>VZSZ01004515.1:1012-15187 GCA_013398815.1 Ibidorhyncha struthersii
CTCTTGCCAGCTTTCTCCTCTTCTGCTTTGGTTGCCCGTCGCTCCCCTCTTCACAGCTGGCCTTTCTCTTTCGGCTTCCTGGTGAGGAGCCTGGCAACCTTTCCAAGTCAATAGTATTGTTAGACAGGTAAAGCCATGATAAACTTGAAGCAATTCCGCTCTGAACCAAGGCTGGCTCGTTTTACCTTCTCTCCTGGGAGGAGCTCTTCAGGTGTTGGTTTTCTGGGGCGACGGGAGGCACCTGCAATGGAGATGTGGATGTGAAGAGAGGGCAAGGCCCTACCTGCCCAGTTGTTCCCTGAGCTCTGAAGGGCAGATCCCTTGCAGCTGGGCTGAGCCAGTTCTCTTGGCATGCCCGCACAAAGTGCGATGGCCAACCTGCCTCAGCCTTACTCTGCACTGTGGCAGAGCTGCAGGCTGCTGGATGGCCTTGCTTGTCCCTGCGGGGGCAGCAGTCCCACCTTGTGAGGGGGAGGCTTTTGTTGTCATGTTGTTCATGGCCAATAGTATGAGATGCAGTACGCTGTGTCACAGGATTGGGAAGGAGACAATTGTTTGTCAGGCTTTTCCTCTCTAGGATGAGGAATAAAGAAGATGAATTTTTTTTTTGTCATCCTCTCATTTTCATTCATTTCATTTGACTTCTGATTGTCATTAGTTTAAGTTATATGTTTATAATAACTATTGTACATCTCTGCGGCATCGTGGTAAGGCAGATAGGCAGCTGCAATAGTGTGGTAACTTAGTAATCTTCAATTATATTTGTTATTTTAGTACAGTTCACAGTCATTCCCTGTAATACAGAAGTGGAAATTTTAACTCCTTCTCAGAAGAGTTAGAGTAGGACTGGAAAATGTTCAGAGCAGGATGACAAAAGTGGCCGAGGGAATTAAATTGCTTCCCTATAAGAAATAAAAAGTACAGTTCTTCTAGCTGGAGAAGAGGTGACAGAGGAGAGATGAAGGCAGCCCCTGAGTGCCAGGGCGATGGAGAACAGGGAATGGTTTTCACCATCTATTCCAGTGCAAACACAGGAAAGAAACAAGTGGGTAGGAAGTTTCAGGGCAAAACTCAAGGTTGCTCTTCAAAATCATGTACAAGCTCTGTGGAACTCCTTGCCACAGGAGGTGGAGAGTGATAAAGGTCTTTGCGAGTTTATTTAAAGTGTCACTGGAGAAATCAGTGGAGGGCTGGCAAACACAAATACAGCCTGTGTGGTCCGGGCAGTCCCTGCCTTGCAGGTTATTACTTGCGCCAGGATGTTCTGGACAGTATCTCTACAGGCATTTCCTTGCCTTAAACATTTCTGGAGGTATCTACTTCTGGTCATTGTCAGAAAAGCATAAATGGCATTTGATCCAATTGATATGGTTTTCATATTCTTGGAGACTTGGCATACAAGCAGTGACTATTTTTAAAAAAAAGGCCAGAAATCTCTAGTGAATGCCTCTGTCCTGACACGTTTCCTATCTGTTGTTTCCGCCTGGGTTGTAGCTCTGCTGAGCATCCTCACTGCATATGTGTCTGCTCTCACCTGAAGCCCAATTCAACATGAAGTTCACCCTCTGTGGGGGAAAACCCAGGCGCAGAGTGGAAGGAAGCCCCTCCTGCCCCTTGGATGCCAGGGCACTACATAGGTGTAAGGCATATTGCGCTGAATTATGCACCCTCAGGATCTGGTCCAGTATTTGTACTGTTGCCATCAAGGGTGAAAGTTGCTTTCTTACAACTTTCTTTTCAAGGCCACACCAGGATTTCCACTTGTTTATTTCTCCAGCTTAGCATCTGCCCCATTTTCCTGTCGTGAACTTGTGTTTAAAGGTATGTAGCCAGCTCACAGGTTTTGCCATAGTCAGTTGCTACATGGTTATTACATGTCGAAATTCTGTATTATTCTACTGGGACCTCGACAACTGTGTTTGGTTTACTTATTTTGTTTCTTTCATTTGCCTGTCAGCTATGTTTGGAGAAAAGAGGTTTTTCCCAATGTTTCATCCTTGGCTGCAGTAGGTTTTTCCCAATGTTTCATCCTTGGCTGCAGTAGGATGAAGCCTGACACTGCTCACATTAGCAGAGGCAAGTGTGGGTTTCGGGTACGCGATTGCAAAGAGCTTTTCCGTGTTTTTGTGCCTGTGTTGCCCTCTGCTGACCGGTGACGGTTCAGAAGATCCCGAAGGTCCCTGCGGTGCTGCTCAGGTGCCTGCAGGCATCTCGCAGCTCCTACAGGCTGTATTTTCCACCTGGGATCTCAGCCGTGCTCTTCTTCTGTCTACGGTTAGCTGTGTAGTCATAGGTATGAATTCCCTAATGATTCAACAAATAGAAGAATGTTCCNTTTCAGTTTATCTAACATTTATTAAGGTTTTTAGTCTAATTAACAAATTAAATTAAAATTACAAGGCTTTAAAACAGGCTCTTTGTCACCTGCGAGCAGTGTCTAACGCCTCTCATCAGCTGGTTTAAGAAAAGCACAATCTGACACACCGTGTGGAGGGAGGGTGGAATTTGACATTAGTTCACACAAGAGCTAGTTTTCAAGGCCAGGAAAAGGAAACGGCAATTATTTGAAAATAGATGCAAGTCTGTGCAAAGAGAGAAACCCAACAGGAGATGTGAAGCCAGAGGTGATTATGTACTCAGGGCATGAACCACTCCAGACTCATTTTCAGAACTGAAAGAAAACTATTAGTTGGAAAAATGTGCTCTGTCCTGTATTCCCTTAAAAAGCAGTGGTCCTGGACCCTGATCCTTTCCCAGGAGGTGACCGAGGAGTAACGTTTATTAAAACATTAATGGAGAGATTTGTGTCAGGTGCAGAAAGACAAGCTTGCTCTTTGACATGGCAGGTTCCTATCTTAAACACAGTATCTCACATAAAAATTGCTTTGGATAGCTCTGCCAAGATTTCAGCAAACTCCTGTTAATACCTCCTATTTGTTGTCAGCTTCAAGACCTGCAATTGAAGAAGCACAGCGTAAGCTGGAGGCAGTATTTACTCTATCTACAAGGACTGAGTGCAGAAAGCAAAGCAAGATTGAACGATGCTGGTAGACAATGCAACAGCCAGTAACAATACTGCAGGCACAGATGCCCTAGATCTGACTTGCCATTTCATCCTGGATTATAGTCCTTTTTAAATCATCCAGGCTTGGGACCGGCTGAGCTGAGGATGTAAGATCAGTTTAGCGAGAGAGCCAACATCTTGGACACACTAAAAAAAACCCAAATCCCTGCAGAAACAACTATTAGCTCATGTATTGCTATTCCCTCTTTCAATTTAATAAAGCTGTGCAGGGAAGTCCTGTGTTTACAGATTTAGGCAGTTGGGTTTGCGCTCTGCTTTGGTTATGAGATAGTTTCTTGCTAATAAGCATCATATTTTGAAAACTAAAGGCAAGTGCAGCTGCACAGCCATTTGATACCAGAGATGCCCCTTATTATATATGCTATAAAATTCCATCTTAACAGCAATATTATCTTTTAGCACATGATTTCACCTTTTCATATATAATTTTGGACCTGATTTTGAAGTGCAGAAACAAAGCTAAATGTATGTCTGTAGATCATGCAGTGCTGAATGTTATATCGTACTCTGACAGGTAACAGATGATTGATGCAGGGCAAGGCTTTAATCTGTCCCTGCTTACATCAGGCTCAGCAGTGCTACAGCTTTTAGAAGCTCGAGTTCTTCCTCTGTGAGCATCTGAAACACGTGGATGAGCCCATGTATAATGATACCTGCAGGCCTCCAGAGAAATCAAACCTGATTCAATTCTACAAGCTTTTAATAAGGAAAGGAGAGAGAACTTAGGACAACTGCTTTAACCTGTGATGACAGAGGAAAAGATGCACTTTCAGATGTATGAACCAACTTCAGTGTCAGTTTAATTAAGGAAACTCATTTAAATATGACGCAAAGATTCTTACTCTTGTGGTAGATTTACTTCTTATTTGAAATGTGATTTTCACTAATTGCCTGCACATATTGGGATGACTTCTGATTGATTATGTCGATAATGTCAATAGTGTTTTGGGGAAGAGACACTATCAGTTGTCACTCATTAAGGACAAAGCAGATGTCACTGTAATTAGGAGCTATACATACTGCTCATTTTTACAAATAGCAAGATGAGCATGCTCAGGTTTGTTTGTTTACTTCAAATCTGATTTCTAGCTTGAAGACCACTTATAGGATACGAACTGCTGCCAGGCATCCTCTCATCTCCTGCCTCTGAGATTTTTTTTATAAATATGAATGCTCTCCTTATAGGAAATGAAATTAACAGTATTCCTCCCAGCAAGCGGTTAATCCTTGGGAAAGAACTCCTGAACAATACATACAGCATTTACACTGACGTATGCATTGTGGTCTCTAACAAAATAATGCAAGGAGGTTGCAAGTAAATTTGCATCAGATTAATACTGAATTTATTTTACCTTATCCTATGCTTTTGTCATAGTTTCTGGATTTTTCCACTACTTGGTTCTTCCCAGATTCTCTCTTTTTTGTTTTTATCTTTCCCATACATACTGTATTGTCCCATGCTGCTGCTATATCAGCACAGTCTCCTAGTATGGTTCTCCTCCAACATTTTTCTCCCCAGGAAAAGCTGCCACGAGCTCTACCAGGTGCAACCACCATTTCTGGACACCTGGGCTTGGTCAGAGCGGGGTGGGCAGAAGGCTGAAATGGAGAGGTGGTAAGCGGGGATGGTGCCTGTGAAGAGCTGTGATAACACTCCACCCATACTTTTGGGTGTAAACGATGAGGCAGGACTCAGTGTGGCAAAGGATCCGGCCCACCGGGTGAGGTGGAGTAAGGGAAGCACAGGAAACTTGGGCTGAGACTCGCTTACATTTTCATTTGGAAGCCAATAAAACATTTGCTTCTTGAATCTCTTGGATTCCTAATTCCTTTGGGCCAGTTTCAGCCAAATTTAATAAGGAAATAGAAATCTGATATATCTCAAGTACCTACCCGTGTCATGAAGGCAATAGTCAGGTAGCCAGTGTGCTCCCCCTGCAAGCACAGGTGAGTTGACTTGCATTATTAGACATCAGAGAAGCCACACAGGCTCAGGGTGCTCTCAGCAGCCCGGTTTGACCCCACACAGCCCACGCTGGAGTCACGATTAAGGCTGCCCTATTTGCAGGAGAAGCTTTCATCAGACACCTCACCTCATGAAACAGGTAATCCAAGCAGGCAGCGGCAAGCCTGGGGAAAACAGGCTCCAGCAGTGCTGCAGCTGGAGGATTGCGCTGTTCATTAAAGTCTTACCAGGGTGCACCAGAGGGAAAACAAGGGGGTTTTCCATACACAGGCTGTGAGGTCTTCCAGCTGGGCGTCAGTCATGTCATTGCCTCCCTTTGAGGGAGGACAACTCCGGTGTGGAGGAGCACCCCTGGGTGTCCCCCAGCTGCGGCCAGGGCAAGGACGAGCCCCACGTGAGGGATGACCATGTGGGCACAGCCTCCGCTGAGACGGGGGGGCAGAGGGCATCAGAGCAAATGGGGCAGTGTTTGAACTGCAGTGGTGCAGATTTACTCCCGTTTTTTCTCAGACGTTCGATAAAGATTCACATCTGTCTCAGCATTTGCAGGGGTCAGGAACTGGTAATTCCCCACCTGCCACGGTAATCCTTTTTCCTTAAACACAAACCCTGGAAACTGTGAAGCTGACATTTCCTACAGCACTTTTACGAAATTCATAGAGAGATAGTAATCCCCTTATTCTGAGGGGTTTAGAGTTGAGTTTGGTTGAATACAATACCTAGGACAATAGGTCAAGTGCCCCAAATGGAAACGTGTCCATCTCTGAGGTCAGCACAGGAAAGTTTCGTGAAACAAGTGTGTGCTGAGGAGGAAAGAAGGTAAAGAAACAGGAGGGGGAGAAAATCCCATTTCAGACCTCTGACCGTCTCTGGAGGACTTAATTATAAATATGTTCCTCACAGAAAAGCAAACACATCATGGTTTTTTAATTTTTTTTTTTTTTTTTCAATTGCTTTGAAGTCCATGTAGCCTCACTACAAAGCAAAGTTAAGAGCAAAAGGCAGTATCCGAAGGGAAATGTCCACCGGGAAGGAGGCTGCCAGGTGGCCTGCCCTGGGGGAGGCTGTATAATAAACGCTTGCAGGGAGCCCTGGAGCAGCGTTTTTTTTCCCTGGCTCTTGGGGAAGCCAGAAGAAGGTCCTTATCTCTCAGCTGTCTCTCTTCTCTATTGCATACAAACCCTCTGGAGGCTAATGATGTCCCGGGACTGTGATAATCCCCAAGAAACCATCAGCCCTGTGCAGGCAGATGGGCTGGGGTCTCAGCTAGCCTCGGCCGCCCCCAGCCACCCCTTCTTTAAACTGAAGTCACCGTTGGCAAGGAGTTACCCTCAGCATCTACAGGGCAATCTTGAACCCCATGATGTTTCTGCAGGTATGCCCAGTGAGACCTTGTCCTGGCAGAAAGCAAAGGAGGAAAGAACCTCAGATGCTCCCTGAAGCCCACGGGGCCGTTGGCCACAGGCTCTGGTCCCAGTTGCTGCACCCCAGGGTAGAGGCAAGCGTGAGAGTCAGAAGTTTGACAGTAGAACACTGGGGTGTTACTGGATGGTACCGCAGAGCCAGAGAAGCTTGACAGATAAGAAGACAAAACAGCGCACGCAAGACAGCACAGGTTTTAATATATACACTGTGTAAATAATGGTCTTTCTTGTAAGATTTTCAGTTGTCTGCAGTATGCAGAAATCTCTTATAAGGGCTGAGCCCTGTTCTCATGGCTCCTTCTCTCTGTGGCTGCTGGACTGAGCTGCCCTCAGGACAGAAGCTGCAGCCAGTGTGTCACTGCTGCTCCTCAGCCTGCCAAAGCACTTGCTGAAGCATTCTCCTGCCTTCCAGCCTGTCAGATTCACTGTTATAAATTCTCCTTCTTCCACGTCGTTTGCAATATTGTTTTCTGGAAGAGAGTCCCTGCCACTCAGCGCTGCTGCTAAGCCCCGCTGTCAATCATATCTGCACAAATCTCATTATTCTGCATCCACCCGAATGTCAGTTCCCTTTGCTTTCCTGGCTGTGACTGTGAGGCTGTTGTTTTTCTCCTGGCCCTCATTTATCCTATTTTTTTTTCCCCTCACATGCTTACACGCAGTGAGTTTTCCCTGAAGATTACCTCCTGCACCTCTGCCAGCAGCCGAATGCTACAGGTAACAGCAGCTTGACTGTAAACCAGCCGCTGTTTTCTTTAGTGCTATTATCTAAATGTACTCCAAGGAAATCTAGCTGATACCATGATAAAGCAGGGACGGTCCTGTTTTCAATTTATTCCTGATAGAGTTCCCAGCTCTCCCAGGAGGCAATGCAGAGAAAGACATTTGCACGCCTGTAGATCTACGATTGCTCCAGCAATGCTGGCTTACCTCAGCCAAGGCTTGACCATGCTCTGTATTCCCTGGTCACTCTCTAGGGTGCATCCTCAGCCGTGAGACTTCAAAAGAAGCAATCCTAACAGAAACTAACATTCGGTTAAGAAATTACTCTGTTCTTCTCCTTCTCTATGAATACTACATATCTGATTTTTCACAGATCCAAACAGTGATAGCTGGATGGAGTTGGATGAAGTTTCCTACTGCTGACTTGCAAAGCCCCAGAGAAAAATGTACAAATAGGCAGCTGAAGAGGTTGTCTTTGGGTATGATTTTACAACAACCTACTCTGACCATTGCATTGCTAGCAACCTGTATGATGGGAATGTCCAGCAGGCCTGCCAAGGTCCATAACCCTCGGTACAAACACCTCACTGCGGTGTAGTCTCATAGCCGACCTGCCTAAGTCCCCAGAACCAGTCTGGCTCCCCAACAGTGTAAACACCTTCAAATACAAAGCTCCAGTTGTGAGTGCATTTGGGTTTTCCTGTTCACCCTGCAGCAACACTCAGTGCCTCAGGAACTGAAATCATGTGCCCGGAAGAGCTGTGAAGTGACTTCAGCCCTTACTTTGGCTAGTGTGAAGAAAACATACACAGCCATACTCCCCCTTCCCACGGAGAATGTGTTCCTGAAAAGCATGACTGTTGGCCATGCAATGGATAGGCGAAGCGGTTTTTCCCATCAGAA
The DNA here is from genome assembly GCA_013398815.1 of Ibidorhyncha struthersii. Taxonomy (NCBI): domain Eukaryota; kingdom Metazoa; phylum Chordata; class Aves; order Charadriiformes; family Charadriidae; genus Ibidorhyncha; species Ibidorhyncha struthersii. Next base: position 9,114 of record VZSZ01004515.1, read on the forward strand.
TTAGTGAGCAGATCACTGTTTGAAATGATCGTGGCTGCTTTGTCTGAGAGACTGAGCACCCAAGCATTATCCTCCGTTTCTGCCCTTCACACTTGATTGACTTTACTGATCTTGATTCGTCTGAAGAAGATGATGCTGAACGTGGCTGTTCAGAAAGAGGCATTGAAATCACTCACAGTAAAAGGTGTGTACTGGGTGCTCACTCTCATGGATAAAACAGCGAAAACAGTGGACGGCCTGTATGCCCCCCAGGTGATGATCTGGACAATCCTGCTCCCACCTCTTCATCCTCTACATTGTTTTACATTGTTCTTGTGTATGTAAGCTGTATTTCTTAAGTCATTGGCACCTCCTCCTCTGTTTCATTAATTCTAAGGAAAAAACTGCTTCACTATCCAGTGAATTCAGTCACTTTACCAGCAAGGCTGAATGCTTGACATAAAATCTCTGAGAGCATTCTTGCTGCTGCTTTTTAATAGGCACATCTCCTTCCTCCTCTCCCTCCTTCTCAGATGAATCAAGAGTCAATCCAGGTGAAGGATGGAGAACTCAGTAGTGAGGATAGTTGGTGGAACAGGGACTTGAATGGTCAGTGGTGGATCTCCAAAGTGATGGATAGGGATGTGATGGACAAAGGGGTGTTGCTGGGCTGCTGGAGGGGAGCTGGGTGCATGCATATCCCTAACAACTTTAACATGCTGTTAAGTTTAGGTCCGGGTCCTTCTCCCTGCCTGCAGTTTCTGAACAGGGGTGTATCTCTACTTTCTGCACAGGTAGTTCCCTTCTCCCTCTACAGATCATACAGGACAACTCTACTATGTGTCCTTTCTTTCGGCCATTTGTTTCTCTGGGTGGCTGGAGAGGACATGTGGCTGGCGTGCAATGTTACCTTAAGCAAGTGCCATTACACGCCACAGTCTGAAGCCCCTTCTGCTGCTTCTGCTCCCTCATTTGTGGAAGTGCACCCGCTTGTTATGTTGCACAGGGACTGTTTTTCTGAAACCATTTTCTTGGAATTTTAAAAATTTCATCTCAGTTCCCTAAGCCAGCCTGCAGCGTGGGCTGTGAGTTTTAACACTCAGGCTGTGGTTTCACAACCCACCTTAGGTGGAGCAGGGGCTCCCACTGGCTGTCCTTCCCCTGCCTGCTCCTTCCCACCCTGTTCCTTGTGCAGCTCTCCAGCCAAGCGTGCAGGGAAGAGGGGGAGCTGGTCTGGCCATTGGGTAGGGAAGGTTTTCTGGGTGATCAGCTGCCTTTCAGCAAGCAGAGCTGTGTGATACAGCCGAGCGAATCTGAATAGCTCTGCTGAAAGTTGAAGTCCTTCTCCTCTTCACCACATGTCCTTCTTTCCTTCTTTCCCACTCCTGATCTGCCCACCCCACCCCATGTACAAATGCTGGCACTTACAGAGCCCCTTCATGGGGCAGTTCAGTTTCTCGACCTGGCAGAAAATAAGCCCCCTCCAAAAAAGGCTGGTTGTAATGCCAAGGCAGCCCTCAACCCACACAGCTGCTGGCTCCGAGGGTCTTGCCTCCTGATGTCCATCCCCGGTGGTACGCTGCAGCCCTGTTGCGGATGCAACTCAATGTGCTGACTCAGGAGAAGGCGAATCACTTGTCTTTTGCTGTCGTGTTAAGTTTTTTGCAATGCTGGGGTGGCTCAGAGCAGCTCCAACAACTGCTGGTGTCACTACGAGGCGACCAGGACCACAGTCCTGCTGTGCAATGATGGCCGAAGTGGTTTGGGCAGGGTTAGTAAAATGAATAGACTTGGAGATGGGTTTGACAAGGAGCGGGGCTGCAGCAAGCGAGGGAGTAGGCTGGCTGGCCTGGACGTGTGGGGAAAGGAGGGAAAAGGACTGGAGAATCAGACCTCCCCACCCACAGTCAGCAAGGTGCCACTTGGGCACAGTGTGTCACTCACCTGATAGCAGCCCACTCTGCATGAGCAGCCACCAACCTGCACGCAAGGTTTGACATCAGAGCTTTTTGTTTTCCTCTTCTGAGCTCTGCCAGTCTCTAAATCCCACCTCCTGGCAGAGGAGTTGGAGGGAGGTGGTTCTCCTGGGATGTGACCACCCTGTTGTCTCAGACACTGCTATTTGAATAGAAATGGTCCGGGTCTAAGGACCCTCTGTTTTCTGTGGCTCAAAAGGCACTAGATGCAGGTCTGCAAACAGATTGCTGGCTACCTATACGCGTATATGTATGCAACTGCATAAATCCATGAGAATTCATAAAATGCAGAGAGTCACATGGCTCAGCCTATCACAGCAGTTGAGTTGTCCTCAACAGTAATGTTTCCTCAATCCAAATTGGAAAAAACAATGGAAGAACTGTATGTATGTTACTTAAATTGTGCAATCCCTAGTCATGATGATTAGAAATTCTTCACACGAAAAGTCCCCTTCGTCCAAGCAAATGTGCTCAATTATATTTATTCAGATAGGAAGTCGATGCGTTGAGCAAGCTGCCATTTTTATCTGACCGCAATTACTCTTCTTCATGGTTGGGATTCCTCAGGTCTCACGGGACAGATTTCTTCCACAGTGTCATTCACAAGAGCTCACATCAAACTGCTTTATCATCTGTCTGCAGTGTTTCACTGCTGTTATCAAGCAGTACCACAGCTCAGAGAGGCAACTATTGTGATCCCACAAGACTTTGAATTTATGGCTTAAAATAATCCAAGCCATTTGAAAAGAGTATTTGAAGTCATCCTCACCACTTGGTTGTAGTGTGCTCAAAAATGAGGAGGTTATTGCTGTTAGCATGCCTAATGCAATAGGTTTTTTGCAGGATTTTCAGTCACTAGTAATTTGAGCGTACAAGATAGTCTCGTAATTTGAATGAAAGAGCAATCGACTTGTTAGATTAAGTTGATATTTTGCTGGCAAGACTGTTTGCTTTACGTGATAGATTTGCTCTGGTTAAAGCCTTTTATTTTTCATTAAATTAGCCAGCCAACATTCACAGATGAGGGAATCAGCTGATTTAGCTGTAATTTATATAGAACTCTACTACATCTTTACAGCACATGTTTGTGCTTTAAACACAATGGCTTTAAACTGGAAAAGGGTAGATTTAGATTAGATATTAGGAAGAAATTTTTCACTCTGAGGGTGGTGAGGCACCGGAACACGTTGCCCAGAGAAGCTGTGGAGGCTCCATCCCTGGAGGTGTTCAAGGCCAGGCTGGATGAGGCTTTGAGGAACCTGGTCTAGTGGGATGTGTCCCTGCCCATGGCAGGGGGCTTGGAACTAGGTGATCTTCCAGGTCCCTTTCAACCTAAACCATTCTGTGATTCTATGTTTATCTGGGGGGTTGTGACAAGCCGGTCTCTCCCCTGATGAGAAAAGCGGCAGTTACAGTCAAAGCCAGCTCCTCGGTGTTTATCAAGACGCAAGAGTTGTCCCACTCTAATTACACCGATAATAGTTTAAGTGACACAGTCACCCCTTGTGTTGGTCCAGCAGTTTGAGCATCTTACCCAGCCAGAGCTGGGCACTGGGCTGCAGGCAGCGTGTCCCCTCCAGGCACCTCTGTGTCTGCCACCCCCAGGCAGCAGCCCCCAGCCCTTCTCCCTGCCTGCAGCAGGCTCTGCCTCTCACCTATCCGCTGACTGACCAGGGACAGCCAGGCAGCCCTTGGTTTTTCCGTGTGCCCTCAGCTTTTCCGTTCCTCAGTTCCACCAGGGCCGTATCCAGTCCTGGGTGCTCACAGGCAGACTGTCCCTGCTCTGGGCCACCAGTTCCTCACTGCCTCGTATTTCCAGGTCGATGTGTGAGGCTATTCTGCCACCTCTCTGTAGCTGCAGCAGCTTGTTCCTAAACACATCAACAAAGTGGTTTCAGCTTGAAGCTATGCCTGAAACTGCTCTGCCTACATCTATAAAAGCCATCTACTGCTTCAGTGTCTCATCATTTTCTTTTACTCTTTACAGTGTAAGCAATGAATTTTTGTTATGCCTTCTGTTCATTGGAGTCGCATAAGAAATCTCATTGTACATTTGTATGGGCTACAAATCTCTCTTCCAAATGTTGAAGAAAAACAAGTTTATGTGAAATATCTGCAGCAGATAATTTCAGTTCTGCGCAGAATCTAAAAATAAAGCGGAGCCCACATTCTACAGCTAAGTAGCTTTTAATTAGGTGTGATAATAGCATGAATTATCTTTAGAGTGCAATAGCTCCATGTCAGAAGTCAAGTGCTGGGAATGATAATTGTTTGCAAAAATGTCCTATTGAGGGAAGAAAATCAATGCCAACATGCATCTGTTTTTTTGATATAATAGGTCTTGGCAGGCTGATTAATATTTTGGGTGAATTTGAGCTTTCTCAGTTATTGTCCCTGTTTTAATACAGCCAGTGGGTCCTTTCAAGTACTAACGTAGAAAGAGGGCAGTGAAAGCCTGCCTCCTCTCTAAGTCCCTGTCATCAATGCTTTCATGGTGATGCCTTTGGACATGACAAACGGCACTGCGACTTTCTGAAAATGAATGGCTGAGGTGCTGGGTGGTTTCGTTCACTTCCTCAGGCCCCCCTCCCCTTATTTTAACCGCAGATAAGCTCAGGGTTTGAACACAAATAATAGTCTGAATTGTGAACTGAGGTGTGGCCATGCCTCCTGTCCTGCCCGCTCTGCTGGGGGCTGCAAAGCTCCGGCAGAGCTGGTGGGGGGGGCTTCATGCCGTAAACCACCACAGCTAAACCTGCCACTGCCTGTCTCGTCAGGGTCCTCCTTTCTGCCAGCCGGAGGGGTGCTCTCAGCGACTGTACCAGATAAGATGCTTTATCTTCATTGTCTTTGTAACTCGAGCGTAGCATTTAGCCCAGTGTGGTGGGGCTGGGGGTGGGGAACACAGCTTTTTTCAGCAGGGAAGACAAACCTTAAAGGAAGGTCTTTTAAGGATAAGAGACTCACTTATGGTGCTACAGGGATTGTACTTGGCACTTCCAACTGCAGACAGATGCGAGCACAGTGTGCCTGAGCACAGGCAGAAATAAGGAAGTTATTGCGTTGCCGGGAAATAAGGATATATCCTGTGACAGTGACTGTCCTGCTATATGAGGCCATAACATCAGCCTGATCAGACAGGCACTGGGGAAGGGAAATCTTTCCAGGACGCTATACTGGATCCCAGCCGCCAAAGGGCCAGGCTGGGGCTGGGGTACAGAAAACAGACATTTCTGCCCGGGTCTCCCCAGACTCCCAGACACTTGCCATCTCGTGCCTCTGCGTGTAGGTCCTGAGATCCTGGCTCTTCTCCTGGTGCCTCCAGGCATCGTTGCGGGGGCTGCCAGGTAGGAGGATGCTGTGTAGCATCTGGCTGGCCTCGTGAACCGGGAACCCCTTCAACACCTCCCTTCATGGATGTGCCCAGAGGACTTGGTAAAAATTAATTGAATTGTCCAGCATTAGACACAGATCATAAAACTCCCATTTGATCTCATGCCTGCTGCTGATTTTAACAGCTGATTGAAACAATGAGCGCTGCCTCGTCGGGAATATAACAATCCTGACAGAGATAGCTGTAACACAGGCTGTACGTGTAGATAAGGCTTCAAAGGTACAACAAAGAGCCTCTGCCTGTATCACAACGCTTGCTTCCCTAACGGGAGTAAAACCCCCGAGCAAGACTTTAAGGATAGCAAAAGTGATGGAGATTACCGTTTGAGCTACAAGTTTTGCTGAAAAGCAAATTTGTGTGTCTGCTTATTTATTTATTTATCTTCGTGTTCATTTTAAAGTGAAAGAAAAATGAACCTGGAGCAAGGGAGAACTGGAGGGCGGCCAGCCAAGGAACGGAAAGCCTTGCCGCGATGTCTGATGTCATCTGAGGTACCACTACGCCTTCGGCGGCAGACGCTGACCCGTACCCATACTCCCAGGAAAATCCCCGTTCAATAATCCGCTATAAACCATCTATTTTACTTCCCGGGTGTTAATTTACGCACGTAATCAGGAAAAACGGGCAGAGGTAGAAGCGTCTCAGAAGTGCAGCCGCCAGAACACCCTGTTATCTCCTCTATCGCGATTCCTGCGTCATCCCCGGCAGGTCCCTTCTGGGGGCTG
>VZSZ01004515.1:15467-53434 GCA_013398815.1 Ibidorhyncha struthersii
CCGGTCGGTCCGCGGGGTCCCGGTTGGGGGACGGGACGGGACACGGGCAAAAAAGCGCTGGGAGGTGGGGGAGGGCTCCTGCGCGGGGGGAAGCGCGGATGCCGGGAGCGCGGCAGGGCTGTAGGCTGCTCCTCTCCGCTTCCCGTGGTGAAGGCACACGGTCGGGTGGCGAGCTGGTGAAGCGAGCCCAGTTTATTAAGATGGTTAACTATGTGCTATCAAATCCATTCAGCCAAAAGTTTTGAGGATGCTCATGAACGGAGTGGCTCAAACGGGCATCGCTGTCTGCGCGGCATCTGGGCAAGGACCGAAATTGCCCGCTTTATGCCCGCGGTGTGCTGACGGCGTGGCGGTGCCGCGGCGAGCGGGGTCCCGGGGCGGGCTGGCGACCTCCGGCCGCGGCCGAGCGCTCGGCACGGGCGAGCGGCGAGTTACAGCTGCCCACCGGCTCACGGTGCTAAAGCTGCAGTTACACTCTCACCCTGCCGTGGAGTTAAAGGGCTTCTCGTTTTTTTTTTTCTTAAGAATGATACGAGATAAAGCAGCTACTGTGAATGAGAAGTTGGTGTTTTGCCAGGAAGGGAACGATAAATCTGTGGAAGATAGGGCAGTGGGTCCGGGTCTCCCTATTCGGATAAAACATCTCTGCTTGAAGAGCTGTTCTTCTGGGCCGGTTGTTTCCAACTCTGTTTAGGTGAGTCTGGGGACCTTTTTCCTCCTCCTCGCTTCGTCTTCCTTGCCAACCTTTGCCTCTGCTTCGTTCTCCCTGGTCCCCGTCGCTGCGTCCCGAAGGTAACAGGAGTGGAGAGGGGACTTGTGTGCTGTGCCTCAGGCTGGGCTCCCTACGGGCACCTCTCTAAGGGACCCTGTGATCCCTGGTCCCTCTAACCATGAAAGGAGCAAGCCAGCAGGAGCCTTGACATTTATCATTGCATTAAAACTGCCAAAGATCAAAAAAAGTAATAAATATTTCTCAGCGGGTCAAGCATTAGACATATTTACTGATATTAAGGCATCGGTAGCAAAATAATTAAATGTCAAGTGTTTGCATACAGGTTAACTTTGCAATGGATGACTGCACTAAGGGGGCACTTGGCAGCGACTGAGGTGGATCTAACATGATGCACAAACGCCTTGTTTTGGTTTGTGTGATTTCATACAGGAGTTGTTTTAGGCTCCTTACGTTCAGTGTAGCGTGCTTGTGGGCTTTATTGTTTCTCATCCCCAATTTCAAGCAAGGATGAGGGCTTTTCTATATCCCCTGCTACATAAACTCTTTACCAGTCTGCCCTTTTTCAATGCAATTAAATATACCCGGCTACTTGTCTCCTATCTCTGCAATCTGTTGCAGAGCGCAGTATGGCCCTGTGCTGCAGTGAGCTACAGGTATGCAAATGAGGCTTAACTTCCCATTCTGCTTTATTTACCATCACCTTAATTTCTGCAGAATAAGGGGGATTCTGTAAGTGATCCTTTGAGCAATGCACTGTGAGTTTGGGAATCACTATGTGAGGGGAGGGGTTGAGAAAATCTTTGCGAGGCTGTGTGCATGTGGTTTATTTGAAGTGGCTTTTGATATGGTACCATGTCTTTCCCTATGTTCATCTCTTTAAGGGCTGAGGGAGGTATTTGGCTACTAATCTAAGAAATAACAGGTGTAGGTTTGGATCAGATTGGTAGTTTTTCTGTCTTTACAGCAAAGCTTCTTCTGTGGTAAAGTTTTCGAGGGCATTTTGTGTTGTGTTAGTGATAATGACTTTAATGAACAAAAAAGTAGCTTAAAACTTGTGGCTTAAATTCCTGGAGTGTGTATTTCTGTGTGAAATACATTATGGTGCAGGAAGCAATGCTAGATATTTAAGAAGACAGTGGGGAGACATGAACGAGCAGCACATCTACTGCAGAAGTGCAGTTCTCCGCATCTGTAAAGCACAACAGCACATCAGAGGCTGTGCAGGGAACTCAGTAACCAGTGAGAAATAGTCCTCCCTCATAAGTTAGGAAAAAACAAGACTTTCAGCTTCCAGTGTACGTTCGCAATTTCCTAAATTCATGGAGGAAGCACCAGAAATCAGCGTAGGGCGGAGAATTGCAGTCGGAATTGTGGGCTCCAATGAACTGTGCTGTCTCCAGAGTGATACAATGGTAGACGAAGTGAAGCACAATACGGTAGAGATGTGTACACAGTGATTGGTTTAGTATTTGATTGAGCACTCTGGAGAAGAAAAGATCTAGGCATAATAATGGACATCTCAGGAAAGATATTTGCCAGAACGCCAGCAACAAAGACTCCGAAAGGATCTCTTCCCCTCCACCCCCAGCTGGATGCTGAGGTTTGCTAAGAACTATTGAGGCACAGCTGATGTAGCAAATGCTTTCCCTACACAACTATTGCATTTTATTGTAAGTTATTTATAATTATACTGGCCTTGTTTAAATGCAACTTTTACTGAACACTCTGCAGTCAGTTTTGTTAAGGAACTTATGAGTAGGTGAAAGTGTGTGTGTGGGAAAAGTAACAAAGAGCAGCAAAACTTTGGTGCATGACGGTTTGTTTTGCACCCGAGCTTGCTATTGCAAACTCAAACCCATTGAAACAGTCTTTCTTCAGGAAAGTAATTCTGATGGATTTTTGTATAACTTGTTCTGGCACAATCCTAATATAAATAGCATCCTCATGAGCCTGGGAACACTGTCACTCTCTGTTGCTGGGTATGTATTTGATGCTTCGCTCTTTGAAAACCCTTTTTTTTTTTTTTTTTTTTTTTGTTCTGGTCATTGCCATTGTATGGTATCATCCTGCTATTCTGCATTTTCCAGTGGGGAGCTGGGAAGAGGATAAGGTCCAACACTTCACCCAAGGTCACCAGAAAGATCTCCAGAGTACAGCCAGATGCTGTAACCATCTGATTGTCCCCTGTCGTTGGTTTCATGAGAAAGACCTACTTAGTGAGTGTTTGTAGGGTGAGAAGCAAGAGGGGAAATGATTAGCTGATATAAATTGCTTTAACTTCTTAACCAAGTGATTTATACCAATTAAAGCTCTGACCCATATTAATCTGTTATGATACAGAACCAAGTTAGTATTTTGCAGCGAAAAGGCATATATGTAAAACATTCAAAACATCTGAAAAGCAGATCTTAAAGGGGTGTCTGGAAGACTTTATTTAAGCAGTCACCTTAGTAATTTCTTTAAAGAACACTATTTTCTTTTTCAATTAAGTGGCTACAAAGCTGGCAGTCAGGCGAACGGGTTCAGAGCCCCTGGGATCTTTGTGTTTCAGGGTAGGAACTGTTTTCTGCTGAAGGGGAAGTTATTGTCGCTTTTGTGGTGTGGCACAGCACATAGTGCTGTGCAGGGAGTGAGCACTGGCTGGGAGGTAAGGGCATCCGAGGTATATTCCTGTGTAATTGTCCTAAAGTTGGTTTAAGACACTGCCTTAGTTTCCTCTCCAAAAAGTGGGAGAAGTATGCTGGCCCACTCTTGCAGGGTGTTTGGGGACTGTGGATGGAGAAGTCCATTTTGTTCCAGCAGAGGCATCCACATCAAAAATCTCTGCAAATGACTTAATCCTCAGAAGCATCTGGTGTAGCAGCAGTTCCCAGGCTTTTGCTGTTAGTGACATCACTGACAGATCAGTGATTTTGTGCAATCCTCAAAACTAGCAAAAGCATCAGCTGAAAAAAATCCCTTGGATACCCCCTCCCAGCCTGCAATCGTGACTCTTAACTTGGATGATGGTGTAGCACAGGTTGCTGCTCCTTATATGATCCTAAGGGCTGTTCTGCCTAGAGATAAACTTCTTCAAAATAACTATTGCACGGAATGCAGAGCTGGAAGAAAGGCGTAACTTGCTCTTCTTTGCACAGCTGTGAGTTTCACTTCATGGGCATAATCACCGAACACTTACAGGAGAATGACTTCCCTTTGAAATCATAGTTAAAAAGTAAACAAGCATCTAAAACACATGCTGGGCTAATTGGTTTCTCTATTAAGTTTTACTTTTTGAATTTTAACTATTTGGTAGCTTATCCTAAATGAGTTGGCTTCTATGTTTATTACCCCCACAGAGTGCTCTAAGTTATGGCAAAATGCTAAGGCTGCTAAAGAGCCAGTCTGGCAGGCAAGGATAGCTTGAAAAGAGATGCTCCAGTTGTGCTTTTTTGCCCTCTGGCATGTGTTCTCTCTGCCAAGTTTTGCATGGGGCACGTGGAACAACAACCCTTTAAGCCACCTGAGATTTTTTCAGTCCAGGGCGGTCCTCATAACAGTTCTCAAGTTTATACTGCCAGAAGAATTCAGAGCGACCGGATGACTCCCAAGTAATGTATTTCTGCGCTACAGGGTACGTTAGTGTTACTGAACAAGAATTAGATTGTGATGGGGGAAAAACAAAGCTTTGTATTAGACATTTCCAAGCTGGATTGTAATTTCTTCATGCCAGAACGCTGGAGGAATCACCGTGTGCTATGCACAGGGAAAGCCGGCAGGTTGCTGGGCACAGAAAAGACGTTCAGAAGTAACTTGCACTTGAGCGTGCCCACAGAATGAGTGCATTCCTTCTGGTCTACCAGACCATCAGGATCTGGGGTTCTTCTCTTGCTGTTCTGATGAAAAATTGTTTAGCTCTTGACGCAATATAATAGCGAGGCTTTAAAATGGGAACAGTAATAAAACAGTCTCTGGAAACAATCTGTATGAGCCTTGGTGAAATCACCGGCTGCGTGTGCAAGACTAGAAACGTTATGGAGATCAGGAGCAAGTGCTTAGGACAGAGTTGCTGTAACATGGTCACAATCTGGATACTTTATTTGGGGTTTAATGCTAAGGGGTTTGGGGTTTAATGCTAAGACAAGTGTTCAGCGTGGGCACTCAAACTGGGCCCTTTCTTCAGTGTGTTAAAAGGCTGAAAGGCTAGAACAGACAGGAGATCAGAGATCTGCAAAAGAATGCTTTTTCCCACCTTTTCCAGATCTTAAACTAAGAAAACTTTAAAAGAGCATTTGAACAGAATGGAAAACTTTCTTTAAACATAGTTTGTAAGCTGGAAAGAAATGAGTAAGTTTCAAAAACAAAACCAGACCGGGCAAAGTGCTAATCTTGATATGACAGCAGCTTGATCAAATTACTGACTAGGACTTCCTGAAACATCTGCATCTTCCCATCCTTGATATTGCTGGAGCATGCCCCCAATATGAGTTACATGGCTTACAGAAACAATGGATTTTGTTGTTAATAGGCATATTTTCTGAAATAACATGTGTGTGCATAGATGTATCGTGTAAAACTGTGTGTTACCATCAGAATTATTTAAAGTAATAATTCAAGAAGATGAGTAACTCTGGAGACTCTGCCAGAGGAGGTGGCATTTTTCACTGATGAAAGCCCAAATGTCAGAGGGGCTCACAGTCACCATCCAATCCAGATGGCAAAGTTCAGGGCCAGGTCTACAGCCTTTATTCATGTGAGTAATCCTTTCATGTCAGTACAGCCAGCAAGATACTGATGCTAAAGAAATGAAAGCCCTCAGGCTCAGCTGAGAACATACAAGCTTTGCCCTCCACTGAGGACCTGGTGGAAAGGTGAACAAAGGTTGTTTTATTTCACCTTCCTGGATCTTGAGACCTTGGGTAAAGTGAGAGCTGAGTCACTGTCCCTATAAGCTACAGCAGCTTTAACTTTAAACTGATTAGAGTAGAATACATAACACTGAGTCTGACAGACGCAGAACGATCACCTTTAGCTGCTCAGCACTTTTTAAAAAATCAAATCACAGAAACGCTGCCCTGTTTGATTGTTCCTATTACATAATTGCAACATCTTTGGGATTTGGGAGAAGCCACGAGCAACATGTCCCTTACGTAACAAATCCGAGTTGCTCTAATCCCTGCTGCGTTGTCGCTGACCCTGGGCAGCCAGGAATAGCCCCGGAGCGGTGCTGAGCTCCCCGGGCTCTCCTCCGGGGCTGCAGGGTAGCTGTGCGGCAGAGCTCCTTTGGTCTCAGGGATTTTCCGCCAACCCTGCTTGCTGGATTTGCAGTCTCTTTTTCTGCTACTAGAGTGCAAAAATAGGGACTGAAGCAGAAATCCTGCCCTTAAAAAAAAAAAGTGTCCTCTCTTGCTCCTTATGAGCAGAGCTGATCTTCCTCACTGATCTTTATTTTTTTCTGAAGCATCGGCCTTTACCTCCATTTCTGGCTGGGAACAGGTCATCACATGATGTGGGTACCTTTGGTCCTGTGCTTGTTTATAAAAATGGACTAAAGGCCAGGTCAGACCCTTGGAGCAGGTCCTCCTGAGCTTTCCTTTTTGTCTTTCAGGACAATGCCATGGCCTGATGTCTGGTGGGATATGCTGGGCTTACCAGGGTGGGTGCTTTGGGGGAAGAGCTACAGCCAGGCACCATCCTGAATTCAGAGGCCTTCTGCGACCCTCTGGCTTCGGTGGGGTGTTGGGGCCCCATTCCTGCCCTGTGATTTCATGTGCCGGCTGTGGAGGTGGCAGAACACTGTGTGGGGGCTTGTGGAGCAGGAAGGAGGCTGCTAGAAGTCAGGTCCATGGGCTTGGGGTTTGGTGTCTATGCATAGGGTTTGACCCTTCACTCGAGGCTGTCGTGTTGATGGATTATCTTGATTAAAGTGGGTATAACAGTGTGGAAGAGCATCTAAAAACCCTCAGCCCTGCCCAAGGGGTGCGTGTGCCTCACCAGCTGCAGATCTTGCCCTGCCTTCTCCATGGGATAGCGCTGCTCTGCCCTGATCTCCTTGGCTGCCTCCAGTGTAATCAGGAGCATTTGAAGAATGATAACATTAAAAAAAGCAACATTGTGGGATTGTTTGGGGGGGGCGAAGATTAAGGTAGCTGTGTACAAAGAGACCTATCTAATTAAAACCGCAGGGGAATGGAGATGGTGGCTAATGAGGCTGAACATACAACTTAATTGAACTGAGTTATTTGAAAAGAAGCAACCTGCCTTGCAGGGGAAAGGAAGGTGAGGAGTAAAAAATGGAACATACCTGGAACTTCTTATTAAAATATAAATTTCATTGTAATTAGTGCATGTTTTGCTGTGTTACTTTGGATTGACAATTTTACCACATTTATGTGAAATTTACCAGAAATGGTGACCATCAGTTGCACGTGAATAAAACATTTTAAAAGACTATTTGATTAAATCTCTTACCTAAAATGCTATTTGTATCTTCCATCGTTTAATACCTTCTAAGCTTTTTATCCAACTTTTCTTCACATGATCTTTATCACAAGGGAAAAATTTAGTATCACACAACTTCCCTCTTTTCCCTCAGCTCTCCTTCCCCCTTCTTTCTGCGACTCTGCCTTTTCCTCTGTCATACTCTCAGGTCTCTTCTGATCTCCACCTGCTTTGCTTGTCCCACAGTCACGTCCCTCTTCTTGGTCTTCCTTGCAGTCATAAATCTTAACTCTTCACTCTAGTATCTCCTGCCTCTTTCCCATCATACTACAAGTAAATACACACCACTGACATGATATTAAAACCAAAACAACAACAAAAAAAAAAAACCCAACCTTTTCCAGCCTTTTTGTCATCTTATGATCTGGTCAGTCCTACTTAGGAGATTCTGTTCTAGTTTCATCTTTGATTTTTAGCAGTTTGACTTTGGCCCCTTTTGCCACTGGTAAAACCACATCTCATGACCTCTTCTCAAATCTCAGGACTGGCTTTCTTTCCTTTTCTGCTTTGACCTGTTGTCCTTCAATATCATAACTCGCATTCTCTGATTCGCGATGTTAATTTCTTGTGATTGCAATCTTTTCCTGACTTCTGGGAGAAGCTCCTTCTCTGTGTTTTCTGGATGATCTTCCTCACCATTTCTTTTTTCTCCTCTTTCTCTCCATACTTTTTCTGTGTGATCTTATCACAGGTAAATTCAGCTAAATCTCCCTGAACAGGAATACATCACCCTTATCCCATCAAAACATGGCATAACAAGAAGATGTCAAATAGTGCAGAGTCCCTTAAAAACAGTGATCTCTGTAAATGCATTAAAACATGACTAAGTTTAATTTTTGCTTCCCCTTCAGCTTGTGTACCTAAATTTGACTTGAGAGCGTTGTCTTAATCTAAAGATACTCCAGAGGAAGAGGAACAGAAAATGTGGAGTTTTTGTTTCAGAGTGTTTTTTTTTTTGTATTCCCTTCCCATTTTGACAGTAGGTGCATTGCTTCATTTCACTCACTCCTAACAAGGACTGGCTTATCTGTGAGTTAATGCCAGGAAACTTGGACAGGATCATAATCAGAAGAGCAGGATGTTTAATCTTGAGCACTGTGATTACAAAAAATTTGATGGTGTATGCCCTTGTTACTGACTCTAATTCTAATGAGTCTTTTATTTGGGTTTTTTTAAAGGTTTCCACCCTGGGACTGTTTTCTAGGGAAAATTATCACCAATGGAAGTAAAATTTGTTTTTCCTGCATTCTGGGTAAGTTTGTCTTCTGTATTTTTAATATTTGATTTGATCTTTTAAATGTATTTGCCACCAAAGAACTCTTTTGCAAGTTGTCTGTGTTTTTTATATTAGTACTAGTCTATCCAATGAAAAGAAAACTCCCTCTAACAATTGTATAAACAACAGAGGTAAAGGTGGCTTCAGAGTAGACCATGAGACTCTTCTGGGGCGAATTATCAAACAAAAAATAGACCTTTGCTTTCCTAATGTTTTTGATTTCTGTCTGGGAGGTATAGTATATATTGAAAATATGAATATTTAAACCAATGTACTATATATCTAAACTAAATTGTTTACTTCCTGAGATAATATGACAATATTTGAAGATAATCTTTCATTCCTGGGAAGGCATAACTTTGTAGACTGGGAGATGACGGTGACGTGGATTCTGGTAAAGTTGTGTTGTAGTGGCATGAGGTTGTGTTCAGTTGTGAGCAGTAACAATGGTTGCTGAAGCCTCTGGGAGCTCAGCAATGATGTTTTACCTGGAAAAAAAATGGCAGCCGTGCTGACAAGTTGCAGGGCAGTATTTGCCACCTGGCTGGGGACTTTGGCTCTTTGCCCAACAGTAATAGCCTGACAATGGTCCCAAAACCTCAAATGACTCAAGAAAATGGAGATACAATAGCATAGGCTCTGGAGGGAGGATGACTATATGGGTACTGCCAAACCCCAGATGGACCAAATAAAACCAGAGTTCTGTGTCTGCTTTTTCTGTGATGACCAGGTCATGACGGGACAAAGTCTTGTTTTGTGGTCTTATGCTGTCCCCAGTTTTACAGCAGACTCACAGTTGATTTTCCCTGTGCATCAGTAAGGTATCACGGCCTGCTATGTCCTGATGACTGAGCAACCATGGGGATGAACAACAAGAGCAACTGTCCATGTAGCCCAGCATATGCCTCCATGAGTATGCATCTCCTGGGGCCAGGTCTGATCCAGTCCCTCAAGTGATAAAACACAGCCTGGCTGGAGAAGTTCTGACAGCAACCTGGCATAAGTGATGCTCTTTCCTTTGGGGAGACTTGGACCTGGTCTGATCTGGAGTCAGAAAGATCTGGCAAGAGCATCCAGCACTGGGAGAGGGTCAGGACTCCAGCAAAGCCTGGGGACATGGCTCTAGCATGCAGCACTGTACACGGTGAGGGGGCACCCAAGGGGCGATGTTTCTGTGGTAATCAGTCTGAGGGCAGAAAGCAGATGGGAATGAAGAGAAAGCAAACTCAGGTCATTGACAAGGACATTCCCATCATCCCAATCCTCAAGTAGGAAATATACTATGTCTGTCTCCCTCTCCAACCCAGGCTGCGGGGCTGATAGGGACTGGCAGGGGTCAGAAGGGCGAAGCAGACATCATCATGGCATGATCCCTGGCTTTCAAGGGACTCTTCATACACGCAGATGCCTTTGGGGACAGTGCTGTGTGACAGGAACTGTGTGGCCACAGGAACTTGGGGAGGAAAATCCCATCCCTTACCCAAGTCAAAAACTGTTTCTCTGGCAGTAGTCGTGCTCAGTCACAGATGATGTGCTTTTGGCTGTGAAATGGATGATTGAACTGGTGTGTGACTGTCTTCTGAGTGGCACATGCAACAAAAAAAGCAGAGAAAGTAATTTCTCAGTATTTTTCTCCAAAAGGTCACATTAAAGCGCTCCCTTCCATAAGGTATGTTGTTTCGCTGTTAACAGGTATTGAGTACTTGTTTCACTAGTATGTCCTCTTCCTCTTTGAGCTGATCTGTGAATGGCACAAAGTAAGGCCTGTGAGAAGTAGCTTGAAGTTACTGATTCCTTATGGCTAGAAGGATTGGAAATTAAAGGCCATTAGCTGAAAAAAAGCTTTGGGAATCTTTGAAATGAAATTGCTCTGTGATGAGTGTTAGAGATGTTCAGCTTTTGAAGGGGAAGATTGTGCCAGAAGTAGATGTTGAATAGAGCAAGAAATGTAGGAGGCTATTTTGCAATTTGAGAGCTTGCTGCAAACCTGGGAAAATAAATTTTCCTGGCCCATTCCGGGGTTGTCTGCAAGAGTGGCATTTTCAAACCCCTGTGTTTTGTTTCAAATAGACAGGACCAAATAAGGTGTTTGGTGGAGATAATGTGCCTTTCGCCTCTCTTGTACTGATCTTAGAGCACTGCATGGGAAGATGACGGGTATACAAGAGCATAACCCTATTTGAGAGATCTGTGTGAAGTTACAGTGTGTTACAGTTGTGGCTGTACCTGACGGGGGGCATTCTGACACACCATAGAAATACTGTTCTGATAACATTAATTAAAAAAAAACAAACTCCTAAGGAATAAGTCAAAGTGGTCTACATGGGATTTTGTGGATCAAGAGTTTGATACCATGCCTCCATATTTATGCCAGCAGCTAGTGAGATGCTTCAAAGAGGGATAGATTTTTTGCTGCTTACAAATTCAGGGAAACGACTTGATAATATTTTAACAGTCATCCAGTAATTTAACACTGGATTACAGCTGAAATCCCGTAGAAATACTCAAGACACTTTATACTTTATCAGATGGATTAAGCATGATTCACTTATTGCATTAAATTCAAGAGGGATTAATAATGTCTGGGTCATTGTTTCCCAGGTTTATAAATTTAAAGACCAGAGTGGACCACACGAATATCTATTCTTACTGCCTGCTCAGGGCAGGTCAAAGAAATGCAGGCTACAGCAGCAGTGGTCCTTTAATTTTTCTTTATTTAGCATATCTTCCTGAAAGAGATCAAGGCCTTGATTTAAAGGGTGCCAGTAGTACTGAATCTGCCACGTTGCAGGTAAATGGTTCCAGTAAATAATAAGGCTTGCCTTTTGAGGCAGTCTGTAGCTCTTTTCAGCTTCCAAATGTTGTACCTCATTTTTTTCCTGCTGGACTGACAAGGAATCTGTTATTTGGATGCTGATTCTCCATTTAGTTATCCATTTAGTTAGCCACTTTTGAAATTCATTTACTATGAGCTGTGTTGATGTAGTATGGCGAATCTTTTAATTCGGGATTTTATGTATAGCATGATTTTAAATCACTGTGTAGTGTGAAATTAGGACTAGAAATATGTCCTGTCAGCACACTACCATTATCAAATGATGATGTAACTGCATACAAATGATCAGATTTACATGGCCAGGCCTATTTTCCATACAGCTGTGTTGATTGGTGTTAATTATGCTACCATCTTTCAATGTCTTATTGATTGTGTCCCATGGTAACCTTTCCCTGCTGTTCCTTACTACTGATGTCAGTCTAACTGTTCGATAGGTGCTTAGGTTATCCCATTTAACCCTTTTAAACACTGCTTTGATATTAACTCTTTCCAGTCACCAGGATCTTTTCGTGTTCCTATGTTGGTTAAAAGCAGTCACTGAATCAAAACTTACTGGTACATCTGCCCTCTACTCTTCAATGCAGGGTTTTAACTGAGGGGCTATTTAAAGCTCTCTCTAGTTACTGATGGCATGGGAGGTATGTCATTATCACTGCAAGATGTGAATATAGCAAGCATCTTGCATCTTCCTGAAAACAGAATAGACATAGTTGTCAAATACATTTGCCTTTTTCTGAACCGTTTGGTAATTTTTATCTGGAATGACCAATTATTGAAGTCATTGCTTGGCATTCACTTATTCTTGTTCCATTTAGGGAGGAGCTCCCATTGTCATGAACCTCACCATAGCTTTTTAATGCGTGGGTTTTTTTTTTTTTTTTTTCCATCATTTGCTTGCATTTCTGCAATGTTAATTTGTATTCATTGCTATCAGTGTCTTTTTTTTTTTTCCCCCCCCCATCTGTTATGTACTGTGGGTTTGTTTTACAGGTTTCTCTGCTGCTGCTGTCACTCCATAGCCAGGATTCTTCAACCAAAAAAGCTTCCTCTTATGACTGTAGCACAGTGATTTTCTTCTTTTTTTTTTTTTTTTTTTTGCGTGTAATAAAGCATGGCTTAGCAGGGACTTTTTATATTTTTGTGTGTGACTGTTTCCCCCTGCTCAGTTTTGCTCATGATTGTTTCAGGTTTGAGAAATTGTCTTTCCAAAATATCCAAACAAGTAAATTAGATATTGGTTAAGATTATACATTGTTTTCCAACTGCAAAAGAAATTAGAGCATTGCCCTTTGCCTGTAGCGAATCATAATTTTCTAGTTAAATGGTTCACCTGTATCCAGTAGGAGTCCGATGTAACATTAGCTAGAGTTGACTCTGCTAATTTTTACATTAAGAAATTAACTAGAACTTGCATACTTTCCTGAAGTCTTACTAGTAAAGTGGTTCTTCCAGAGCAGATTCTCTGCTAGAATAAAATTTAACATGACAATATTTTTTGTAACTTCAAGGATATATGCTTGAGGAGTGCTTCATTCTGTTTCCTTACCTCATTGGATGGATTTCTGGCAGACCTCAGCCTCTGTCTCAGCTTATGATTTGCCAATACTCCTGATTTGGCTTTTCTTTTTGCACGTGCAGTGTCCATGGCTTTTTCTTCTGCACACCCTGTTTCTACAGTGCTTTTTAGTGTTCATTTTTATCATGTGTTTTTGTCCGTTACCTTCTTAACCTTTAATAGAATTGAGCTTCCTTTTGCAAAAGGCAATTCTAATTTCTATTGAAATAGAGCCCAGTCACTGCAGTCGTAAGCAAGCTTTCAGAGGAACAAATGGTTTGCCCTTTTTAAAAAAGAAGCTATTCAAATACCAGCAGTACAGTGAAAGCATTGCTTTCGATTTCTAGCACTGCAATACACGAATCACGTGTTTTTTGACAACTCATGTTGACAGGGGGAGGTTCTTATTTGTCAGTCAGTCCTCTACGGCTGGCAGGTCCTAGTCCATATGGCCTTCTGCAAGCCCGTGGTCGCTGCTGTGCTGCTGCGCAGGCAGGTTGAACTTCATGAGATGGAGTTCATGCTGCAGTTGGCTTTGGGGCTGCCTCTGGACTGCAGCTGAGGCACAGGGAAAGGACACTAGCTGAGGTCAAGAGTTGATGTATTTTCTCTTCTTGTGCTTTGTGAAGGTCTTTAGAAGTATCGTCTTAAATGGTGGTTACTCAGATCACTAATAAAATTTACAACAGCATGCCTGTAGAAATTAACTTAGCATATTTGAAGCAAGTGACTTGTCAACATGTGGTCTTGCTCTGTCACCAAAACTGACCTGCACATCTGACCTTGGTGAGGGCTTGTGAGGAACCATATAGGCAGAAGGTGGTTTGCATGAGATGGTCACATCCAGATGCCTGAGACCTGCATCTCCCAGTATTATAATGTGCTTAGCACAAAAGTATGTGGGCAGCTGAGTATCCTGGGTAGACAACCTGCAGAATGATTTACTGGATGTGTTCAGGTGGATTATAGAAGTTGTACTTGGGACTGGTGAGGCCACACCTCAAATACTCTGTTCAGTTTTGGGCCCCTCATGGCAAGAAAGACATCGAGGTGCTGGAGCACATCCGGAGAAGGGCAACAAAGCTGGTGAGGGGTCTAGAGCATAAGTCTTATGAGGAGCGGCTGAGGGAACTGGGGTTGTTTAGCCTGGAGAAAAGGGGGCTGAGGGGAGACCTTATNAAAAAAAAAAATTTCTTCACTGAAAGCGTTGTCAAGCATCAGAACAGGCTGCCCAGGGAAGTGGTTGAGTCACGATCCCTGAAGGTATTTAAAATATGGGTAGGTGTGGCGCTTAGGGACGTGGCTTAATGGTGGACTTGGCAGGATTGGGTTAACAGTTAGACTCAATGATCTGAAGGGTCTTTTCCAACCTAAATGATTCCATGACTCTAAGTTACTAATTTCCCATGTATAACCACATCATTACTAAATTCTTTTAAGGAGCAGCATCCCAGCTGGAATCGAGTCCACAGAGCAGGAATCGGCTTGTAAATGCTTTGGGACACGAACAATGTTTTCATTCAGTGTTGTGTGGCTTAGAATGAGGGATGCTACTCCAAGCATCCTTTCGATACAAAGGATTAGTCAAATAGAATGAAGGACATAAACAAGGGTTAAAGACATGATCCATCTGCAACGACAGAGTAGCAACAACTTCTTAAGCTCCTGGTTTATGCTGCTTAAATAAAGTTACTTGCAAAGAATCTTCTGATATGTTAATTATATTATTCATACTGTTTTTTCTGAATTTCAAAACAAAGTGTGACCTTGATTTCAAAGTAAAAGTGCATGAAAGCATGCTGTGCTTATTTTTCCATAATTAATCATGTATAAGCCAATTTTATGGCAAAACAGATAAATGAGATGTCAGAATATTTGTTTGTAAATACTTTCCTTCAAGATGTTAGTGCAATTTGTGTCTTAGCTCTAAAGAAATCCAGTATTTATTTCAGTTTCACTATAGGATGAAAGCATAGCATGAAATATACTGCAGTTAAACGCTAAATGGATATACCATAACTGGAGTATACATTTTGTTTAGTTCTTGCAGTATGTGTGCTAAACATACAAGAATTCTTCCTTTTTCCTTCTGCAGTAGCCTAGGGGAGTGCTACTCGTCCCTAGCATCCCTATCAATCACATGTGTGCAGCTCAGCTTGCATGAGACACTAACTTGGAAAGCATCAACTGTTTCAGGGCTGTGGTGAAGCCAATATCAAAAGGCTCGTTCAAAGGTGGCAGCTGCTCAAACCAAGAGATGCCAATAACCTTTCCTCTAAATGTCAGAGGGGTCCTGAGTCTGCCTTGGAGGTTGAAGCCAGTGCTTTTTCCAGAGATGACAGAAAATGGGCTTTTCCTCCCTTCAGAAGAAAAGTTTATACAACTCTGCGTGCATCTCCCAAGGAGAGTAGGCGCATTGATGATGGCCCTTGTTTGGCACTGCAATTAGGTGTTTGATGGGGTAGGTTGGGTGTGGGGCCAGTGCAGCCTCCCATCCTCACCCCAGGGACCATGGCAACTCCTCCCCAGTGGGGCTGCATCCAGGGTGGGCGATGGGGACATGGGGTCCCTGACCTAGTGCCCATGCAGGCAGGCTTTGCCATGTTTTGGCAGCACAAGGCTATGGGGATGCTGTGGGGTGAGCTCAGAGGTGCAGGAAAGGAACCAACAGTGGGGTGGGTTTGTACACCCAGGGCGCTCGGGCTCCCACCGAGCCAGGGCTTTGGTTACAGGAATCTCTGTCGGGACAACTAGAAAGCCACACTGAAACTAAATGGGTAGAGCCATCTGACTAGTAACAAATGCCCATGAACATCATATATGAGTAATTTTACATAATGAAGTTAACAGCTGATGATGTGTGTATTATAAATGCTTTTTAAATAGGTTTTACTGAATTATACTGTGACGTGTCGCAGGACAGTATTATTTTATAGCTTACTTCACTCTCCCTCTATCTAACAAGTTCTGGCATTTAGTATCTGTTACATATGCAGTATAATAGGTTTCAGCATTAGATTGCATTCAGTGCGTAAGCTAGTATTAGTTTGAGTCTTTTAGGCCTTTCTCCTAAGCTGCCAAGTGGTAGGGGATATAGCTTGGATGAGAGAAAACAATTTAAACTTTCTCAGTGAACCAGTTTTGAGAAGAGTTTTTCTCAAATGCAGAGTTTCACACTGAAGCCGTGTGATTAAAAGCCTATGGGGGAATCGAGCATAGGGATGGTTTTAAGGAACATCAAGGGACCGAATGCAATTTTTTCTGCAAATGATAATTAAAGAAACAGCATCCTCATTAGCATAATGCACTAAATGATAAAAAGAATTGGACAGATGCCTAATCTTGAAATGCTTCTTAATTTACAAGTACACATTTTAAAAAGAAAGCAATTGAGGTCTGTTCTTTCTAGCTGCCTGCCTGAGTCATCAAAACTGCCTCTTACATAACTTACTGTCTCAAAGAGGAAAAAAAAAATACACAAAACAAAGTCCTTCAGGACACCATCCACACAATGGCTGTTGCACGTGTACAGGGGTACTAGAGCATCTGCAATACTTAAGGTCTTCGGAGACTGGATGCCTACCAGACAACATTACACATTTGAGCAGATACTCTCAACTGGAGCCATATACGGCCCCAAAGGAGTCCAAAGGCAGCTACCACAAAAATGAAACACTCATTTTCTGTTGATTGTTGACTCTATCTAGAAAGTGGCCACCTGAATTTCTTATATTAGGTGTTGGGCCATAGAGAAGTGTGTTTGGGGGCCCTATCAAGTTTAGCTTTTAAGAAGAATTCTTGTTAAGGGCAAAAATGACTTTCTGATTTTAATGAAATTGTGAATCAAATGTGTCAAGGAGAAATAGGTGGCATTCGCATGGAGGCATCAATGACTTACCTATATCCTGTTCTTGTCCAATATAAGCTACAATGGAGCAGTTTCTCTGTTTCACTTTAAATATCCTAGTTCTGTTCTTTTACCATCACATCTATAGGCTCCCAAAGGGTTTGGAAGTGAACTAAATTCTTCTGAAGTCTCAGCATTATGTCGCCACCTGCAAATGTGGGGAGGCTTGTCTTATCTCATTAGACTGTCTACACTACCGAACGAGAGCCGGATCCATGGCAGGGAAGGACCTGCTCGCCCTGCTGGCTGCACCCTGTTCTATGCTGAGAGTTGTTCTGCACTACGCAATGCTCAGCTCAGGGCCTCTTCTGGACCCCGTACAGTGTCCTGAAAATCATAATTATTACTCTGTATGCATTTTTTTTTTTCTTCCTTCAAAGCTGTGAAACATGGTGAGCACCAGGGTACTTTTTATAGCGTGAAACTGAGGGTGTGTGTTGTGGGCACGCGGGGTCAGCACGAAGGCGTGTTAGGAGTGCTAAAACTCACTGGGGTAGTGATGGAAAACTGTGTTGGTGGGTGTGAGGGAGCCAGACCTGATTTGGCCTTGCCCATGCTGCTACCCAGAGCGGTCCCTGGTGTGAATGGTCCCTCTGACCACACTGGGGTATTGCCAGACTGTTTAAAGATCACTTACCTTAATTAAATCCCAGGCTTTTCTTTGTCTAGTAGTGCTAGAGTGTGTATCTCTGGAAGATTGGAGTGGGAATTACAGTTTTAATAAGCTTAGGTGTATCAAGGAGCAAATGTTTTTTTAGCAGTGAAAATGATTTCTCAGTGGAAACTGACTCTTGAATTATTCCACTTACAGCCCCAATGCAAGGTAGAGGCTGTCTGCAAACAGATGTCAGATGTTCCAGCTGGGAGTAGCCCTCCTTTTCTCAAATCCTAAAGCTTCTCTTCAGATGGAGAGCTAGTAACCACCACTTTGTGGAGGGGCTGCAGCAGCCAGAGAGCCGAGAGGTAGGCTGGAGTAGGCAGTCTCTACCAAAGCAGTATCCTGCCACTTGGAATTTTACATATTTTGATAAGTACAAATCCCAATTTAATGTTAGGTAATGAAAAATCTTCAACCAATGAGTAACTTGACAAGGACACTCCAGAAAGTCAAAAGACCTTTCAGCCCCCTGCTAGGTGACTGCTGCTGTTGATAATGTTAACTCTGGTGCTGGCTGGGTTTGTGTTTGGCCTTAAGACTCTTAAGAAGCAAGGTGGATGATCTGATACCTTAAAGTAAATATTAATACTACACAGAAGATGTTATGGCAGGTAACTTGTTCAGTTTCCATCTTAACTTCTAAAGTAACTTGGAGTCAAAGACTTGCCTATTTAATTTTTCTCATGTCTTAACACATCGAGGTGAACCTGATCCCTTTATATCCTGCTAATCTTTCATATATGCTGAAGTGGTAACCGTGGAGCTGGAGAGTTCTGATGTATAAAAGGCAGCACTATTGATCTTGGTGATCCGTATATTTCCACACAGGGCTTTGAATTGTGGTAGTTCTGGAGAATGAATAAATTGAGTGGCATGTGCTAGGGTGTGCATTTTCAAGGAAATACTGTATCTCATTCAGATCTGTAGTTGCCACAAGTGAGTTACTAACACTAAGACATGAGCATCCTTAGCGTTAGCTGGTCTGAATGCTGGTAGCTAGTCAAAATCCAGCAGTGCAGTCTCTGGGGCTCTGCAGACTGTCTCTGCGTGCATCCCTCTTCTCTGCTCACTGTGCCTGCGGCTGTTTAGCTGAGCACGTGGTAGGAGATGGAGGGTGACCCTGCGTCATCCAGCTCAAGGACTTCAGGATCCACTGGGGCTCTGTGCTGGCATTGCATCTGGGTTTCTTTATCAGCTGAGAAAGATGGAGATGGGGCAGCATGGAGGTGTGCTGCTCTGGTTGGGATGTAGTGGGAGTGCGTCCCCAGGCCTGGGGACTCAATTCTTCCCAAAAGAGCTCCTTTTCCTCCAGTGTGTGTTCACGGAGAGCTTGCTATGCTTTGTGCATGCTATAAGGACCAAGTTTGAAACAGTCTTCCTCACTTTGTTTTTCTAGTAGGTTTTAATGATATTTATCGCAGTCCTACTAACTTTTCTTGGGGGTCTCCTGATAGTTCGTAACTTTTTTTTTCTTGAATGCCTGTTTTGCACATGTTATTTATACATAATGTGTATAAACTTTTTCTAATCCCTGCAGTCTGAGGGGAAAAAAGATAGAAAAAGCAACTGCCCTCAAAGGTTGAACTAACAACTGACAAATAAAGGTATTGTAACTTATTTTTAATTATGAGGTTTTGGAGGAATGACTCATAACTTTTGAATTGTAAGGTTTTTCAATGTTAAATTTGTTCTACTCCTATTTGTTTTAATGACTCTTTCAAGTAAATAAATGTAGGCTCAATTATTTTTCCTGCTGGAAGTAAATGGGATTGTGGTCTGGCATTTATATTTTTTCTAGCATTCAAATAATTCCTGTCAGATCTCATCTGTGTACATTTGAGCTGCAGTTAAGGATTTGTCTGTGTTCGTCTGCTGGGATCCATCACTACAGTAGCTAAGAATTTTCCTAGGGAAAAAACCCTCAGCAATGATCTTCCTTTTCCCCTCTTAAGGGTTTTAATATTTTTCCCCTGCAATGTCTTCATTCATATTACATCACTGAATACTGGGATACGACCCTTCATATTAATTTTGACTTTCTGAAAAAGAAAAATTTGCCAGATTTAACTTTTACTGTAAGCCTTTTGTCCACCTAAATATTACTCCCAGTATGAACAGTTACCACTTATAAAGATGTCTCTGAAGGAAAGATTCAGGCTGCTTCTTGCTTGAGTGAATTTAATTCTTAAGAAAGGAAGAGGAGGTCTTCACTGATTATAATAAACTGTTCAAAAAATAACTGTAGGAAGCTTGGAGTCTGTCCTCCATTTTCTGATTGGCAAGAGCTTTCTTCTTTTTCTTTCTGCCCCTGATGCAGCTTAAGAATTGGTTCCTGTAAATTTCAGGGCTTTATTAATTTGACTTATATTTAAAACACTGTTTCTATGGAGTCGAAAGTATGCTTTGCATACTGGTTCCATAGAAAGTAGAAGAAAAGTAAACAGTTGTTCCACTTCTCAGTATGAGAAAAGATCAAGAGTATATCAAGAGCCTTTCTTTAAAAGTAAAGAAAAAAACAATCTTTCTCCCAAATCCTCCTGGAGAATGTATTTGTTAGATATTTGTCACTTAGGAATTTTCTGAATGGAGGAAGCCTGAGTATAGGTGTATAGCTTGCTTTAGAATGTGTATTTTTCTCTGTTTTCGCTCATAAGGCTAACATAAATATTTCATACACTTCGGGGTCTATGCTAGAATGGAATATATGAAATTGTGAACCTGCCACAGTTTTTAAAGAAACCAACATTATTCTATTTTGGCTGTGAATACGCGTTCCACTTGTACTAAATTTCAGAGACTGCTTTGCTAAAATTTCCTGGGCAATTGGCTTGGCATCTGCTAGTTTAATTCCCATGTAGTACTGTAATAGGATATAAATTAGAACTCTGGGGACTACTAATAATGTTCAGTGAAGATGAAACTTTGAAGGATGTGAAAGGGATTGGTTTGCTCATACTAAAAGGGGTGACAGAAGAAAGTTTGGGGGATTAGATGAAGGAGCTTGAACTCTCTTCCTATGCCAAACTTGACCCCAAATGTGAAGAATCTCTTTGCGCAAAATACATTTTTTTCCCTGTGTCATATAAATGCTTGAGAATAAACCTGCTGTCGTAATAAGGGAAATAGGTGCTGACTGTCACCACCTTCTGCACCCTGAAAGTCAGCAACCAGGTTTTTCTTTCATAAGTCTCTCTCGTGGTCTCCCTCAATTAATTTGCCCATTCCCTTGCCCTCTCCTGTAAATTCCTGACTAGACTCCCTTACCCTTCTCCTCAGCTATTTTACTACCAATAAAAATCTTCCAGATCTGTTGGGTTTTTGATTCCACTCCTTCCTTCACCTGGGCAAAAGGGAAGACTATGGTGTTAGGAAATACTGTGTTGCCAAAAGGCTCATCTCCTAATCAGAAGAGAACAGGACACAAACTATAATGGAGCATGTATAGATTCATACTGGGATACCTTGAAAAGAATGTTTTGGTTCAGTTAAGAGAAAATTTTGGTGTTGCTCTACTGACCTAAAATTGTGTTAGGTGGTATCATAGCCATGCAAGTCCGGATATAGGCAAGAAGGAGAGGGAAAGTTTACCTTTTGATAAAGGAAGAAGAAAATAGCTTTCAGAAAAATTACTTCGCTGTTTTTTTACCACTATTGATGGGTTTCTTCAAACTTTGCCATACCTGCCACATTTTCTTCCTCAACTTTTTCAGCTTTTTTGCTTGAAAAAATAAAATGTTCTCGGATTTAAGTGCCTGCTGTTGACACTGCACTTCACATGAAAAACATTTTATTTGGAAACATGCTGAAGTTTTTGCCCAGGCAGCTTATAAATCTGTCCTCTCCTCTCCATCCCTGGGTGGGGGTTTTCTTTTTAGTTCCTGGCTGGGACTGACCGGGTTTGACCACCTTTCACAGTTGCAGTTACCACCGCCAGGTCAGCTCTTTCCAAGACTACCTTTTTAATCCTGATCTGCCTGATGTCCTGCCATGCCATTCTGCACCTTAGCCCATCTCTGGTTCCTCTCTTGGAATGACTCATCAGCGTTCAAAGCGTGTAGCTAAAATAGATATCCTGCTCCTTTTCTCCGCACATGTGTCTGTGCAGAGGGCACAGCTGACTACTTGCTGCCCAAAACCACAGCAGGGAGTCACCTGCACATCATCCTGCTTCAAATCCTGTCACTCTTCCTATAACATCCCTCAGATATTCAGTGCCCCACTTCTGATGCAACTGGTGCTCCAACACAGCTGTGTACACCACTCTCCTGGCTGGCCTTCCCTGCTGCACCACCTTTTCTGCCAACCTCCTCTGCTGCCTCTCTTATGTGGCCGAGACAGTAGAAAGTGCTTATCCTCAGCCCTGAAAGCCCTTCACATCTTTGCCTGATCCTTGGCCAGTTTGAGGCCTCACTTGTCAGCAACTTATCTGTGCCTCCCGCGGCATATTTATGTTTGTGTTACACTTCACTGCTTATATCTCCAGAGATTGTCAGTTGGTGAAGCTGGGTGGGGATGCTGGTAAAAATACTTTTACTGCATAATAAGTTTTGTGCTTGATCAATAGTGATGGGTCAGTTTTAATTTTTTTTTTTTCCTAATTCTGCAGAAAGTCACTAGCAAGGAAGTTAGAAAATTCAGTTTTATGCCCTTTGACACAAGCCTTTCCTGGTGAACAGGTTCCCCAGGGAAGTAGTGGATGCCCCATCCCTGGAAGTGTTCAAGGCCAGACTTGGATGGAGCTTTGAGCAAACTGGTCTGGTGGGAGGTGTCCCTGCCCATGGCAGGGGGGGTCGAACTAGATAAGGTCCCTTCCAACCTAAACCATTCTATGATAACTAATCTCTTATCTAAGATGAGTGATGTATTAAATGAACTCTATGGATTGACTTCAGCATTTTCAACTTTCATGATTAAGTATATCACAAGGAAATATTGGTCACAAATAAGCAAGAAAGCTACCTGGGGCTTGAATGTCTTCTCTTAGCTTGCACTGAGGCAGCTCCAGCTACTCTACCACAATGTTACACCTGAGTTATACAGTGTTCCGTTATGGACACCTGATTTACTGGTGCAGGGTCTTTTATTTGACACTTTGAAATGGTATGTTTTAATGTGCACTGGCTGAAGAAGGGTTTTAAAGTGCAAAATAATGATGCATAATGACATTAATCTCTGAGAAGTGGGTCTTGTCAAGAGGCTCTTTGGCTTCACTAACCATTTGGAATAACCTGACCGCACTTCTGGTTCTGCCAGGGTTTGCTGGCTCTTGCTATCTATCTTGCATGTTTAGAGTTGTTCCTCGGACATCCTGCAACAACTAGCCTTTTCCTTTAAATCCTCTGAAAGGTGTTGTCATGGGTATCATGTCTCCATGTATCATTCTGTCTTCATCAGTGAGGAAAAAAAAATGCTTCTCAAGTCTTACAGTCACTGCTTCAGAGACGTTTCTTTTTCCTCTTTTTTTCTGTTGCTTTTCTTTTACTTTTTCTTCTTGGATTCAAAAGAGTGTGAATTGATTTAGAATCCAGTTTTCACATATTTACAAGTCGCATTAAAATTTCATTTCAGTGGGTTGAGACTATTGGGTCTTCATTGGTTTATTGTATTGAGAACACAATCTGTGCCCTCGGGACTATAAAAACCTCAAGGTTGTATTTCATGATACACCAAATTTTATTTCCTTTTTGTAAGTGTTGTTAGAGGAGTTTGGATTTTGTCGTAAGTTGGTGTCGTATAGTACTGCAAACTGCACTGAAATAAAGGGTCCTGCTACCATAAGAATCAAGCTAGCTTATGCCAAGTTCTTGGATTAGAGTTTTTTTAGCTGCTGGAATTACAAAAACTGCCATTTCCACTTGATCCAAGGGAAGAATTAAGTACATTAATTCTGGAAAAAATGCACCTGTAAATAGTTGGTAGGACAATGTCCTGAAGAAAATTCTACAGTACGTAGTGGAATCAGTACTCCTAAGATCTAGTCTATTAGGTGTAAGGTCTGTTGGAGTTGGAGCTGCCCTTTGCAGAATGTGTGGTGATTTGAGGACATTACAGGAGGATCCATTTCTGAGCACCTCCTGAAGTACACTAGAGTCATCCTTCCAAGCTGACATGTCACCTTTATTGCAGGAGAGTGACTACACCCAAATGAAAGGGCAGAGCAAGACAGAGCTTCCTCTTTGCCTTTAATTGCCTGAAACTGTAAACAGCTGCTCTTCACTAGAGAAGGTGGTCAGTCTCTATTCCTAGTGCAAAAGTTGGGCCCTGCTGATGAGCCTGCCACCCTCTTCCAGGCACTATTTCCTCTACCCAACCCCATTGTCAATCATGGAATAGCTCATCTTTCTTCTGTGAGAGCAATTAAGTGTATGCGCTTCATCATCAGAGTAAGGTGGAAGAATTTATGCAACCTTATGTTGCTGCTGTAGTAAGAATTACGTGCTCTATGAAATATCTTTAGTGGTCAAAAGAGGTCTTTTTTTTCTGCTGAGAAGTCAGCTTCCCACAGATCTAGCAAAACAACCATCTCTGCTGGTTATTAACTCTTACATTCTAAGAATTCATCTCAAGTGCTCTCTTCTGAAAGGGCAGAGAAAATTGCTTGGGACATGCAGAAGAGTGAATACGAAAACATCTCTGATTACATGCAATGTGTAATCCTCTTATTTGATATCAGTGATAAGTGGAACCTCGATCTCTGTATACTACGGTCCTTTTTGTAGCCAGGATGTTCTGTTATCATAGTGGCTAATGCCTCCCTTCCCAGCTACATGAATGCTTCTTATTTACACGGCTTTGACTCTTTATTCTTGCTCCTAACTGATCATTTAGCAGAGTGGCTGCTGGCATGGCCGGGTTCTGCAGAGGGTGCTCTGAATGACACACATCATTACACGGGCTCTGGCCCTGGCTGCTGGGAATTATGTAGAAGTAACATTAAAAATATCTGATTCACTAAGGCTGAAAAACAAAGA
The DNA here is from genome assembly GCA_013398815.1 of Ibidorhyncha struthersii. NCBI lineage: Eukaryota > Metazoa > Chordata > Aves > Charadriiformes > Charadriidae > Ibidorhyncha > Ibidorhyncha struthersii. The sequence continues at coordinate 39,884 of VZSZ01004515.1, forward strand.
ACTGAACCACTTGCGCTGGTTAACTATTGGTGTCAGGGTATCTTTGGGCATTATGTTAAGCCACAGTAGGTGTAGTAAAATGAAATCTATTAGCGATGTTGCAGGTCTGTCATAGCTGATATAAACTAATTGTGCAAGAGAATCCTCAGCAGCTTAAACCATGTCTTAGAATGGTACTTACCACTTGTTTTCATACATAATTTAATGAAACAATCAGTTCAGTGTGACTGCAAGCATGGTTTAAAGTTAAGTGGAAATACAGAAGGGAAGGCATGAAGCTGAGGTTAGAGAAAACAGACTAAGGAGAATAATTAGGTGAGAGGATTGGAAGGAGACTAAGGGGTGGTAGGAAGAAATAAAACTTGGAGGGATGAGGAGGAACTAAAATCCAGGAACCCAACAAAAGCTTTCAGAGGAAGGTGAAGTGGTCTGCAGTACATTAGAAACAGATACTGCTCAATACAGGGTTTATCTCAGTGGTTTGTGTTGTAGACTTAGAAAAGGAGAGCTGGAAGGCATGTCGAGACATCAACTTGTATACTTGCCTTCCCCAGGGCGGGAACATGTGCACACTTTAAAATGTTGCTGACCCATTTTCATGTGCACTGAAAAGAATGCATGACACTCATTAATTGCATGGGTACTCTTTTAGACTGGCTCTGCTCAGGCATCTGGAAATATTTAATTGATACCAAACACGACTGGAGGTTGAATCCAGGTACTGGAATAGTCCCCTCAATACAAGTAACTTGGTAAGTAGCCACGTATGTGCATCAGATACCAGTATTAGAATGGGAAAACCATCCTCAGGAGAAAATATCTGTGTGCTGCTGGGACCAATTTAATCTTCAACACCTTCAATGGTGGTTTTGTTGAAGGACATTTTTGGTTTTTAGCATCCACAGAATTGGCAATGGAAGGTAGCTAGAGAGAAAGACATTAGTAATTAGAGCCTCCCTCTCTGCATTTGGAGGTTTTGGTTCTCACCAGAGATCTGTTACTGGTGTGATTCATGACCTTTTGCCAGGTCGGTGCACATCCCTATGCTTCTGTTTCCCTACTTGCCCCGTGTTTGAATTATTGGTCCTTAAAGCTGGAGATAGAACAAAAACTCTGATGCTTGGAAATGTAAGAGTACTTACATGGTGTTACCAGTATTTATACAGCTTTTCTTGTATACAACATGTGCGAGCATGCCCAAATAAGAGTACCAGAAAAATAAGGGTAGGAAGAGTAAGCTGTTTCTGAACTGACTGGAACACTTCCACTGCGTTCAGTCAGTTTTAGAGAACTTTTGTATGAACACTGGGAGCTCCACTTCTCACTACTTTCTAATACAAAGGCAATGGGACATTCTCTAAAATTTGAAGTTGGCAAATCCAAGTTGATTGAGGAAAAAAGTAAATCCCTTTCACATAACAGATAGAACTGTAGCATTCGTCAACTGTAACACGTACATAAAGCAATATACACCAAAAATTAGTAGATTTTTTTTAAAAAAAAAAGACTTCAGAGTTATACTTGTGATTACAAAATTAGCAAAAGAACTAATGAAGCTTGGTTTCTGTTGGGTTTTTCTCTTGTGATTAGCTCACTTTTTAACTGAATTATACTAAACCCTTATGCATCAGAGAAGCCACATGCAGGAGAGCCCTCAGTGATTCTGTAATTGCTGGGGAACCATCAGTCACAGCTGCACCTTATTAGGCAATAGACAGTCACCATGGGAGAGAAACCTTGATGAAGAGATGAATTTCTTGGTGTCTCATAAAATACTTCTCAGTTGCAGCTTTTCCATCATTAAGGAAAAACTTTCCCATGAAGACTTCCTGTTGTCACATGAAGTTAAAGCTTACTTTACAGCCTTTCTTTACAGAACCCTTGCTCTTCTCCATGGTTACCGACTTTCACAAAACTTGTGGGAACTCAACTCTTCCATTGAAGTTGCTTGAAACTGGCCAGGCAGTTAAAAAGAAGCAAGGTCATGCATATGAGCTGTAGTTGTTTAGGACATACTTAAAGGGGTATAAAGTAAAACGTCACACATAAGAGCTCATTTGGTCTTTAATGGCTGGATCTGAGATGAGGGAGTGTTTATTCCTTGTATGCTCTCTGCATTACTCTTACATCATCCTCTGAAGTATTTGGTTCATACGGCTGTTGGAGATGGGACGAGAGAGCAGATGGGCTTCACCTCTGATCCGAGAGGGCAACTGCTATAAAATACCTTCAAATTCCTTTGTGGGAAGATGATCAAAGCATGAAACACCACAGTGGTGAGCATCTGAATACAGTAAATGGCAGTCAGTCAGTTAATCCTAGTTGGCAGCTTCCTCAGAAAAGCCAGATATGAATGTGTATGGAGCAACCAAGGAGCTGTTGTGGACCTCAGAATGGCTTAAGCCATCTTCTGTGACAACTTTCCAGCCCAAGGAGGAATTTCAGGAGGGCTTCAACATAGCAGACCCTACAAACATCAAAATCATTTATTAAAAAAAAAATAANAGTTGTTATTCTGTATTGGGAATTATATTGATATCAGAGGATTCTGATGGTGGTCTTAGCTTGTTGCATGTGTAGTCTGTGGTACACAATGACTATTATTTGGATGCTTTCACACAAAAGATACAAGTCTATTTAGCTAAAATATGGTTACTTCTGAAGCAAATCAGTGGTGAGGTTTTTTCCAGAAGCTGTGATTAAAAAACCCCAACCTTTAAAATGTAGAATTTTATATTTACATTGGTGACATACAAGTTGTTGCTAGATGAAGAAAGCATTTTAGATTTTTATTTCTAGTGCTGTTGCCTCTGTTCCTGTGAGCTGCTTGGGTTCACCATGTTCCTTTTGTGTCTGATTTAATACTTAAATGGTTCTTGGGAGTATCCCTTTTTGATTTTGATTAACACAGGGTTTGTATATTTTTGCTGTTTTTCTTGTTTCTGGCCTGACTGAGGAGGATTGCTGGTATCTGTAACCACTTTATTTCCTCAAGGAAAACTGGGCGTCTTCTTTCTTGCTGACTCAGTGGCCTTTGTGCAAGACTGAAATTCATGATAATTCAGGTGGAAGAGCATCCCTTGTATCACAACCATACTGGCAAATAAGTGGTATGTGTATCGTTGCGTACAAGGAGAAGCCCAGTTAGTTATCGAAAGTGCTTATTCCTGGTAGAATAAAGAACCTAAGACAGTTTTTTTAACTCGGGGTTGGTGGTGAGTAAGATCCAAGGTAGGCTTTTAACTGTTAAAGTAATCAGCAACCAAATCCCAGTAAAAGGATAAAACAGATATTTAAGGTCTCTTTGCAAATAAAATAATTCATCAAACAGTTTTGCAAAGCAAAAACAGGACAGTAAATTGTATTAAACATATACCTTAAAAATTGGACTCCAGTTCACTTTTATTTCAACAAATTTAGATGTTAAATCTCAAATAAAGTATTATGTAGCAGGGAGGCATATTGTGTTTTCTTTTGGTGTTTTTTAACCATAAATAGCTCATAATAACTTAAATTCAATCAAAAGAAGCTGTCACTGTTCTTGTTTTCTTACCCATCACTTAAATGGTAAACATCGAACCATGAGGAGGAACCATGAGAACTGTGTTCTACCCTTTGACAAAGAATATGTGATAACTGTTTACCTTATTGCAAGAGCAGTGCAAAACACACACAAATACAGATCTGAAATCATCAGCTGCTTTATGCAAAATAATTATTTTCAATGAGCTGCCAAAAAAATTCCCCACCTACCTTCTAGTCACACGTTTATCTGCTTTTCAAACTTAGTTCTCCATTGATTTTAAAGGAGGTAACCCTAGCTGATATGAATATTTAAAAAAGGGACAGTTTACACAGTGTAAATTTTTCTAACACACTTTTTGTTTTAATGGTGCATATGTGCTCTCTGTTTAATGATTTTGAAAAGCTTTGATTTAAACTACAGTGAGTTGCTCTACCACCCAAGCACTGTCATGCAGCATTTGTTCTTGTCTAGCAAGACAGCATAATCAGAAAAATGAGCAGTAATTTTTATAAAAATAATTTTTTACTTCCTGGAAAACAGCAAATAAATATGCCTGAAGACTGGTTTTGGGCACAAATTGTTTAAAGCTAGCCACGCTGTTGCAGTTGTTTGCATCAGATTTAAGCTTCCCTTTATATCTTAGCTGTCACTCAGTATTTTTTCTTTCTGGACCTAAAGTTTGTCTTTTTCAGCTCTATCTCAAAAGCCACTTATTTTAGGTTCTTGAGTTTTCCTACCATGACAAACATACTGTTTCTATTGATTTTTCCAGAGTAGCTGAGACAAATGAAGAGGGATGAAAAAATAGTAGGTTTTGTCTGAAGAACCACTGTATTGCAGTAAGCTACAGGTTTGTCTCTGTTAGCGAAGAGCACTGCCAGGCCTTGGGGAGAGGCTGTCTGTCTGCATGGGGGGAACTGCCAGCCCGAATTTCACCCATGCCAGCCAGCTTTCTCTCAGTGGCTTCCAGAGCCTGTTTTGGTAGTTAGAGAGTTGGGAGATGTCTCCATAAGGCAGTATATATGCAGTCACCTTTTTCAGTCCTGTCTTGGAAGGTGGCCTCATCCCTGGGAAGCCACCTGGGCATGTTTAATTTGCTGGGATGGATGTAGCCTACGAGGTTTCCTCAAGCAACCTGAGCTAGCCGTGCTGGAGCTGGTGGTCAAGTCAGCAGTTCTCCTATAATGCAGATATTTGATCTGAAGTCTGTAGATGCCTCTCCCCCAGGTCAATGTAGGGGTGATGTGGGAGGTGAAGGGTGGTGTGGTGTCATGGCTATTCTCTGCCCTGCTGCCAACACGATGCTAGCAGCCCCTTGCCCCCAGGAATATCCCCCACCTCATGCTGGGCACATGAGCATGGCTCAGAGGCTGAAGTAACATACCACAGGAGCAGCTCTGCAGTGGTTACAAGGGAGCGAACAGCGGGGGAATTGGGATGTATATCAGAATGTGACATTTTCAGGCTCAGGAGATTAATAAAGAGATTTAAATGGGGTTGGTTTGTGATTTTACTTTTCCTCGCTTTTTTTTTTTCAGTGTTTTTCTGAGCACCGAGTTTTTTCATTTGTGTCTCAGATCATTCTTCCTTTTCTCCTGACGGCTCTGTCTTCCCATGTCTGTTCCCTCCTTCTGTTGTGTTCCCACATCCCTGGCTGCCTGCCCCTCTCATGGCTTCGGTTTTATTGCTTAACTTCACTTGCCTGTGCCCCAGTCCTGGTCTCCTGTGGTCTGTCTCCTCTCCAGGGCACACCTTGTCATCCCCTCACCAGCCTCCCTTCCCCCCGTGGTGAAACCACAGCAGTGCTACTCATGCCTCTCCCCTTCTTCCCTCCATGTCTTCCCCTCCTCTCTCCCCTGCTTCCCCCCTCCGCCCCCCACCCCAGATTTGTGTAGGATTGCTTCCCTTCCCAGATTGCCACCTCTAGTTGAGCTCAGAGGGTCCTTGCCCATCTCAGCTCTGTCCCAGCCATGGGGTTTCTCAGGGCTGTCCCATCGTACCGACAGTCACAGACCTTAGTTCCTGGAGACTGACACTGCACAGAGTAGCAGAGGCACTGGCTAATTGTTCCTGCTCAATCAGCTTTAAAAAGCAGGATTTTTAATCCTCCTTGTTTCCCAGTGCAGGTACAGTCAGGTGAGACTGTTTTCCAGTTTTAGAAGAAAATTAGATTTTGTGGCCGTACAGAGGGGGAGGGGGAAACAGGATTATTAACCGGTGGCAGCTGGGCAAAGCCCTCACATTTAGCTGTTTTTTAATTTTTGCAGCTGAGTTGCATAAGTGACAGGTGACAGCTCTGTGCTTGTCTCCTTGGGGGCTGGTAAGAGCAGTGGGGAGAACTACGTGAGGCTGCTGGTGGGGCAGAGGCGAGGTGGCTGCCCAGATCCTTCAGGTCGGTGCTTCGGCAGTATTTTCTGAGCCATAATTGCTGGATTTCCCAGCTGGTGCAGGGGAATCTGTGAGCAAGCGGCTTCCTGGCAGGATTCTGGGAACAGCACCAAAACCCACGACAGGCAGCGAGCAGGTTTTGTGCTCTGAGTCAGAAGTAGGCTGAGAAGATGCAGTCCTCAAAGCGCCTACCAGAGACGGAGGTCTGTGCGAGAAGGATGTTTCCAGCGTGAGGTTGAGAGCTCGGGGGGCACATTCTCCTGCCAGCAAGCTGGGTGAGTCCGTGGGTCAGCTGCTGGTTTTGGTGAAATCACGGGAGAAGGGAGGTTGCTACCTTTCACCACCACCATCACCCTGAGCCAGCTCATCCTTCTAGCTATTTCTGTCTGCGCTTATCTATAGCATCATCCCCCTTGTGCCTGTGTACCTGCCAAGCATTCAAAACAGGCACTGCTGTGGCAGCCTCCTTCTTTCTTTCCAGCCTGGAGGATAAATGACTGGATTGCTTTTTTTTAATTGTTTCTCTGCATCAAGAATTTACGGTGGGAAAGCTAAGCTGGAGAAATGGTTTCAGGAATGGGTGGCCAGGTCGGCAGATCCCTGCTCGTTCTTAGCCCCTAGGGAAGTCCTGCAGCCTGGCCCTCGCTTACTGCCCTGTGCATCGGCGCTCTCTTTGAAAGCAATGGTTTCCCGGCGTCAGATGTGGTCTCAGGTAACGACAGCCAAAGTTTGGATGCGAGAGAGAAGACCTGGATCTGACTTGCTTGCAAGGGGACCCAGAACAGAAAGCTGAGTGCTTGGGTGAGTTCATGGCAGCCGGCTTGTCCAAGGCAGGACTCTGCTCTTCTTTATTATAGACTGAGTTATTAAATGTAAAAGATAACAGTATCAAAAATCCTAACATCTATATACTATATGCTGTCTGTATGCTGTATGTGCTGTTTTGTTCAGTTTGGGCTGTGGAGTAGACTGTGCTCTGTGTTTAGTGCAGCTCACCCTGGCGTGTGACTTTGTTCCCAGCTGGGAATCTCAGTGTTTGCATCTGGAGCCGTGCAAACACACGCAGACATGCAAAACTTACGTCCTGCTTTTGAGTCTCTGTTGCAGCACTGGTTTGAGCCAGTAAATTTTACTCAGATTGGAGAACCGGAATGAAAGCATGTCTTTTGCCACTTCAGTGTATGACTTCGGAGGCACTGAAGCGTACATAACGTGTGTATCTCTAACGTACTGCTTCTGATCCTTAAAATACAAGGTGCAGATGTAATGGGATACAGTTTCAAAGCACCTTCCCTGCAATTACTTTATTGGAGAGGTGGGAAAAGAGATCGACTAATCAGAATTTTCTTCTTTTAGATAATCGGGTTCTAAAGACAGAATTTGTTTTTTATTTTTTTTATTTAATAATCAAATGATATTTCAATGTGAGGCTGTCAGGGCTCCCCAGATATTTTTTCCTGTCCTTCCACTGACTAAACTGTCAGTGTAACATTTGAAATAAGACTTGGATTCAGATATCCTATATCAATATTTCTGTTTGTCAAATCTTTTGTAATTTATGTATGGATTCTTATGGTAATACCTACAGTGAAAGCTGTTTTGATGAGCAAGAAACATTGCAGTGTGTGGAGTATCTAAATTAATATATTGTTTCTTTCAGTGTTTGTAAAATAACCCCTATGCTCTAGGCAACTATAGATTTACACAATTCAACTTAAAAATATTAATAGTTTTCAGCACTTCCACAGCAGTATAAAAGTACTTGTAGTTGGCTCCTGCCCAGATGGAGCGTTTGGGCTGAGATTGCTTTGCCCTGCCAGCTAGGGTCTGGGCGATGCTTCTGGATGATGCTTGTGGCCAGAAGCAGAACCCTCAGCTTTTTGTCTTAGCTTCCTACTGGTATATGAAATTAAAGCTGGCAGGTCCAAGGAAGAGTGTGTTTTACTCTGATTCTTGGAAATTATCCACCTTTACTTAGGATGAGTCAGGCAGGTTTCAATATATATGTATAGTAAGGGTTTTTTAAATCCATGGGTAACAAAGTTCTATTTTTCTCTCAAACCATAAGTACAGGTAACTAGTTCTTATGCAGCCCTTGTCATGAACTGATGAGAAAGTCCTTTACAAATGGGAGCACTGCCACTGTACCACCACACACATTCAGGAATGACAGCACAGGAGGTGGGAGTCACTTTGTCTCATTTTTACCATCTAAAAGTTGAACTGGTCATTCAGGCTCCCGCCACATCAAAGGGGAGAGGTGCACAGTTCATCACGCTCTGGAGGAGCTTCATTCCCTTTGAGTATGTGATGTCTACGCAGTTAAATATCTTAATTCTCCTGCTCAGTTCCAGGTCCTGCTCCCCTGGATCAGATAGGCTGGGGTTCGTTGCTTCAAACAGTTGTCTTCTGGAGACAACTAGTTATTTCTCTCTGAGACAAAAGCCGTGTTAGTTTTGAGGACAGCTTACTGAGGGGGCTGACACTGGCTGACACCAGGTCTGGCTCCGCACGTTGTATATGGTCCTCCAGTGCTGTCCCAGACAGGAGCGTTACCAGAAAAAAAACACATGCCCGTGCCTCGCTCCAGGACATGCAATACATCTTTCACGTAGTTAAATGCTGCTCTGGTGAGCTGCAACACAGACCTCACATTATATCAGACAATTTTGAATGGAGAAAATAGTCAGTTGCCACGTGGCATCTTGATACGTGGGCAAAGCGCTTAATGTATGGATGTGTCCAGGTGGCTATAGACAGGGGTGGCTGTGTGGGTGCTTTGGGGACAAGAGACCCGTCTGTGGGGCAGGTGTCTTTGGCAGGGTACATGCTGTCTCTGTTGGCCAGGGAAGTGCTTACCTGCTGAGCTGGACTAGATGCGTTTCGGGCAGCTGACAGATGGAGCAGATCTCACCTGGCGTGACTTGCACAAGGTCACTCAGCAGGTGAGTGCCAAAGCTGGATGCAAAAACCAGGCTTGTGTGTTACTCCCTGGGACATACCACCTCCCCAGCACCCAAAGGGCACCGCTTTGTTTGCACTTTCCTCATTCTCGTGTGGTTTGTGAAATGCTTGGTCTAAACACCAGTGTCCTTGTGCCCCACGGTGGGTCTGGCTGGGCAGTGCGTAGCACCGTGGCTACATGAAGATTTGAAATCAGCCATGGCTGCAGGTTGGGAGGAAAAAACAAGGGAAAAATGGTACTTTTTCTAGATTTTGCAAAACATCATAGCTAAGATCCTGTTGTGCAGCAAAGGCAGCAGGTGCCTGGCACTGTCAGAGTGGTCATGGTGGCCTTAACCAATCCTTTACAAGCCACTAAACCACACAACATTTTGTGAACACTGCTGCAGTGTGCTCTTTTGCATTCCAGTTCCTATGGAAACATGCTGTAAGAATGTCTAAAATAAGTACAGTGCTTTGAAACTGTTATTATTTTGATCTTTCCTTTCCCCTAAAAATCTCCTTTATCACCTTTTGGGCTGAGTTTTTAATACTTTAAAAAGGTCATCGTCGTTATCTGGCAACAGTGTGCTACCCAGGTTTGCACCCTGGGATCTGATATGTAGATCACTGCTCCCTTCCCCCATCCTCCCTGCTCAATGGGGTGGCGGGTCGTGGGTGTAAGTGTTGAACATACATATATGTGTGCGTGTGTGTGTATACACACACTGAAGGAGGCTTGGCTCCAGCTCCCTTTCTTCCCCATGTAGTGAACGAGACAGTGTTGTTTGCCACAACAGGTGAAGGCACAAGCTCATTCCCAGCTCCTTTTAGGATCATGGCATAGTGTTGGCTGGGAGGGAGTGCTGGAGTCACTTTGTCCAGCTGCCCGTCAGAGCAGAGCTGTCCTCACTGGCCGTGCAGGAGATGGTTGTGTGCCAGATGTAGACATCCTGCGGGAGGGTCAGTGCTGGAGCAGGCCATGGGCTGTTTGGGACCGCTCTTGCAAACGAAATTACTTTTTCATCCCAGAAGGATGTGCACCCTGGTAACTGAAAACAAGGCTGTGTCTGTAAAGCACAACCTCCAGTGCTCCGGTGGTTTTCTTGTAAAGTTACCGTCTCCCTTAGAGCAGTCTCACTTACCTTAGTAATGTCTAAGATTTTGAAAGTAGCGAAGTCACATTTTCAAAAGCCATTTTTGACGGGAAAGTGTTAGGAGAGTTAGCACTAAATCCAGTAAAGAGCTAAAAAGCCTTATTTAAAAATAGGTGCTAATTTTCGCTCATTCTTAAGCTTCTGGCCTCATGCAATACCATGCCCCAGAACCCAGTGTTGGGCACCAGGAGAAGAACTGGAGATACATCTTTGGCATTTGAGGGGGAAGCAGGCACTTAAATTCCTGAATTGCTTTTCTGGATTTTTGGGCAATGCCAAAACCCATGATAACCCCATGTGCTGGGTACCTATTTCCCTTGGTATTTGCATTCTCCAAGTGTCTTCTGATCTGAGGACCCACACACGTGCCATTTCTATAGAGCCCTGCTGGATCCCAGGAGCAGAGGTAACAACAAAAGTAGGTTTGAAATAAAAGGGAGTTGACACTGGAGCAGTATTTTTCATGGCTGCACATCCTAGACAAAATGTATTACAGAGTCATGATGGTACGGATCTAACTGATGTCATGCTTTAACATTAAACCACAATTCAGCCATTTGAGAAATGTGGGCATCTGTTTGAATCCTGTGCCAAATCATCAGGCCAAATTCTGCTCATGGGGTTACATCTGTTGTGTAAGTGTGCACCCTGATTTATGTTGCAGCATGTTTAGTCTTTGCATGACGTTTTATATGCTTGTGGTAAGTGTAGTGGCAACATCAGATTTGTTTTATTTTGGTGCAACACCAGAGGCCAGTAGAAGAAATGTGAGTCTAATCTTACAGACAGAAGAAAGCTTTATAAACTGATTTCAGGGTTCCTATCATAGTGGAGTCAAACCACTCATTAACCAAGCAGACAAATTAAAATGTAAATGCCAGTCCAAAAAAAAGGATTGTGAAGCCTGGCATTTGCATTTCATATCTGCGAAGATCCTTCCCTTCTTGAATAACAAGCGTTGGCTCCAGCACTGAAGCAAATACCAACAGAGATGAGAATCGTGAACTCCGGAGCAGTTGCGGATTATAAAGAGAAATTGCTCTATTTTACCATGGAAATGCAAGGCTGAGGTTTTGATTGCGAGGGCTCTTCTTGAACTGTGTTGGAGCTGGGCCACTGTAGGTGTAACCTTTCTAACCCAATTGATAAGCTCATGTGGGTACACTGTATGTAGGTCATTCACATTTATCCTGAGTAGCCCAGAAATGAATGCAGTAAGACTTCAAAATATGTTGCCTTCTGACCCTTTCGTTGTAGCAGATTTCTCTCTCCCACTCCTCCTTGTTTATGTATGGATTTTATGCTGGAAAAAAAAAACCCAGTAAGATATGACCTGATATGCACAGATAACTGGCAAATGAAATGCTGGATAAACAGCTACACTGATGAGAGAGTAAGCGGCAGATGGAGATGAATATACCTGCAAGTATGAGGAACAGGTACTCTGAGGCAGGGAATTCTTTACGCCTTTACTAAATCATTGCAAACTTGTTTAGCAGTCGTGGGAATTTTGGAAATACCTTCAATTTGAGAAAGGAAATATTGCAATGATATAAAAGAATTATTGTCCCATAGGCCATTAGATAATATTAAATCCTGACCGCAGTCAAGTCATTGTTAAACTCTCCAGAGTTTAATTATAAGTTATCTTGAAAGTACCAGACTCATGAGAAATGTGTGTGTGCGCGCTTCAGTAAAGGAAAATCACAGAATATAAAAGTGTTTTTTAAAGGTGACATTTGCACATGTACAGCATTATTAATTTTGTCCTTGTATTGAAATATTTCATAGTCTCCTAGTCTTACCAACCACACCAAATAAATTTTCTTGGGCCCCGGTGATGTCAGACATACTGAACATGACATGAACAGTAATGATAGATGGTCGTACTTCAAACTGAGATGTAGTGTCCATTGGGTTCCCACAGGAATTCGCATTAAGTTTGGTTGTAACTAATGATCTGTGAATACAAAGATCAATTGAATTTGAAGATAGTACCGGACTGGGAGGTACTACAAGCTCTGCTGAGGACAGAGAGAAGCTTATAGCTGGGGAACTAAAAATACTATCTGTAAGGCTCTAATAAGACAAATTTATACAGACAGATCTGTGGAAAATGATCGGAAAATACATAAACGCTAGTGCTAGGAACGTGAAGAGGTTCAAATTGTCAGCCTGCGGTGCAGCATCTCTTAATAATGGAAAAAGTTTAACTCCTTGACTGTGCCAGACTGAGCCAGACACTGGCAAACAGCACTAGTCATTCAAGATATGAAGGGAGCAGCCAAACCTTGCTTCCCTCCTGGCACGAGTGCCCCAGGAGCCCTGTTGGCACCGAGGGCTCAGTGAGGGGCACTGGCTGGCCCATCACCCCAGCGAGTTGCCACATGGACCTCCGTCTGCAGCAATTCACCTCGTTCTGCATCTTATACCCACCCTTGTGTGCAGTCTTAGCCCCCGATGGTGGTCAAAGGAGATAAAAATGGAATTTAGTATACTCAGAGCAGGCAGGCAACCATGGTATGTGGGTGCTGAAGCTGAAGAGGGATGTATGCCTCTGCAAAACAGGTATTAGCCTGGTTTACGTTAGGTACCTGGGGCAGTGGGTTGAGTTGCTCTCCCTACATGTCTGCAGTTCTCCACTGATCATAGACCTGAGACCACTATAAAATTAAGATCGCTGCATAAAACTGAGCGTTTAACTTTTAGATGGCCAAAGCCTAGTATGGATGTGCCATAGGGAAGAGGGAAGAAACTGCCAAATTTGCCATGCGGCCTGGGACTCTTGGAGAGTCTGGTGGCCATTCACAAGGTCTGAAGTTTCTTCAGAATAGAGCACCAAGCGTAACTTATTTCTGGCATGTTTTAAGATGTGGACGACTGCATTCTTTGTTTTTCAAAATGCCTTTTTGGGTTTTTTTTACACAATCTTTTTGATTGTTGTTGCAGCGCAAAGAAAGGCCAGTGCGTAGTGGAGGTGTGAGCAGAAGGGTACCACCACGACGTCCTGTTACGGTAGATGGGGAGGAAACAGCAGAAAAGGAAGGGGAACAGCCCCCAACACAGAGCCACCCTCACGGAAACATGGGTCTCTCAGGTCATGTTAGTTAAACAGGGTAGGCAGAGGGACAGCAGTCAATATAGGTTTTGATGTCAGAATTAATTTTTACCGATCAATCCAATTTGCCTAATCAAATATCTATATGCCTTCAAGGTTTAACACTTCTATATTTGATTTATCTGTCCCTGATTAGGATCAGAGTCAGGGCAGGTTATAATAATTTCCACAGTAACTTCAAATCTGCATTTTCTCAGTTAAAACATGACATACTTTTTTTGTCTCAGAAAAATGTTTTTACGCATACCTAATGCATGCGTGTGTGTGTGATTTCCCCCTGCCTTTACCAGCTGCAAAGAGCATAGGTTTGCATAGACACCCTGGGGAATTACATTTTAGCGCATCATTGTGTTTGAAATTCCAGATTTCTTAAAGTGAACATACAACCTACTCTCTCTTCAACCATAGAATCATAGAAT
>VZSZ01004515.1:53950-79715 GCA_013398815.1 Ibidorhyncha struthersii
TTTTTTTTTTTTTAATGTAGAGTAGAAGGATGAGGTGCTTAAAAGAAAGGAAAAGTTTGTAGTAAACAGAGTGCTAAACTGAGCATCAGGAGGTCATCAGCACTTCCCTCATCCTGTTATTTACCTGCCTGGTGACCTGGGGCGAAGGGTTTCATTGCTCTGTTTCTGCCACACGACTTTGGATTTTCCTTATGCTTTGTTTTATCTCATTCTACTGTAAACTCTTTGAGGTGGTGTCCTTTTCTTACTGCGTTTGTATAAAGCCTACAGCACTTGACTGTCTACCTGAAAATGAGGGCATATTTTGGGATAAAAAAGGTAGAAGATGCATGTCTCAAGAGGGTAAGCCTAGTAAGTAGTTGCAAAGAGAAAATAATATTTTTTTTCAATTTGGCCTAAAATGCCTGGCCTATTTCTAGAAAGAAACTTTCATTTCTAGTAGTAGGAGTATGGTGGGCATAGTCCACAGAATTCAGCCAGAGAGGAATACAGTTGCTAAGAAATACTTGTTTTGCTGAGCTGAGGTTTTTCATGTTAATATAATCCATAATTTCCCATTGATCCCTCAGAAATGGTGGTTTTCTAATATGCATAGTTAGTGTGTGTTGCTTGAGATGTCCCCAGGAAGCAAATGTAGGTTTGGACTTCCACTGTCTGGGCTTTGCCTCCATTGGCAGGTCCATGTCCCTGAACTGGGGCTAGGACACCTCTTCTGGAAATCTCCCCCCATCCCTCTTCTCTGCTGCATGGCTGAGAGCAGTTACAGAGGAGAGAGATTTGAGAACTGCAAGAAGGAAAGAGGGCCACCTCTGCATCCAGATCGGAGCGGCTGTGAGGGACCATGGTGACAATTTTTACCTTCTGTTTCTCTCTGCCACTGGGAAGGGCATATCAGGATTTATTGGACTGTGCTAGTTTTTTCAGAGCCCTGTGGATGCTTCATAAGCGTTATTACTGCATTCTTGCATGTGGGGAGAGAAACTATGGTAGAGGCCAGTTCATAAGAGTATCTTGCTTCAATCAGATCTCAGTGATTTCCTCAAATCCAGTTGCAAAAGCAAAGCCCAAACTACCCTTAGATCTCCAAAGTGCCACCTCTCTGATTATGCCCAGACCGAGTACTTCAAAGAGTTAAAAAAATCTATAAATTAATTCCTCTGGCCTGTTTCTTTCCCCAGGATATTTCATTATAGGACAGGTTGAACTCAGGGGTGAGATTAGCAAGTTTTTGTAGTTTTGATCACATGCATATTTGGATCAAACTGTTATAATGTGTTTGGGTTTTTTTTGTGAAATCTGCAAATTGCTTTTTTAAAGTAAATTTAAGCCCTTTGAGCATACTGTGCACTTTATAGGTCTCAAATGATGCTTAAGCTCCAAGTTCTGTCGCTGTTTATGACAAATAGGTTGTCTTCATTTGTAACATCATGAGACTCTTAAGCTGGCTGGCTCTTGTTGCAGTCAATGGGATATTTTTGCTTTGGTTTCCAGCTGGAAGAGGACCAGCTCTCCTGCCACTGGGAAATGTATCTTTAAATTGTCCTGCATCCTACTTCTTCATTAATTGATGCATTCCGCACTAAGCCATGACATTTTCGTTTTCTAAGCTGTTTATTAATTCCAACACTGAATAATTAAAAAGCAAAGAAAAAGCACAAGGAAAACGTATCATTTAAGACCATCACAGAAGCTGTGCATACAAGAAAGCATGCAGACAGTAGGGCAGATTGCAATCATAAACTAAGAGCTACATAAAAGCCAACATAATCCAGAAGCTATATCTCCAATTATGGATGTGTAGTATTTCTAAATGAGAGCTGCAATACCCTCATCGAGTGCTTGTTTAGTACTTTTAACTGCAGAACTTGGTGTAGGGTTATAGGCTGACAGAGCAAAGCAGCATCATTAACCTGCTTTCCACTATAAGATGGGATAAATGTGCGCTTGCAGCCCAGAAATCCAATCGGATCCTGGGCTGCATCAAAAGAAGGGTGGCCAGCAGGTTGAGGGAGGGGATTCTCCCCCTCTACTTTGCCCTCTTGAGACCCCACCTGCATCCAGCTCTGAGTACCTTAGTACTGCGTCCAGCTCTGGAGCCCCCAACATAAGAAGGACATGGACCTGTTGGAGATAGTCCAGAGGAGCGCCGTGAAGATGACGAGAGCGCTGGAGCACCTCTCCTATGAAGACAGGCTGAGAGAGTTGGAGTTGTTCAGCCTGGAGAAGAGAAGGCTCCGGGGAGACCTTATTGCGGCCTTCCAGTACCTAAAGGGGACCTACAGGAAAGATGGGGAGGGAGTCTTTATCAGGGAGTGTAGCAACAGGGCGAGCTGTAACAGTTTTAAACAGAAAGAGGGCAGATTTAGATTAGATATTAGGAAGAAATTCTTCACTGTCAGGGTGATGAGGCACTGGAACAGGTTGCCCAGGGAAGCTGTGGATGCCCCATCCCTGGAGGTGTTCAAGGCCAGGCTGGATGGGGCTTTGAGCAACCTGGTCTGGTGGGAGGGGTCCCTGCCCATGGCAGGGGGGGTGGAACTGAATGATCTTTAAGGTCGCTTCCAACCCAAACCATTCTATGATTCTATGATAAATGTGGGACAGAGTGTTCTCTTAAAATTATTATTTTAAAATGCCATCTATGCAGACGAAGCATGCAGTGGTGTCCTACCATATTTCCACAGGGAAATTAAATAATAACAAAGGAACAGGAAAAAAAGGCAGTGTGTTTTGAGGGGCTGTGAGGAAGCAAACTGAAATCTGTGGGTTAGTTGCCAAGAGCCGTCATTCTGTGTCTTTGGGAGAACAGCAAGCGTTTTACTCGTTCTTCTTCCCCAGTGTTTCACTTTTTGTAAAAACACAAAACCACAGCAATGTGTTTTAATCTTTTGCTTCTCTGTACTGCACCTTATCTTCTCCTCCTAGGTTTCCAGAAAAAAACAGGATTCAGAAACTTTGATAGAGGAGCAGATCAGATAAGTCCGTGCAGGTTTTCATCTGATCTGTACTGAAATGACATGATGTGCAGTGCTGTGGCAAAAACATGGGATAAAATTAAGACTACACAGCCCTCAGGAAGTATTAAGATTCAGTAGAAAGACTGAAACCTCATGTGCCATTCCCAGCCCCGTTGAGCTTTACGGCATGACATTTGGATGCTATTGTACGTTTGCTTCAAAATGAGTCTGTGCTTGGTTATGCAAATTATTCTTGTATCAAGGAACCACTATGTGCTACAAAATTAAAACTGGGAGGAAAAATAACCGCTGTGGGATAATATGCAATAAATCCACTGAAGCTGCTGGCTCTGGTGAGGTAACGTCTTGTCCCTCTACGGGTGGAATATTTTCTCTGTCGAATCATTACAGTTTTGCTCAGAAGCGTCCCACTGATTGAACCGCTCTGGGAAGAAGAGTAATGTCAAGCAGATATCAGGTTTTCCCAATAGGAGCATCCTGCTGGGAAATGGGGTGCACTGGCTTGATGGTCTGAGCAGCTCAGCTGCGGCAGCTCTCTGTAATTGCTATTCCCTTCTGATTTCTTTGCTGAATGCACAAAACTGCTTCTAACAAACAGATCTGAGAACAAAATCCTTGACTTGTCACCAGTGTAATACTCTGCATGCTAAGCTGGGGTTTGTGACTACTTTGCCTTCATCTTTTCTTGCGATCACTATTCGATACTGAGTCTCTCATCTCCTGTTATGGGTGCCAAAGCGTGACACTGAGAGCAAATGCTTCTGTTTCAATTGGTGATGTTTAATTTTTCATGATCAGTGCAGTTTAGTGCCTCCCCAGGTAGGAGGCTCTGATGCTAATTAGCAAGGAAATGTTTTCTGCCTTCGCAGGACACATGTGCACTCTGCATTTCGGTTCTGTTAAACAGCTGAGCTGAGCGGGGTTGGTGGTGGTTACTGCTGGCTGCACCAAGCAGCCTTTTACTATCACTGCTTGAAGAAAACGTTGCTCAGTTTTCTTTCCTAGCCCACACAGCTGCAAAAGGAAGGCTTTTTTCATATGGAGGCTGTTGAAGGAGCCATGTAGTCCTGCGTGGAAGCTGGTAAGCATCACATCCCAGAGAGAAGTGCTGTGTTTGTGTGGTGTGAACAAAGGGCAAGCTGGGTTTGGTTCTTGTCTGTATTCTTTATTGATGAGGAGTTTGGTCCTTATAATATTAGATGGTAATCGACTATAGACCTACAGCAAAAAACATCTCAGACCTTCTATGATGTATTTAAAGTTTAGGGTTTATTTTTCTTTTGGTTTTGGTATATAGTTTAAAATGATTGCCACTTAAGATTTATTTTCTATGACCGTGTTGGGTTGAAAAGAATGGTAAGGTTTACCTTACTTTTTTTTTGGTGAGCTTATATCATGGCAATTGGATAGCACAACAGTTTATTATATCCCACTTAAAGCCTGTTATATGGAGTATTCTGGGCATTGCTTATAGGGTGTTGTCTTGAACGTATACTTACTCTTTGCATAATTTCCTAAGCTGTTGTTTAGCTTCACCACTCATTTTTGAACAAGTCACACAGAATTCTTTTTTTCTCTTTGATCCTGTATTGTTTGCCAGCAGGATTTTCAGCAGCAGTGTTTTTCAGTTTGCTGCAGACAGAGTAGAGCATTCATAAAGAAATGTAAGTTGAGGAATTAGAAATATCCAATCATGATTTTTTTTTTGGTCTGTTTGTGCTGAAGAGAGGTGGCTGAAATATATTAACACAACAAAACCTCCCCTACGATCAAGCAGAAGGAAAAGTTGGGTGTTATGTGGACCATACCCTTTAACACTATAGACAGAAGAGGCTGCTGCAGAGCTTGGATCTGCCCGGGCTGCTGCAGGGCTTTCCGCTGTAGGAAATTCCCGTTTCAGATCGGGGTGTTCAGCAAATGGAAGCAGCCCTGGCAGAAACTGGGAACAGAGCTTGCTTTCCAGGGTGTTCAGCCAGGTGCTCCCATATATTTATTTTCCCTGCTGGAGCAGGCATGGGTCCTGTGCCAGCAGAGACTCCCAGTAGCCTTGGTGGCCATGAGGCATGGGGTGTAGGTTTGACTTTCTGAGAGGCTGTAGACACGTCCCACACCTCAGGGAAGCAAGGAAGAGCAAGGAGATCTTCAGCAGCGACCTGGCTGGGACGGATGAACCCTACAATGATCCCCTGACCAGGGGAGGGCTGCCGGTCTCCTTTCCTCTGCGTGCTGCAGAGCAGATCCCATAAAAACATTGGGGTGTACATGCCTTTCCATAGAGCGTCTAAGGTTTTCAGAGGTGCTGTAGTTAAGAGATTCTTAGTTTGGAAAGCAGAACTTTAACCTCGGGGCTCGAGTCTAGGGCTGGGATTGCTCACGGCAGAGATCCCTGAAACCATAGCAAATCCCAAAGCTGTGCCTTGAGCACAGTTAGGGATGTTAGGGTCTGAACGAACGTAGCAAATCAAGCCCTTAGGACTTAAATGAGGCCCTAAAGGACTTAAAGAGCTGCCAGGTTTATGTGTCCCCCACTGGCCATATGTGGGAGGTTGGTGCATACACGGACAGCCCAGTTTCTCAGTGCTCAAGAGGACAGGATTACGGGCATTCAAGAAAATGTTTAACAGAAACCTGAGTGTTGCCTGGAATGCTGTTGCCCGTACCTGCGTTGGTCAGGGCTTCTTGGATCACTGTCCTCTTCGAGTGGTGGTGCTAATTCCACTTAGACAGCACTCGGGTGCCTGTACGTGCTCCTCCAGGTCTTAGTGTGGGTTTCTAAACAAAGTGAACTGCTCTAAAAATGTCTCTTCTTTCTTCATAAAATTACAGGGAGCTTGTTAATGTCTTGCATTACTTCAGATTCTTTTGCCAGAGTGGAAAACTCGAACAAAATTTACTTTTTTTTGCCAAAATAAAACACAAAGATTTTATTAAAAATAATTGGAGTGGCTCAATATATTTGGCTTTCTGAAGCGCTACTGATGAGTTATTTTAGTGTGAAGCTCGGGATCATAACTGGGTAGTGTCAAATCAAAGTGCTGTGTGTGTATTTGAACAGGACGATTCAAATTCCAGCTAAAGGGAAACCAGGCTCTACGTGCAGTGAGATTTTAGCATTTGCTTTCANTAAAGAAACAGTCCACAATTTTTTTTGCCCTTCACAAATTTTGACCTAATCCTCTTTCTTAAAATAAATAAATGAGAAAAGCCAGCGGAGAGCTCACCTGTGTCAGTGAATGGCTATGAACCACCACTTGCTTCCCCCTGAGCAATGGTAATTTGAGCAGATTGTGCATTTTTCTGCAAGTCTGCAGGGGTTGGTGTGGTCCCTCCTGCAGCCAGACATAGGTACCAAGGTCCCAACTTTCACTGATGACAGAAACCAGAAGTTTAGTCCTCATGGCAAGGAAATAAAAAATATGACNAAGTGTGATATAAAAAATTAGTAAAATCTCATTTTTAAGCTAAGTTGTGATATTAGCAATTTTTATTGATAGGATGGTGACATGCTGAAACAAGAGGATTTCAGAGCTTTTGGGGAGCTTTTCTGTGCAGCCATGGAGGCTAGAAACTTATTTATTTTAAGTGAAAGCTTGCTTTCTTACTCAATCTGATGCCTCCTGGAGCCACGTCCTTTAAGAAAAACACTAACATAAAATTTAGCAATTTGTTGCTGCTCCTTGGGGATTTTTTTGGCAAAATTGGTCTTGACCATCCCCTTTGTGTTCAACGTTAGTGAGCTGCACTTGTTACAGCTAATCAGCGGGATTTGCTGACACACACCCCCGCCCCCAGCTCCTTCTTTGAGTCAACAGATTGCCGAGTCCTTATTTTGGGCTATACCTACTTTTGCCCTGGTGTAGGGGCAACAAAAATAGTTTCATGTCTGTGTTAGGCCACTTCTAATTAGTTCAATATTTTCTACACTCAAACTACAGGGTGAGAAGGTTGTTTTCGAGTAAGTGCGTCTTGAGCTTTTTGTTCCAGTCAGCTGCAAATACTCCTTTTGGAGGATGGTGGACCAGTCCCACCAAGCTGTGTGAGGTGTGTAGCTCCCAGCCAGAGCCAGGAACGGAAACGCTGTGGTTTGTAGGAGTACATTTTATTATTGAGATGTCCTGTGCATGCCACATACTTCAGCAGAGCTAAGCAGTCTGTGTGCTAGGGAAACGCTTCCAGTAATAAACCTGAGCTGCATTAATTCCTGTTCCCCGTAGCTGGGGAATATCCATATGTCACTGATGAATTCTGCTGGCTCACATGTAGAAGTTCTGGGTTTAATATCAAGATTTAATTTCCAAAGGGATATACTAAATCAGTGTCATTATAGATGGGGAAGCACGTAAGTAAACGGAGATTAATTGATTCAGGAAAACTGAGCTCCTTGCTTGGGAGAAGAGTGTCAGGGTGGGATCCTGTAATGGATGTCTGGGTGTCAGGGTAAAATATTGACAATTGTTTCTGTGGTTCAGGTCACTGGAGTGGATGAAATTATATTGTACAGAAGAAAACTGATTTACATTCATTCATGTTTGGGATGCACAATGAAGTAAGAGCTCAGTTTATCAGAAGACATAACACTGTGTCTCTGTTGTTTACTGTAATATTTTGTGTGTTCCATTTCTACAGTATTTTACCTGGAACCTTTTAGATAGATAGATATATAGCTTTCATAAATACACAAGAATAAGAAAACAGTGACAAAAAACAACACTTCATCTAATCTCATCTAGTACCTAGTTTAAAGTGGCAAACCACCAGGAATTTGGAATTAATAACACTTCACAGCTAATACTGACTTGTTAAAGATTTGTGACTTTAGAGCATCTTACTGCATTACATAGTGACGAACTGGAATTTCAGCATTAATTTGTAAGTAATTCCAATTTGTCAGTCTGTATATCTCTGTTTTTCGAGGTAAGAAAGGCAAAAAAATGAGTCTTTTTATATAAGTGCACAGAAAAGTAGTTAGACTTATTTCCTTTTTAAAGCATTTAATATTTCATGCCTCCTGCCAGCCCAGCTGGGAATCTTTAAAAGCACATCTTTACAAGAGCTGACCAAGATTTTTTTGGCCTAGGGTTTGGTTTGGGTTTTTTTTGTTTTTTTCTCAGAAAATGCTGATGGATCAAACTCAGAACTGTTTAGATGAATCTTTCATTTTATAGAACATTCAAAAATGTTTCAAAACTGAAAGAGGATGCTGCTGCATTTTCAAAATAAAAGAATCTGATTTTGTTTATAATTTTGGGGGGGTTAAAATAAGGTAATGATTATACCAAAAATAAAAATAAAAGGCAAAATAAAGCAATGTTTTGATGCTATTAAAAATATTTTATTCTCCCAAATACTACAGCTACAACTTTCCTTTTCTGAACATTTTAGGGTCATATTCATTTGCTGCTTAACCTATGAAAAAACCCCACAGTTCTGTCGCCAGAATTAGAAATTATAAAGACTCGGTCCGTTGGGACTCCGGTTTTGCCATTGATTTTTAGGTGCAAGACAGACTGGGACCACTCTGAAGGGTAGCCTCATGAAGCTTGTGACATGTATAATGAGTATGTAGTAATGACAGATGAATATGGAAACATACAGATGGCAGCTGGTGGTCCATGAAAGATGCAGGGAGCCACATCCAATTTGTTGTACTGGTTAAGACAGGTTTATTATCCAGCACAGTACTGTGTGGAGTGTATCCTGAGTGTCCTCCTTCCCTGAGTAATTCTTGGATTTTCTCTGCTAGTGATAGCTTGTTTTTTAAATACGTATCTTATTGGCTATTCATTTCTGTCATTCAGTTTTGGGCTGTGTCCCATTTACTCCACTGAACAATGAACCTTTCTTCCCAGCCGTTTTTCCTCCTGTCCTTGAAATGAAACAACTATTAGTGTTTTTCAAGGGTTCAAACACACCTAGGTACCATGTATTTTCTGGTTTTCCATGGTTTTGGCAGCGCAGTGGACAAGGGGAGATGATGTGCTGGGACGTGCTGTGTGGGTCCTGGCGGTACAGGGAGGGCACACGCAGACCTGTCCTGACAGGGTGGTTGTCAGCGAGTGGTCTTGCCAAGTACAGGTTGGTAAACTTGACACGAGATCCAGTTTAATGAAAATGGTTGTGTGGATAGTATTGGAAACCAACACCCTTTCTCTTTGCCACCTGGTTCAGGTTGGTACCCCCAAATGCCAGAGCTCCTCAGCACCAGTCCTGCCAGCCTGTTTTCAAATGCGAGGGATATTTTGGGGGCAGTGGTTTTCCTGTTGTACCCTCAGTATTTGCTAGAGAACCTCATCTCTGTTGCTGCCATTTTGCCACCAGCACCTCATTTCAGACCCAGCACCTGATATTGATTAGAATTGATTAACATTTCTATAGTGCTTTTTCTTAATGTAGAGCTGGGTGTCATTATGCCCACTTGACAGTTGCTAATTTGCATTCTGGAACGATAAAAGGTCTTGTCCTGAGTGACTGAAGGTGTGACAGTTGTTCTGCTAAGGTGGTGTGGTGGTACCTAGGGGTCCTGAAGGAGGGGTCTGTGCAAAGCACGGAGTCCAGTGCCCCTGCCCTGAGGGTCTCAGGAGACCTGCAAGGCAGAGAGGGGGAATGGAGATGCACCTCTGCCCTTGCAGACCTTGTCTGTCCTCTGCTGTATCAGAGCAGCTTCTAGGAAAAGCATTTGTAAAGAAAATAAAATCTGCTTTGGACACCAGTCCTCTTCTAGCAACTTAGTACTTATTTGAATAATTGAAGGTTGTGAGCTCCTGGAATGAAGCATTTGTAATGAAAGCGGTGCTGCAGTTTGCGATCTGGCTTTGACAAGACTTGCTACCACATTTCTGGATTTCTTCTTGATTTCTTCCGTTATTTGCATTTCTGATCGCTGCGTAGAAAATAAACTCTTTGAGGCAGCTCCAGCAGCAAAACAGAAGAAGTAAGGTGCATACATAGAAATCCTTCTAGCCTTACTTGGGTAAACTAGGTGACTTCTTGATTTACAGCTATGTGGAAAAGAAAATGCTTTTGCTTTCCAGGAGTGAGGGTGCTGGCTGCTGTTGGCTGGGAAGCAGCGGCAAGCGCCGGCCTGGATGTGACGCTTGACCGAGGTAAGCATGTTGCGGTGGCGTTGGCCTCCTGCAGGAGCTGTGCTCTGATCTGAAGGGCCCTGACACAGCAGCTGCTCTGCCGGAGGGGCCACCTCAAGCATCAGTGAAAATCAGAGCTCTTGGCCAAGTGTTTCCTCTCCCGCTGCACGAAAGAGCAGGGAAGGAGAGGAGGAGAGCGGGAGGAGGCACTGGAGGATGTGCGTGGAGAGGGGCCGTGTCCCTTATCCTGTGTGCTACAACCCTGGGAAGAGCTGGAGGCTCTGCATCCTCATCACGCTCCTGTAAAAGCTGGCTTGTACAGCAAGGTGATCGGTAGAGGAACTGAAAGATAACACTTTTACTTGCTTTTGCTTCAGCATAATTATTCAGGATCACTTAATTTTTTTTTCCCCTTCTGCTCAATTTCTTTATCCAAAAACTGTTGGAAATGTCCTGTCTTTTCTCCCCTCTTTGGGATCTCTCAGAGGACTTAGATGTGAATAGCTAGGGGTCTTTTTTGCCCTTAATTGAAAGCCTGGAAGGTTTTGATCCTTAATAAGCATATCTTTTCTTTCAGCTGTTTGTATGACATCCACACAAAAAAAGATGTTAACATTACAGAAAAACAGTTTTAACCCATTTGATCAGAATTATTTCTTTTCCTCAAGGAGAGATCACTGTCACGTTGTCATAGTTCCCCTTGTTCCCCACTCATCAAGAGGGTCTTTCAAGTAAATAAGGCAGATGAGGACTGAATTTAAAGAAAATTGTGGCAGCCTACTCTTTGAGGCCCTCACTGTACTTTATAAAGAAGCAAAGAGATCTAAGTACTAGATTTCAGCTAGTACTCCGTGTGTCTTGATTTCCCCAGGCATGTCCTTTGCTGCTTTGGCATTCAGGGCAGCTTGAATGGTCGCAGGTGGTCATATGTGGCCCCAAATTCCAAAAGGCTGTTGCTACCCCAGCTCTCGGGAGCGGCTGCACGCATGCTGTGGGACACGGGTGCCTGTACATCCATCCTGGGTTTCTGCGTGGCTGTGGGGAGACCTTAATTTCATCCCATAGCCATCACTTGAGATTCTGCAATTATCACCATTTGTCAAAACTGATCAAATGCACATTCTCCCTGCTCCATCTCCTCTGTCTCCAGGGGCTGTGAGCCCTGGCCAAGGCAGGGCATGGTTCCATCTCCGTCGCAGCTGTCCTTTCCCTTCCCATGGCAGCCCTTCCATCTCAGAGCATCAGTGCTCTGTGCTGCTATTGCAGGACCCTCAGACAATTCCTGAGCTGCCCACTTACTTTTCCGAGTCACCTGGCCGCTTGAGCTGGTAAGGATCCCACCCCTGATTGCTACTTCTGAACCACTGCGCTGTGTGCCTTAGTGTGAAAAGAAATTTTTAAAAGTGCGTTGCACTTAGATGACATGTAAGTTTTGCTATAGTTAGCTGGTACTATTTGTCAGGCTTGGATGATTTATGGCATATTATATTTGTCTCTTCTTCAGATGGGGTGTTGTAGTGAGGTAAATAATGTTTGCAACACTATCTGCTGTTAGACTGGGCAGTAATGGAAGTGCTGTAATGAGTCTGGACTGGGTGGCAACCAGGGAATCATCAAATGATGCTTATATTTAAGGCTCTGCAGATTCATCTGGGAAGCATCTTTGCAGGGGAATGGACTAGCTGCACATTCAGTGAAATTGGCCTTGGATTTGGGGATGTGTAGAAGTCATAGTAAGATTCAAATGTGTTCATATCAGTCATTCAGAATGTAATAGTTTCAAATACCACATATTCTGCTTAGTACTGCCTTTAGCAAACAGATAGAGGGAAAAATTAGCCTGAGGTGACGCCTGCATTTTCTTAGAGAATCGGGCCACTCGTTTTGCACGGGGGTCTGTGTGTTTTGTGTGCGAGCGTGTGTTATCCGTCACTTGCAGAGCCAGTGAGCCAGCTATTATTCTTTGGAAAAGGCAGAAGCTAAAATCTGCTGTGGATTTATGCCGTAGCTGACTGACTACTATCTTAGGTTAATATATTATACATTCCCATGTATTATACATATGTCTATTATAAAGGATATAGGAGGCAACAACTGTAGATAAGGTTGCAAAATAGTTTTCATTACACAGTTTCCTGGATTTAGATGGCCAGAACTTTTTGAACCATCTGCCTTTCTGGGTGAGATATCCCAAACATGGCTTATGTCCAAAGATGACAACCTGATTTTAGAAATTTTACAGATCCACTTAGCAATATTTTTGAGAGAGAGGAAAGTGCAAAAGGAAATATTTGTACTTAAAAGTAATTTTTGAAACGCTTCCTTGGGAAGGCGGGGTTCATGTGAAACGTTAAACCTGATGGACCGATGGTGCTCGTACAGCAGGGGGTTCGATGCGCTGCAGATTTTGGGGAAGTTACATTAATGATCATTTGAAAACCAGCTGATGTTTGTATACAGCACAAACCCCGTGAGCCCTGCTGTCAATCTCCATGTGAATCAGGTATGCATGCAAAGTCAGTCAGTTTTATAATTAGCCACCTGATCCAGTGCACTGTTCCAAACTGTCTCAGAAAGCTTTCCAGGCGTTTCGGGGAATGCAAGGTCATGGCAAACAGACCTTCTTGTAGCAGCACCAGCCCTTCTGCACCCTCTTGGCTGGAGGGGATCGATGTCCTCAAAGTAAATAAACTTGGCTACATACAGGGAGTTCAGAGGAGTCTTTGAAGACTGGAGCCCCGTCATCTCAGTGGGGATGTCAGAGCCCCAGATACTTTCTGTAGAGAAGTCTCCAAGCAGGCGTGCTCCGTCCCCCCCTAGCCTGCTGACGCTGCAGGCGCTTGCACGGATCCATGTAACCGTGCTGCAGGGAAACTCTATTAAAGTTGCATAGTGGAGCACTCAAAGCCAAATACATGTCAAGAATAAGGTTAAAGACACAGTTNAGAATTAGGTTGGAGAAAGAGAGTGCCCAGGGGAAGCAGAGATGCTGCTCGTGCGAGCAGGCACTGTGCGAGAAGCTGTACTGTCCCTGGGGATGGACGTGGAGCGGTGCCATCACTTACCAAGTAGCGTGGCATGGAGCTGAGTGCTACTGGTTGTTTTTAGGGAAGAGGGAGCAGGTGGAGCTGCTGCACCTTCCAGAGAGGGCAAGGGCTGCCACTGTGAGAGCAGACCCCTGGGTGGCTACTGCTCTTGTGGGAGCGGAGGCCAAGAGGAGGTCTGCGTGAGCATTTAAGGGCTGGCAGCGTTACCAGAAACAAAACCAAAGGGGACGTGGAGCGGCAGGGCCCAAACCAAAATGATTGATTGCTGGGAGGGCACGGCGTGCGCTGCTTTGCTAGGGAAGGTTACTCAAAATTAGTGGGTGGGTGTGGGTTAGGGGTGCCCTGGCCTGTGCTGGCAGAGTTTAGTCTGCAAAAGTCTGAGGCCAAGAAGCTGTGTAGGGTGTGGGATGGGTGCCGGCGTGGTTGGAGCGTGGCCGACGTGTCTCTTCCTCAGGAGACGGAGCCTCGTTGCCTCTGCTCTGGAGGTGGTGTGCATGTCCCATACCTGGGCCAAGAGGCTACATGTGCACACTGTGATTATTCTGCAGACTATAAAGATTACTTTAAATATGTCTCAGAAGCTGGCACAGAGGGCTCATTGTTGGGCTCAGTCTATTAGTGACGACTAAGTACAGACAGTGTGTGGCTCCTCTTTTTCTTACAGCCAAGTGGGTGGACACCTTCGGAGAGCTCAGGGCAGGCTTTCCCAGAGCCTAGCACAGAGGTCGGGTGGTTTTTGCTTCCTTCAGGGATGGGTTTTCCTGCCACTTACTTACCTGGGGCGTTTGTTTCCCGTCAGACCTATGAGAGGGCTGAGCCTTTTCTTTGCTGCCACCATGGATGTGCTGGCACGTCCTCACCGCAGCGGGTCCCGCAGGTAGTAGAGCTGCATTAGCGGGGCACTGCACTAATAAGGGATAAGCTAATAAGTAATAAGCTTCTAAGTCCCTCATGAGATTCCAGAAGTAGCTTATGAACAGTTAACCTCAAGATCTCTGCATCACACTTGGTGTGTTTTAAACCTGCCTTCTGCCTCTTCTGACACTTGGTGCGCCAGTTTATCACCCCGACCATTTATCATTAGGCAGCAAGCGGCAGGGAGCCGCATGCGACCGGAGGACTTGCTCCAGGAGCAGCAGCTAGGGAAATGCAGGTCACATCAGCTTTGTTTCTTCCCTTTGTGCGGGGTATGTGCTGCCTTTATGGGCCAAATGAGGGAATTTGTTGCGGGGCTGCACCCCGGTGCAGGTGGCTGCTAACACTATCGAACTCTTTAAGCAGCGCCTGCTTTTTGCGCTGAAGCCAACATTTGTACTGCTAAAATCTATAGGAAGTCAGACCCTGCAGACATCGTTTCAGCGTCTGTTTCCTATCATACGGATCCCATGCCTGTGTGGGATACCCACAGTCGGCTCCAGTGGAACTTATCTCCTGCATGAGATAGACTTTGTGTTTCCTTCAGGAAGCCCTGGCTGGAGGAAGAGGCATTGCTTACTTTCAACGAGGCTGGTTAGCCTGAAGCGATCCACCTGGCCACAGAAACAAGTTCTGCATGATGCTACTTTTGCTTCCTCCAAGTATTTGGTGTAAAGTTGAAGCATCTAGTGAGGCTCTAGCCAA
This sequence comes from Ibidorhyncha struthersii, assembly GCA_013398815.1. Classification (NCBI taxonomy): domain Eukaryota; kingdom Metazoa; phylum Chordata; class Aves; order Charadriiformes; family Charadriidae; genus Ibidorhyncha; species Ibidorhyncha struthersii. The sequence goes on from VZSZ01004515.1 coordinate 68,678, forward strand.
AAGCTGATTGTAGGCTCTAGGTGCGTAAACCACAGGGTAGCAAAAATAGATGTTTTTTACCTTTCTTTGAAGAACTTACAGCCTCGTTTTAAAAATAACATCAACAATTGAAGAAGGTGCAGGAAAGTACCATCGAAATAAGGGAAGAAAATACACTGGCAGGCACTGAACACCTCAAAGAAAGCCTGAGAGGTGACTTGATGTCATATATAAACTTAGCCATAAAGGGATAGTGGCAGTAAAGGACTAGTGAAGAAAGGATTGTCAAGGACTAATAGTTGAAAGCTGATACCATTGAAATTCCAGCTGGAAGTAAGTCACCACTCCTATGGCTCAATAAAGGGGCTAATGAATGTAATTTAATAACTTGTGATATACAGAGGTCAGACCAGATAATTGGTTCATTCCTCTGGGCTTACGTTCTGTGAATTCAAGAACTGATGTACATCCTGCAGTTTCATCAAGGAAAAAGTATGTACTAACTAGCAGACATGGTTCCTCAACTCTGAACCAATTTGAAAATGTTTTCTTACAATCTAGAATGCAGTTTCAGAGTGTTAGAAGTTCAGAGGCATTTTTGCTTCACTTTTGTTTTTTTTGTAAAGTTGTTCTGAGATCAATTATCTCTGAATTATTACTGTGTGCAATTTGGCAAGTATGCCTGATTTTAAATAGATTTAAGAAAATCTTTGGAAAGTAATATGGATGAAGAATCCATTAAAAAACTAATGTTTCTGAACTGAAAAGTATTTTTATCCTTTGGGAAATTAAACAAATTATTTTGCTTTCAGACTGGTAGAAATAAGGAGTAATTAAATTGAAGTCAACAAAGTGAAATTTGTCACATTGGATATAAGCAAGTTTATATTGCAGTCCACTGACAAGGAACCTTGTAAAATGTGCTCCTTGTGGGTTTTCGGTTTCAACTGTTTATTAAGACTGCTTGAATTATTCATGGTGTATAAATTATCGGACAAAGCTGAATCTTTTTTCTGTTGGTGAAAAATTTGAATTTCCATCTCTCAGTGCTGGAAATGAAGCTGGGCGTTTGTGGAGTTTACTTTGACTATCTGTATTTTGCTACCTGTGGGCTGGTAGCCAGTGGGTCATGTTTGTCATGTGTTATTGTCCCAGCTTGGCTAAGGCACTGACATCTTTGGAGCAGGATGGATGGAAGTCCCTGCAGGGGGCAATGGGGAAGGAGTAGGGTCCTCCATGTGGGTGCATGCAAGACCTGTAGGGTCAGCTCTGTCTCAGCCCCTGCAGTCAGACAGTGCCTGGACTGGACCAGGGCCTCCCACCTGTCCTCTGTCCCCTCCATCCCCAGCAAAGCCAGCTTATCTCCTTTGGGGCCCTCATCCCACAGTATCCAGCATGTGGAGTCATCCTCACGCTGGAGCATGACCCCTTCTGTCCGTCCTCTGCCCTGCGTCCTGCTCGTTCCTCAGTGCCTGAGCTCGTGCATGGGGGTTCCCACTGTGGGAAAGCAAAATGTGAGAGTTGCCTCATGAATGCTTTTTTGTGTGTGTGTGCATATATTAATATGCATTTGCATATATGCATATATTTATATGCACATGTAGGTATTCATATGCACACACGTATTCATAAGGAGTAATTGGTAACCGAAGCCTGGGGATGGGGGGGAAAAGCCTCTGCTGCACGGCTCTGCTCCTCATAAATTTTCCTCCTGTGTGAGGTGGAGAAAGAGTGTGGGAAGAAGATGCAACCATCAGTGTGTACTTAGGGAACTAGCACTGCCTGGTGTTTTTGAAGTAGTGTATTGATAAAAATGTGGTTTTAGTTGTTTGGAATGGTTACACTGAAGCATTGGCCTTCGCGTTTCCTTTGCATTAGCCTCCGTCAAACTGTTCTTAGAATAGCCTGGGACATGGAACGTCCGAATTTAATTACTGTTAACACTAGAGATATTTAGGCTCATTTGAGGAAGGAAAAAAACAGAAACCTTCGGTAGCAGAGGTAGCTTGTAACGATAGCAGCACTGAGAAGTTTGTTAGCTGGTCTGTAGTAATTAAACTTATTTCCATAGCAACGTTATCAGTTCAGCTCCAGAATTTTGAGATTTTTGTGTGCCCAGTAATTAGAACTAATATCCTAATTTTAGCAGAGATATCACATTTGTATTTGGCAAGAGGCTTGTAACTAAGCAAACTGATTGGAGAGTGAAATAATGTTCCATTTTCCTTGATTTCGCTTTCTTGGATCACTTCAGAGTGCTTAACTAGCTAAAAGCAAATCCCTGCAGTCTGCTTTCTCAGTACACAAGACTGGTTTTACCATTTGGGAGAACAGATGCATATATATATGTAAATATATAAAATTTAGTTATTTATAAATATAAAAGCTTGCCTATCTGTGCAATCTTTGGCAAAACACAGAGGCAGAGCCAAATTCCAGCAATTCAGAATACCCATATAGTCCTCCTCTAAATTGCTCCAATTTAACACAGCGGTGGCCTCTCTCTCTGACAAGGGATTTGTGTGGCTTACCGCTGAGCCTGGAAAGGGAGAGTATCCCACTTGCTCACAGGTCTTTCCATCCACAGGGTCATGTGGTCGAGGTGTGCAGGGAAGGGAGTCCCCCGTCCCGTCTTGGTCTCACTCCCCACCTGTGCTTCTTGGCTTCCCTGGGACTTCCCATTAACCTCCCCAGAGGCCAACCTGCCCTTCGTGGGGGAAGTTTTGCTGAGCTTCCCCATAAATAAACACCTGATGAGATGCACGGAAAATAGGGAGAGTTGTGGCAGTACACGGGGAATTTTGTGAGCCCTGCAGAAGTCCCCAAATGCTGGCAGGTAGCACCCAGGGGTCGGGGAGGAAGAGATCCTGCCCCTCAGCTCCCCACTGCCATGGAGTGGGTCCAGAGGAGCGCCACAAAGATGACCAGAGGGCTAGAGCACCTCTCCTATGAGGACAGGCTGAGAGAGTTGGGGTTGTTCAGCCTATAGAAGAGAAGGCTCCAGGGAGACCTTATGGTGGCCTTCCAGTACCTAAAGGGGACCTACAGGAAAGATGGGGAGGGACTTTTTACAAGGGCATGTAGTGATAGGACGAGGGGGAATGGCTTCAAACTGGAAGAAGACAGATGTAGATTAGATATTAGGAAGAAATTTTTCATTTTGGGGGTGGTGAGGCACTGGAACAGGTTGTCCAGAGAAGTTGTGGAAGCTCCATCCCTGGAGGTGTTCAAGGCCAGGTTGGATGGGGCTTTGAGCAACCTGGTCTAGTGGGAGGTGTCCCTGCCTATGGCAGCGGGGTTGGAACTAGATGATCTTTAAGGTCCCTTCCAACCCAAACCATTCTATGATTCTTTGATTTCTGTAGGGCTGAGGACTGTGATCTTTTCCAGGGCAGACCAACAGCCACCCTTTTAATAACAAAACAGAAGGACTACAGGGAAGTTGTGGCACCAGACTGCCATATTTCCACGGAATTCAGTGTGATGACTCTGATTTATATCATTTAGCCCCATATGACCAGGCTCTGCCTATTTCTTATAACCAGCCTGGCAGTATATACTATTTCATAAATACATACACGTTTGCATTCCAAATTAAAACATGAAGTTTTTTCCTCACGGATGTTGTCTGTGAAAAAAAGAGTTATGAAAAACCAAGGAGCCTTAATAGGAGAACTTGGGTTAATGTGGATTTGTGTCCTTCATTCACTAATCCCTCTTGGCTCCCATAGCACGCTGTACTTGATCTGCATTCCCAGCCTTGTGGGCAAACATCAGCCCAGGCTGTGGCTAATTTGAGTTAGGTTTGCAGGGACAGCCAACAGGCTGCTGCCTCCCAGGACAGGCAAAGTACTCCTCTCTGTCTTCTGTACCCAGCTTCTAATTTTCACAAAACTTGCCAGGACTTCTTTCTCCGAGACCTCTATCTTCCCTCTTCCCCAGCTGTCAAATTTACTTAAAACTAGCCAACGGGTTCGAAGGTTATTAAGAAAGGATTGACAAATGTATATACAATGTGATCATGTAAGCCTCAATTTCCTTAGAAGTCAGGCTAAAAAAAACAAGTCTACAGTGTTTTGACAATAAATCCCCATGTCTAGGCAGAGTTCATAAAGACCTGTTAGATCATCTACCTACTGGGTCAACATGGTTTGGGTTTTTCTTTTAAAGATCTTTTTCCCCTATGTTCAATTTGTTTTTTCAATTCACTCTTTAAAGTAAGGCTAATGTTGGAAATGTAACATTCTGAGTGGCACAGCAGGTTCAGCGTATGCAGTGGATATATAGTGGAAAATAGCATCAGAAGGCTTGTTCCTGTTGCTAATGAGTTCTGAAGGTAAGACAACAGTTAATGTATTCATAACAGAATTATACTCAAAGATTTGTAAATAATTGATGGCTTTCCGTGAGTGGGAAGCCAACTACCATAAAGCTTGGACCCAAATAGAAAATAATTTTGTAGCAGCAAAGGACTTTGGATTTTGCAGATGCAGCAATTCAGCTGTAATCCCCCTGGCAGGGAAAAAAAATTATTTAGTAGACTTACCATAGAATATGTGGGAACTTATAATTTAGTCTTTGTGGCCTCCTGGGGTTCTATCACAATTTGGCATCTACTTTCCCCTAAGGAAAATGAAACTCCTTGCAGTATGACCAGTATTTTGGTAACTTGTGTTTATTTGCAAAAATTCTATTATAAATGTAAATTAAAGACAGTGGAGAAATATACTGTTGGCGTATGAACCCCCTACCGGTGATGGATTTGTGTGTAAATTGGCAGATAGTAACTATTCTTAGGAAATACTAGTGAAATAGGCAGACATACTTTGCATGTGAATCATGGTGGCCTTTGGGAGTCTGGAACACTGATTTCTTTTACCATGGATTTAAATGGCTGAACTACTGTTTAAGTATGAAAAATTATGTGCAAATGCTTTTTTATAAGATTGCAAGTAAAAAGCATGATGACTGCTCAACAACAGGCAATGGTAAAGGGGACAGCTTATAGACTGGATCCAGAGGAATTGCCTTTGTTCCCCGTTGAGCTGTTTTTATAAAGGTAAAACAAGTGTCTGCACAATGCAGGGCTGTAACCAAGACCTGTTCCAAAGTCTGAGTAGTGACCACAGCCTTTCTAGTTACAACGAGGCAGCATTGCTTATGCTCCATGAGAAGAAAATGACTGGAGTCTTTGCCCCTTTGCTTTGGCTCAAACTGGACAATTTTAGCTCTAAGAAGGGAAGTGAACAGAGGAAGGTCACAGTGGTGAGAGGCAAGAAGCGCTGGTTGCCTTTCCCATCGTTACTAAGCTTGTGTGAGGACACAGCAGCTCTGCAGTCAATTCAACCAAACTGTCTTCACTTGGGGAAGTTTTCCTGCCCGCTGGGAGCCATGCTCTTGAAGGAGGCAGAGGGTTTGAAGACCCTTGCTAACAGCCAAGCTATGATCTCTTTCTTTAAAACTTATTTTTGGGCTTTTGTGTGCATATTATGGACACATAACTTGCTGAATACTCCATTTATCTACACCTCCTGTGAAACTGGAGAATGTTCTTCAAAGTCTTAAATTGCAGGGGAAGTTACGCTTTTTCCTTCCTTCCTCATTGTTTTTCTCAATTTTAGTAGGCAATAGGGAGGCCTTTTGATTTTTTTATTCCTTTGGGTTTTTTATTATAATCCTTTGGGTTTTGAGGACATTGGTTGAGGTAGTAGTTGGAGGTACATCTTAATGAGGTGTGAGTCAATGTCCCTTGGCCCCAGGAAAGGCATTCAGTACGGAGGACAAGGAGTTCTCTTTCCACTGACCTCACAGTTTGATAAGGCCATTATTTATGGGAGTATGATAGAATAAGCAAATAAATCCTATGGATTTGTTCAGTCCTCTCTTCAGTGAAAACTTGAGATCCAGAAGAGGTGTCTATCACTGCCCATAAGCATAATTTGCAACCCTCAATTTCGGAAAGATTTTATGAACCATTTATGGGCATTTTCTGATTCACTGCAAACAAGAAATTGCTGATGTAAAATTTCTGCTTTCTTAGGAGACTGTATCCAAAGAACCTTTTTTCAATCCCTAGTGCCCATAGCAGCAATACATAACTTGCTGAAATGAAAGAACAGCTGAAAAAATATATATATTTATAGTTTCAGCTATTACAAAAGAAGTGGGTCAAAATGCGCTATTTTACCTATGAAACATAGTACTTTTTTGCCTTCATGATTAAGATAAATCACCTTGGCTATCTGACTGTGATAACTATGGGTTAGGACTGACATTTAGGTACAAACTGGTGGGAATCTGGTCTGCTGCATACAGATGAGGGGGCCCTAACACACAGGCATGTCTTTGGCTTCTCTTCATGTGATACTTACACCTCATGCATGAAAAAGAGAATTGTGGAAGGGTTTTTAAAGGCTGCAGTATGTTGTGGGATTTATTGCAAGGAGAAGTGAGAACTGGAAAGCCAAAAAAGTGCCCTATCATATTTTGTCTAATAAAGGGATTTGTACAGCCTTCTGCTGCAAAAGATAGGACAAGTGGAGTAGTGTTTCTGACTTAATGAATAGTGTGTAGTAGTAAATATAAAAAAGAGGTGGCAGCAGTGTATAGTATCTTTATTTTTACCCCCCCTTTAAACTTTTTTCCTTTAAAATTTATATGTAGGACATCATAATTTGTAGTGCAAAACCAAACAAAGTCTCCCCCCAGGAAAGCTTCCTATTAAGTGGTGGAGAATGTGGGGATTAGTTTTGCTAAATATGTTTAGGAGACATTTTTCCCATTCTCTCTCCACTGCGACCCAGTGGACTGAGCAGTTAAGTTCCCCTGTTAGATGGGAAGGGTGAGGCATTAGGGGTAGTAAACATATTTGGCTTGAAACTAAGGAACTACTGGGAACTGTGAAAGGAATATCTTTGGTGATCTAATGGAAGACTAGTGACTGACATTACCTTCTGGTGACAGGAACAGGATGGGGAACCGCTGGATCAGAGTTCAAAGTGAAGAGCGGGCTGCGCTAGGGAGGCTGTCACCTAGATGGAAGCTGCCCAGGAGGCCCTGAAACTGAGGGTGACTTACGCTGGTAGCAATGGATGCATGTGAAAGCTTTGCTTTGGGGTTTGTTTTTTTTTTCCCCAAAAATTGTTGGGTAAATCCTTTCATTTTGAAAGGCTGTCCTGCGTTGCTGCAAGGTAACATACCACTAGACAGAACCAGCTCTGCTCACACGTAACCACACAAGGGGTTTGCAAGCATCTGCTTCTGTCTTAGAAGAGATTAGAGGTATCAACAGTGTGTGTTGGTTGAATGGCTCCTACAAAAGGAAAAAAGGGAAGCTCAGTGGGATCTGCTGGAAGAGTGATAGCAGGAAACCCTGATGCCTGCTAAAGACAGAGATGTGGTCTGGTAGGGAACATTTAAACTTATAGCATATGGGAGCTGTTATGGCTTAAACATTGTCCTTCTGGTCACCCAGATTAAGAACCTGAATTAAGAGTGTGTTGTTGCTTATCGTTGTTGAGAATTTACCAGATCTCTTTCTGTTTATTTTAGTTTCTAATATCTCATATACAACACTATCTGGCAGCTCTTTCATTGCAGTTCATTGCTGTATCGTTGACTCACTGTCCATGGTAAAGTGAAAGGGAGATAAATTGCAATGTTGGTTCAGTGCTTTTCATCCTATGTGGTCTCTGAATGCTTGACATGACCATGACCCACTTCAGACACCACTGAAATAATGGACATTAAGCAAATGTGTAATGGTGTGCAGGTGCACTTGGCTGGGTTGAGACTGCAAGTGAAACTCCTCATGAGTTTGGAATTCCAGGAAGCCTTTAGCTAAGCAGGATGTCAATAACTGTTAGCATTTGTTTGTCACAGAACTACAGAATGGTTAGAGTTGGAAGGGACTAGATCATCTAGTTGAAACCCCCCTGCCATGGGCAAGGACACCTCCCACTAGACCAGGTTGCTCAAAGCCCTATCCAGCCTGGCCTTGAACACCTCCAGGGATGGCTCTGCCACAACTTCTCTGGGCAACCTGTTCCAGTGTCTCACCACCCTCAGAGTAAAGTATTTCTTCCTAATACCTAATCTGAATCTACCCTCTTTTAGTTTAAAACCATTACCCCTTGTCCTATCACTACACTCCATGATAAAGAGTCCCTACCAACTTTCCTGTAGGCCCCCTTTTGGTACTGGAAGGCTGCTGTAAGGTCTCCCTGGAGCCTGCTCTTCTCTAGGCTGAACAACCCCTTATGGAAGGAGGGTCTCTCACAACACTTCTAAAAAGATAAGAAAAGTATTTTCAGACCAAAAAAAATACTCACTTCTCGTTATTTCAATGACCACACAAGTTGGCTGCTCAGATAACAGCTTGGCTGGTTTAGTTTTAAAAGTATTACACAACTAAATAGTTGGACTAACCTGGGAAAGATAGGCTAGAGGACAAGTAGGTTTGTCTTTAGCTTATTAGAAAATTGCGTGTTCGGAATTGGAAAAAAATGTTACAGGTAAAAATCTGGTCGTTGCTGTGCTTATTGCTTCAGAGCGATTACACTGATATTTATAAAGTAACATCTACTGCCCAGGTATGCTTAAATAAGATCTAAATTGCTGTGAAATAGTTTTGTTATACTTTTATAAAAAGGAGCAGTGCTTAGTAAAATCAGTCATATCATTTAGAGGAATTAAAATGCTGACAAGCTAATACTGATCCTTCTAATTATTGAATAAATTAGCATAAAAGAAATAAATGATGCATTCCTGGATTTACAACTGAAGGTTATTTTGTTAGAATGATAATTTCTTGAATTGTTTTTTTTTTCTGAATATTGAGATGTGATTTTTTTTTTTTTTTGCAGCTGACAGTAAAAAAGATACATAGAAATGAAAGCACATATTTAAGAAAGTATACTATATAGAAGTAATTTTCTTCTATTTTACCAATCGTATGGAATTGGTCATGGGCTTTGTAGATCGCCTTTTCTCTCTGCTTGCATTAATTGCACAGCTGGACCATATCCCTGTTGATAGAAGCTTGCTCTTTGATTCAATAAATACATTTACTTGCAAATAATTTATGAAGACAAGTGCATTTACCAAAGTCTTAAAAAGTTTGTCTTTTCAGATTCACATCACAATGTTGTTTGGATTAATAGTGTACCCACATTCCAGAATTCACATCTTTTCCAATAAAAATACATGAAGTCATGTTGACAATGCAGGGTGCAAGAGTATTCTGTGAAACTGTATTTCACAGAAGAAATTATAAATTACATGTGATAACTCTTTTTTACCAGTTTGCTCTTTTGTCTACTGCCTTTTTTTTGTGTTTTGTTAGGTGGGTTTTGTAGGGGCCAACCCCAGTATGAGAAGGGATGTGCGCAGCGAGCCACAGCAGACCATAAAAGTCTCGTGAATTTCAGATGTTTTCAGACTTCAACCACGTGCTGAAGAAGGGAGGGGAAATGAAAATAGATGAATGTTATCGGACTTGCCATTAGGTTCAGAGGACTCATATTGAATTAATTTGAAGTCTGTGCACTGATCAGTCCCCGGTTTGGATGACTGGCACTGTGCTGTAAATAGCAGGAAAAACTGCTGAGCATATTGTCTAACTTTTCCTTGTAATGGCAGCATCAATCACTCCATGATTAACATGCTCACAGGCACTTTTTTCATCTTCTGCCATAGCATCTTTTCCAGTAAAAGAATGGATTAACAGCTGAGCATTTGAGGAAAAGAAAGGAGTCTTCTCTGAAGGAAACTGTATGAAAGTCCATAGAGAAGCATGATTTATCATGTGTCACTTGGAATAATGAAGCACAGAGAGATACCCTTCTCATCCTGCAGAATCAATAGTTTTTTAAATATAAATAGAAATATATACCTGAGAAAGAGGATCATTTGTCCATTGAATACCTGTAACCAAATTATATAGTAACTTTGATTTATAAATGCATTTTTCCTGGATGGGGAGAGATCAGTCTAATCACATTACACATTTCTCATATTCACAGCCAAAATCTCATTCTTCCAGGATATCAGTCAGACGCTTGCCTCCTCTCACCCATGTCTTGAGTATGAATAGTTATCTAGGAAGGTTCAGGAACAGTATGTAGCAAAGGAATCCAACTGCAAATAATAAGGTAAAGCAAAGAAAGAAAAAACTTTGCCTGCATACTAAAATACAACTTTCTATTTGTTAAGTTTGCAGAACACCCTCTTGAAGAATCAGTCAATTTATCACTGTCTGTACTCTAAAAAGTAAAGAACAGTGTACCCAATAGGTAGCACTGTAAGGGGTGGGGTTTTTCTGTAGTCAAAATACTTTGTTAGTAATTAACGTTGTTTTTTCTCAGTACCATCCTAGGAGAGTTATACAATAATTTCCATGGCCACTAGAGTCTCCAAAGTATGTGTAAATTTCTCATAAAAGCAATTTTGAGAAATAGGAAAGTGTTATTTACTTATACTCTCTCCGGCATACAGCGCTTCGGCTGGCAACACGTCACTATCCCAAAGTTTGCATCCTTTAGGGTTTTGGAGTCACTAACCCTCTGAGCTGAAAGCTTCATTTTCTTTGACTTCTACAACCCAGGACTTCATCCTGCCATAAAAAGTGCTGCATCCACGCTTGAAAGTTGCTCATGGTGTGTTCAGTTTTCATAGTGCTGCACAGGCCCAAAGCTTGTGCTGAATTGCAAGCAGCAACTCAGGCAATAGAATGAACAGAAAATCTTTGGTAAGCTAGTTCAAATGTAATCTAGACTGGTGCTTGTGTGAAAAAACTGAACTGACGTTTTAATAAATATTCTATAATTTGAAGAACTTCCCTATTAACCTGCAGTGAATTGTTGGGGTTTTTTTTTTTTTTTTTCATTTTGGTATCTTTTCAAGGCTTCTGATGAACAGAGAGCAAGAGCCTTCCCCAAGGAGCATCTTCAGCAGAAACCAAATAGTAATACAGTAGGCATGCAAGGTATACCTTGCAGACAGCTACTCAATTCAGTGCTCTTAATAACATGCTTTAACTTGGTCAGCCCTGAATTGGTCA
>VZSZ01004524.1:5195-54997 GCA_013398815.1 Ibidorhyncha struthersii
CAATCCCCCCCCTCGCCCTGCTGGCCACGCTGCTGGGGACGCAGCCCGGGGTGGGGGGGGCTCGCTGGGCTGCCAGCGCACATTGCCGGCTCCTGGGGAGCTGCTCATCCACCAACGCCCCCAAGTCCTTCTCCTCAGGGCTGCCCTCAAGCGCTCCTGCAGAGTGAGCCCGGTGACGTTAGCAGGGTGGCTTCGTCCCAGATTTCCTCTGAATTGCACGGGGGGAACGCAGCAGGATTTGGTGGTTGGAGGGAACCTCCCTCGGCAGAGCACCCCAGCCAGCGCCCGGGCTCGCTTCACCAGCACGAGCCACAGCCAGTGGGGAAGGTTTTACTCCCACTGGTGACACTGTTAACGGTGGAATGAAATATGTTCACAAACAACTAATATTTCCTCCGTCGCTGCAAAGAGCATGCATCTGGAAATAATTAGCATGCACAAAAACAACTTGCACATTCCTCCCAGGCCTCCATTTTGTGCCGCCTGCAGGCTCTGGCAACGACGGTTTCATCGGCAGCTCTCAATTTCTGCAATTTCGTGCAATATTTCTAACACCCAGTCCGGCCCAGGCCAACCCCTGCCCAAAACTTGCCGGTGACGCGGAGCCCACACTCGGCCCCCAGCACACCGTCCCCAGCGCCGTGTTTGTGTTTGCGTGGTTCGATGGCAGCACCGGGTTGGGGTTCTTTTCTTTTCTTTTCTTTTCTTTTCTTTTCTTTTCTTTTCTTTTCTTTTCTTTTCTTTTCTTTTCTTTTCTTTTCTTTTCTTTTCTTTTCTTTTCTTTTCTTTTCTTTTCTTTTCTTTTCTTTTCTTTTCTTTTTCTCGCCCCCTCCACCAAGCCTTCGCCGCCGCTGACATGCTCCTACTTGTGCCTTCGTCTCGGAGGATGACGGCAGCATCGGGAACCGGCCGCCCTGCAGCCGTTCCCCCCAAGAGTCCCGAGTGGCAGCAAACTGCTTTTGGGTCAAATTAAGCTTGGAAAGGGACCGAGGGGCTGCCCAGAGCTGCTGGGCTTTCAGCTGCGCGGCCGGTGGGAGCCCGTGCGATGCCAGGATGGGTCCCACCGACCCGGTGGCTGAATGTCCACCGTGCTGAGCGAAGGGAAGCCCTGAAGGGACACCTCGTCCCGTGGGACACCAGGCTCAGCACCTCGGCTGGGCTGCACCCCCTGGCAGGGGATCGCTCCCTCCTCCGAGCCCTCGCTCCGGCGGCTGCCCCAGGGCTCCGCGTTCCTCTGGCAAAGCGAGAGCAGGTCTAGGAGCTCCTTCTCCCTGCAGGTCCTGTCATTAGCTCGGCACAGTTCGCCATCCCAAAGCACCGCCTTTCTTGCCTGCATCCAGCCGTGCTGGGGATGGGTTGCACACCCAGCACAGTTTTCACCAAATTCCAGAACGGTGGGGGTTGGAAGGGCCCTCCGGAGCTCCCCCAGTGCCACCCCCTGCCAGAGCAGGGGCACCTCCAGCAGTGGCACAGGACGGCGTCCAGGCGGGTTCGGAATGGCTCCGGAGTGGGAGACTCCCCCCCCTCTCTGGGCAGCCTCTGCCACTGCTCTGCCACCCGCACAGCAAAGGAGTCCCTCCTCGGGTTGAGATGGAACTCCCGATGCTCAAGTTTGTGCCCGTTCCCTCTTGTCCTGTCACTGGGCACCACTGGAAAAAGACTGTTCCCATCCCCCCGGCACCTGCCCTTTGAGTACTGATAAACGTTGATAAGATCCCCCCTCAGCCTTCTCCTCTCCAGACTAAACCGCCCCAAGTCCCTCAGCCTCGGCAGTAAACCCTGGTGTGCAAAATGCAGCGTGCAAATCCTAGCGTGCAAAACCTGGTGTGTAACACCCCGCGTGCAAAATCCAGTGCGCAAAGCCCAGCGTGCCAAACCTGGCGTGCAAAATGTGGTGTGCAAAACCTGGGGTGCAAAAGTCGGCGTGCAAATCCCCATGTGCAAAACCTGGTGTGCAAAACTCAGCATGTGAAACCCAGCGTGCAAAGCCCAGCGTGCAAAACCTGGCATGCAAAATTCAGTGCGCAAAACCCAGCCTGCAAAATCTGGTGTGCAAAACCCGGCGTGCAAGACTCAGCGTGTAAAACCCAGCCAGCGAAATCCAGTGTGAAAAACCCCGCGTGGGAAAAACTCAGTGTGCAAACCCCTGTGTGGAAAACCCGGCGTGCAAAATTCAGTGCCTAAAACCCAGCGTGCAGAACCCGGCGTGCGAAATCTAGTGTGCAAAACCCGCTGTGCAAAACCCGGTGTGTAAAACCTGGGGTGCCAGAACCATCACGCAAAATCCAGCCCCCCCCAAAAAAAAACCCCTCAGATGTGAGACCCCGCGCGGGGGCTCGGTGGGTCTCCCGGGGACAGCCGGGAGCGCTGGTGGCTCTGCGCCGAGCCGGGAAGCAAAACCCAAAGGCTTTTTGAGAAGCGCCGACAGCGGCTCGAGAGGCGGAGATGAAAGTTTCTCGTGTGAGAAGAGAAAGGGGAAGAGGAAACGCGGCAGAAAATGAACTCGTGTGAAAACCTTCCATGTTCCCCTCCGGCTGGAGGAGTCCTGCAGAGGATCCCGCTCGGAGCGATGCGGCTCCTCGGCCACATCTGCTTTTCATAAGGGGACCGGAGAGACCGTCCCGGCTCTGCTGCTGCACCCCGGGCCGGGTTTGGTTTCTCCGTCCCCGACGTGACGGTGGCTTTCGAAAGCCGGCAGTAGCTCCGGCTGCTGCCGTGCCGCACGTGGCAGAGGCTCGGTGCTCCTTCGCTTCAGGGCTTCGCGCTGTCTGAAGGCAAAGGGGTGGTTCAGGTGGGGGCATCCAAAATACAGCATCGCCTCTGAGCCACTGCAGGGGCGTGTGATGGACAGACAGAGGGACAGACAGCAGGGACCCAGCAGGCTTTAAGGGAATGACAGCAGCCATCATGCCGGGTGTTCGGTTTTCATAGAATCATGGCATGGTTTGGGCTGGAAGGGACCTTGAAGACCACCCAGTGCCACCCCGTGCCCCGGGCAGGGACACCTCCCCCCAGCCCAGGGTGCTCCCAGCCCCGTCCAACCTGGCCTTGGACACCTCCAGGGACGGGGCAGCCACAGCTTCTCGGGGCGACCTGCGCCAGGGGCTCACCGCCCGCACAGCCAAGAATTTCTTCTGATATCTCACCTAAATCTGCCCTCTTTTGTCCCAGCTTTGTGCCAGTTCCCTCCTGCTGGGCTCCCAGGGCTGAAGGCTGTAACACAATGATTTGTGATGACAGAAGGAACGAGAAGAAGCGGAGAAGCCGGAGCAGCCCGGCAGGTCCCGCTCCTTCTCTCTGTACGTGAATAGGGACCGCAGGGGACCGATTTGTGACCTTACGAAATCACCCAGCGTGTCGGTTACCCCTGGAAAAGCAGTGCTGAACCCACGAGACCTTGATGCAACCGCCCTCCAAGCCCGTGCCAGGACATGCATCCATCGCCGAGCTTTTGCCCGCGCGGCCGCGCTCCATGTCACCGCGGCCACCGGGATGAGGCTGAAGGTCCCTCGGGACCCCGGGCACTGCTCCCCATGGCGAGAAGCGAGGCCCCCGCAAAGCTCCCCAGTCTCTCCGCGACATTATTCCTCTTATTAACACATCAGAGTTGGCAGGATAAATTTTTTTCCTCCCAGTTCTCCGTGCGGAGCGGGCACAAGCTGTGCTGCCGCTCAGTGGCAACGCGCAGGAGGGTTCCGTGCTTTGCCGGCGGGTTTTCAGCCCCTTCGGGGCACGAAGAGGCGCTTTGCTCGTTTTTTTTTTAACCCGATTCATTTATTTATGACTTATCTCATAATTATTTATATGTTTTTTACAGGTGCTACGTACCATCGCGTATTTATAATATATAAACGAGTATTTATGGTTTTATATTTATATTCACAAACCTTTAATTGCATGTTTACATACTGTTTGTATGTTTATAGTTGTCTGTCTGTATCAGCAAAGCAATTTATAGCTCGCACAGCCCTGTGGGTGCCACAATGCCATTGTGTATTTGTAACGTGCAAACAAATATTTATATTTGCATTTATAAATCTCTATTTATATGTTTACACACTGTCTGCACATTTAGATTTGCACGTCTGTACCAGCAACGTATTGTACAGCTTGCACAGCCCTGCAGGGCTTGGCCCCTGGCGCATTAATTAATATTAACCCATCGCCACTCCCTGGCCACGCCCCCTCCCCGTGGCCACGCCCCGTCCGTCTTGACTCCGCCCTTCTCCCACTTGACCACGCCTCTCACCCGCGACCACGCCTCCTCTGCGTTGGTCACGCCCCCGCCGGGGAATCCCTTCCCAGCCCCGGCGCCACGTGTGTGCGTCACGTCCGGCGGCGGGACCCGGAAGTGGCGCGGTGGCCGGTTGCTATGCGGCGGGCCGGCGGCGGGCCGGGAGGTGAGTGCGGCGTTGACTATCCGGGCCTCGGCTGAGGGAGAAGGATGAGGAGGACGGGCGGCAGCGGGAAGGGTCCCTCTGGGCCGGGGGGAAGTGCCTCTGGGCTCCCGGCCGCCCCACCGCGTTTCAGGGGGGCTGGGCGGGGGGTCGGACCGCGCCGGGCCCTGCGGCCTTCCCGCTGCTGGGGCCGTGAGGAAGGGGAGGGGGTCTTCCGCAGCTCGCTGGGCCCTGCCGGGGCCGGTCCTCCAACCCGTTCCCCTCCCTGCAGCCGCCCGGGGCGGGTTTGTGGCCGCCGCTGGTAACGGGAGTGGGCGGCTGCGGTTTGGCACCCGCGCGGGGACGTCGTGGCACCTCGGGCAGGTGCTTCCGTAAGGCTGGGGCGTGTGTGGCAGGGCGGTAAGGCCAGCTGGGGGCGGTGGGAAGAGTGACAGTCCTGACCTGTGCTGAAGTGTCGGCATTTGTGTGGTGTTTTTTTAGTGTTGCTGATGTTTTATTGCGTCTGGAGTCTTTGCGTGTTGGGGACTGGCTTTGCAAGTGGTAGCAGAGTTGAAAATGTTTATAAAGACCTTTTGTAGCAGGTACGCTGCTGTCTCTGCGTAACTTTTTTTCGGTTCCCTGGGCAGAGCGGTGCACAGCTGTGCTCCCAGCAGGGTCAGCTGGAGCGGGTTGCCCGGGTCTGTGTCCAGTCAGGCTTTGAATGTCCCTGAGGATGGAGATGACACAGTCTCTCTGAGCAACCTGTTCCTATGTCCCACCACCCTCCGGGTTTTTCTTACATTCGGATGGAATTTCCGGTGTTTCAGTTTGTGCCTGTTGCCTCTTGTCCTGTCACTGGGCACCACTGAGAAAAGAGTTTGCTTCCTGCTTTACATTCTCCAGTCAGATATCTATGTGCATTGATGAGAGCCATCTTCTCTCCAGTCAAAACAGGCCCAGATCTCTCAGTCTCTCATCATGTGAGAGATGCTTCAGAACCTTAATCATCCTTGTGGCCCTACACTGAACCTGCTGTATGTATTTCTTGTCCTGGGGAGCCCCAAACTGGACCTAGCACTCAAAAAGTGGCCTTGCCAGCTCTGATTAGAGGGAAAGGATCACTTCCCACGACCTAGTGGCAGTGCTCTTCGTAACGCTATCTAGAAGATCATCTATGTTTTCTTTTTAATTCAGGAACAGAAGAGCAATGGCTTTGAGCATGGTTGATGTGCCTTGTCAGTCTGAGGTGACAGGCTGATGTTTGAACACCGGCTGGTCTTTCTCTCTGCTGGTCATATCCCAAAATGGGGAGGTAAGAATCCCAAAGGAACCGTCAAATTAAATTGTGATGTCTTTTGAGTGAAGGACAGGGAACCTAATCATGAATTCGTGGCTAATCATGAATTCAAAGATGGGAATAGTGTCTTGACTATGCTTAAGCCAGAGCATAAGCAAAGCTAGAGCAAAGCAAAGTGAAGTTCTGCAAAGTTCTAAGAAGAATCTGTTTGTCCTTAGCTTGTTTCAGAATGCGTTATGTGTCTTTTTGGTAATAAAGTCCATTTTTAAAGCAGACTATCCTCTTTGAATTTTAGGATCAGCATCTCATGTTTGCTTCCTGCTTCTTGGCACTTCAGCATCTCTCCAGTGGGATGTCCACGTATTCTCAACACCACTTTGCGACAGATTGTTGTGATAGGAATACTTGCTG
Organism: Ibidorhyncha struthersii; assembly: GCA_013398815.1. Taxonomy (NCBI): domain Eukaryota; kingdom Metazoa; phylum Chordata; class Aves; order Charadriiformes; family Charadriidae; genus Ibidorhyncha; species Ibidorhyncha struthersii. The sequence goes on from VZSZ01004524.1 coordinate 11,280, forward strand.
CTGCTGTCTCTTTGCTTTACTACTCTCTGGTAGTGATCCGCAATAAGTATGGGCGTGCATACAGGGACAAAAGATTCCACAGGTGAGAGTTGAAAAGACTTTTGTGAAAAGGAATGAAATGTAGTTTTGGTGTGAAAGAGAAAACACTGACAGGTTGTGTCTGTAAAATACATGAATGGGGGGGAAAGCCTGAGTAAAACTTCCTGCTTTTTTTTGGGAAGCTTTCCTTATCTAAGTTGATTTTAATTTATCAGTAATTCAGCTTTATAGTATCTTATTTTATGTACCTGTAGCAGCTCAGTAAAACTATAGGCGCAAAAATATTGCATAATAAATTGTTTTGGAAATTACTTTTGGTATTTTTTTCTGGGAATTTGATTCTTATGGGTGGCACTTCACTTTTTTTTGTTCAGCAACAGTATAATAGTGAAAACAGTGTGATTCCTATGATGGAAACTGTTGACCTGTTTTGAGTCTGATGTTGAGAACAACTTCCATATGGAACTTAATTGCCACATCGTAATTCCTAGTTTTCTTCTAGATATCTTGCCCGAGTCACTGACACTGAAGCTACAGATACAAATAACCCCAATCTGAACTACGGAATCGTCGTGGACTGTGGCAGCAGCGGCTCTAGGATTTTTGTGTATTGTTGGCCAAGGCACAATGGTAATCCACATGATCTGCTGGACATCAAACAGATGAGGGACAAAAACAGAAAACCAGTGGTTATGAAAATTAAACCAGGTACTGGAAAGAAATTCATTTTAGATGTGATTTTTCTAGATAACTGCCTATCCTAACCTTGGTTGTTCAGACCCCGTACTTAAAATGTCTGGGTAAAGGACACTTGTGAGTTGTCACCATGGCACCCCTCCGGATTTCTTTGGGTTTGGTTTGCAGAGAGCTTTGTTCAGCTCTAAAGCTTGAAACGTGACACTGACGGGCAGGAGGGAGAGCTTTCTCTGTGGACTAAGACAGTTGCCGGTTCAGTTGTCAGTTAACTTGGTTCTGTTTATTTAGTGAATAAATAATTGGCTTTCTGTAAAGTTATTTGAACCAATTATATAAATAGGTAATGTACCTAATACAGGTTTTTGTTTAATGCTTGGAGGATGATTAATTGTTAGTTTCATTCTCACTTCCTTATTTCTGTAGTTAATTTCCTTTGTTTCTCCTTTGTGTGTTGGGTATTTCCTGGAAAATCTTGATAACCAAAGCTGGAGTTGCTTGACCTTCGTGTTTCTCTTTTTCACTAGGCATTTCGGAGTTTGCCAGCTCTCCTGAAAAGGTCAGTGATTATATTTCGCCGCTTCTGAGCTTTGCTGCCGAACATGTGCCACGTGCAAAACACAAAGAGACTCCTCTTTATATTCTGTGTACTGCAGGAATGAGGATTCTGCCAGAAAGGTTATTGGCTGTCTTATTTTTAGCATTTAGAATAGCAATCCTGGTGTGTCTGACTATTTTTAACTGTTCAAAAACGTAATTTTGCAGCCAGCAGAAGGCAATACTTGAAGATCTGCTCACTGATATTCCTGTGCATTTTGATTTTCTGTTTTCGGACTCGCATGCAGAGGTTATTTCAGGGAAACAGGAAGGTAGGTTAATGTTGGGAAAATAATCTTTGAAGTGTTTATTACTTTCACGGTGCAACTTGGATAGTTGGTTTTTGTTGGTTTTTAAAATTCTGGTTCGGTTGAGAGACTTTGTTCCTCAGTAGCAACATATGGAATGGGGAGTTGATCATCTGCTGTGATCTTCTAACCTGTCTAAACGTTTTCTAATTAGTAGTGAAAATAGTGTGTTTTCCTGGACTTTGGGGTGGGAGGGGTAAGGATGAGGCATAACGTTCTTGATGGAAGAAACTTTGTAGGGAAAAATGGTTTCTAAAGGAGAGATGTTTTGATGTGATTAGCTCGCTAGAGGCTTAAAATCAATTTAAAAGCTAATGTGCTTACTTCTTCTGAAATTTACGCATCAGACTGGCTTTAAGAAATTGAAATAGGATTTTTATCGTAGCCTTGACTTGGGAGCAAAGGAATAGAATAATTTGTCGGGAATGCTTAACGTCAAAATATTTTATGTATAAAATATGTGCAGTGATATATCTTAACAACTCATACGCAAAAAATCCCTCTTTGTTTTTAAGATTATATGTACCAGATATTCCTGAAATATGTTTTCTTATGCACGTAGGAGTATATGCATGGATTGGCATCAACTTTGTCCTTGGAAGATTTGAACATACAGATGATGGTAAGTATTTTAATTGTGAATTGGATTTTGGGAAGGACTTCAGGTACATTCCTGTGCTTCCACTGTTGATGATTTTAGATAGGGATGTTAGCGAACAGTGCGTGTGGAGATGCTGATGTTGGTTTAATTTGTATGTGAAATTTCAATGATCTGCATTGCTGCAAAAAAGAAGTTAACTAGAAGTAGTGTAGCGCCGCTTTAGGCCCACCCTAGTTGTATTTCTCAACGCCTTTTCCTTTTTTTATCCAGAGGATGAAGCGATTGTGGAGGTGCATGTCCCAGGCAGTGAAAACAAAGAGGCCATCTTCCGTAAGAGGACAGTGGGTATTCTTGACATGGGCGGAGTGTCGACTCAGATAGCATACGAAGTCCCTAAAACTGTAAGCTTTGCCTCTTCGCAGCAGGTTATTATCTGTGCAACTTTCTTCTTTTCCTTTTGGTTTATTTTAATGCATATTTGTTGTTTTGTTTTCTTTGTTTTGAGTCCTATTCTTCATTACATCACATTCCAAAACCAAGGCAAGAGAAGATGGCAAATACAAGTCCTTCATCAGCTAAGCAATTAATTTGTATTTTGTTCATTCAAACATTTATTTCAATTAGTATGATTTACCACTGATTTTTACATTTAAGTGGACATGTAGTCTTTGTGTGTGTGCGTGCATGTATGTACAATTTTTAAATTTGATACATTTAAAAGACTGTATTCTGGAATTCGTGTGGTGATTCTTCTTATGTAAAGTATGGCTTTTTCCTTTAAGTTGGGTTGATAGAAACTGAATTAACAGGACAGGGTGATAACGGTACAGTCTGTTTAAGTATCACCTACGTCCTTGGCGCAGTTCATCCGTTGTAGGAAGCAAATTTCTTTGTTATACGTCTTAAATAGAACATAAATTGCTCTAACCCTGAGTTCTAGAGCAACTTCTAAATTTTTTATATTGGATAACAATTGAATAATTGAGAAATTATCTAAAGTAAGAATAGCGTAAAATCCCTATGTTTTGACTCTCAGTGCACTGATATAATGTTGTATATATATTTTTTTTTTTTAAATCTTCCTGTGAAATGTCAGGTTTTCATTGTTACAGGTTTTAGTAACTACATTGCCTTTCAGACAGATGGTGTAACAGATAGTCTGGGCTGCTAAACAAAAGTATGGGCGTTTAGATTGAGAGCAGATTGCCCCAGTAAATATGAAGTGGGAACAGGAAGAGTTGCAGACAATTGATATGACGACTGTTGTATGGCTTTATCTGAACGTGAGCTGATACAAAATAGGTGTTCTGGTCATGGAACCTCTCCAGGTTCCCAGACAGAGAAGGACAAGAGAGTCAAACAACTGACTGCGATGCTTGCAGTCCTACTGCTGTTTTTCATTTGCAGTGTCAGTTGGAAGCCAGGCAGTGTTATGCTACATATCTGAGCATGTTCTATATGAAGTGCTTCTGCTACACAGCTCTTGAATATCTGAAAAGCTACTGCAAGTGACTGATATATCGTGTGTGAGGAGAGCTGAGTGACTGACAGGTCTCCTGGAAAGCTTGAGAACTCCAGATTGGAAAATGAAGAACAGCTCTGCTGGGCAGACTGTAAATCTAACTAGCCTAGCAATCGGTAGTATGGGGACTCGGTCAGAAGTGGTAGCATTGAGATTAGTAGCCACAGCATATATTTTTTCACAGGAAAAGATACTTTAGCATCCATAGTAGCAGTTCCCGTCCTTTACAGTTCCTTGAACATCGGTAGTGATAATGCGATTCTCTGCAATCGGTATGCTTTGCTGTCGCTATGTAGTAGAAGATAACATGGACCTGTGAAAAGCAAAATAGATGAATAAGGAGTGAAGTTTAAAGATGTCATGTCAAGTGCATCCAGTTGCCCAAAGAACTTGGCTTTAGGTTTTGGATCACGTTGTTTATACCTGCTCTTGGTGCTTGTGTTTCTACAGGAGGAAGTAGCCAAAAACTTACTTGCAGAATTCAACTTGGGCTGTGATGCTCATCAAACTGAGCACGTGTATAGAGTCTACGTTGCAACGTTCCTGGGCTTTGGAGGAAATGCAGCACGCCAGAGATATGAAGACAGTCTGTTTACCAGTACAGCGCTTAAAAACAGGTAGCTGGTGCAGTTGCTTGGGGATACGGGTTCTGTGCATCGCTAGGCTCAGAAACCCCTTAACTTGGATATATTTAATAAAGTGCCATGATGTAAAACTTAATTTCTACAGCGTGCTGCATGCAATGCCGAAGTGTCTTTAAATGAGGACGCTTTGTTTTGATGCTGTTGTATCTCAGAGCTTGATGCTTCCGAATATGCAGTTGTTACTGTGCTTGCTCCTTTATCTAGACTGCTGGGCAAACAGACTGGCATGACTTCTGATTCGCCCTACCTGGATCCTTGCCTGCCCCTGGATGCTCAGGACGAGATCCATCAGAACGGACAGATAATGTATTTGCGGGGAACAGGAGACTTCAATCTGTGTCGTGAAATTATTCAACCGTTCATGAATAAGACTAATGAAACGCAGACATCTCTTAATGGTGTCTATCAGCCTGCTGTGCACTTTCAGAACAGTGAATTCTATGGTTTCTCAGAGTTCTACTACTGCACCGAGGATGTGTTACGCATGGGAGGAGATTACAATGCTGCTAAATTTACTAAAGCCGCAAAGGTAAAGTGTTCTTGAGATAAACGTTTTCTAATTCAAAACAACTACTCTCCAGAAGCATTTTGTTCTGAAAGTCTTGCAACAAAGCTCTTCCTTTAAAGATTCAAAACCCTTTTACCCTGCAATGAACTATCACAGGGCATCTCACTTCCTTACAGGATTTTCTTTTCGAATACTTGTTTTAAGGCACAATAGTAAAATTGACTCTAGAGGGAACGGGACTCATGGTAGTCAAGTTCCAGCAGAACTGTTGATAACAGGGAAATCCATGCTGCTTCCACCCCTTGCTTCTTTTTAGGAATGTCTTAGTTGTTAGAAAAAGAATTACGTTTCCTTTTGCTTTATACATTTTGTACTGGTTTCTCAGGTGTTGCTCCTAACAGGGATGAATCTGTTGGGAACAGTTTAAAGTAGATCTACAACATAAAGTGGAGGAATGTGATCTGCTTTGTCAATGCCCTAAAAGTAGGTTGCCTAGTTTTCATCTATGAGTACATGACCAGAGAGTTTAAGTGCTACTGAATACTAATTTAACCACAAATGACAAGTATGGATCAAAATATTACAAAAACCACCATGACATTTGTGGTCTGACTTATTAGCAGTGCAAGGGAAACTGTTATTTTTGAGTTTTCTGCTTTTGGTATTTACAGAGCGTCTTACCTAGTGGCACTTTTTTTTCTCAAGGCAGAAGTGATGTTGAAGTCTCTTTTTTTTTTTTTTTTTCTTTTTCTTTCTTTCTTGAAGGATTATTGTGCCACTAAGTGGTCTGTCCTACGGGAACGTTTTGACCGTGGTCTTTATGCATCACATGCTGATCTCCACAGATTGAAGTAAGTATTTGTGTTTGTACAGCAAATTCATTCATGCAGAGTTGCCAGGCAGAGGTCATGTCCAATTGATCCATTTAATGAAATCATTGGAAGTGTGAATATAACCTTAAATATTGCATCAGCCATAAAAAACCTACGGATAATTATGTGTCTAAATGTGTTCCCTGGTCCTGTGGGACTTTGTAACTGCTGCTCTGACTTTATGCTTCTCTTTCTATAGGTACCAGTGTTTTAAGTCTGCCTGGATGTATGAAGTATTCCACAGTGGCTTCTCTTTTCCTGTGAGTTATGGCAATTTGAAAACAGCTCTGCAGGTTTATGATAAAGAGGTGCAATGGACCTTGGGAGCCATTCTTTACCGAACGCGGTTTTTACCTTTAAGGTATGAGTTGTTCCCTCACATGTCTGGAAAGAGCGTTTGGGTGGAAGGTATGGGGGTTTTATGAAGGGAAGAAGTATGGTGATAGCAAAGCAGCTGACGGATAGGGGGAGACAAGATGATGTTTCTAGTACGTTATATATAACCTCAGTACGTATTCCAGGTAGCTCAAGTAATGCTTTGTAAAGATTATTCCACTAAAATGGGCTCTGTTTTGTGTGGTAAGATTAGCCAGGAACCCCAGGTTGACTTGCAACTTACGTCTGTTATCCCTTTCATTCTTTTCAGAGACATCCAGCAAGAAAACTTCCGTGGAAGTCACTCCCACTGGAGGAGCTTCTCCTTTGTTTACAATCACTATTTGTTTTTTGTCTGTTTTCTGATTGTGCTGCTCTCCATCCTGCTTTACCTGCTGAGGCTCAGACGGATCCACAGGCGAATGTTGCGTAACAGCTCGTCTACTTCCCTATGGATCGAGGAAGGTCTCCCACCACAGAAGATCACAGGACCCTTATGAGATGCTGTGATGGAGAGCTTTTATTGGACTTGCTACTTGAAAAGCCATTTTTGCCTCAGGGTTCCTCCTTTTTGTCCCTTTAAACCATTGAAGAAGCAGATTGCCTAGAGCGTGTAATACAGCTAGGCTTTGGAAACACGGGAAAATGGGGTCGACTTGGCTTAGTCTCATTAGACAAGATCTGCCAAAAATTACTTATTTTTTTTTAATGTTGCACTTTTGCTTGTAACGGGGTGAGCAAAGACTCATCAGTAAATGAGCAGCAGCAGCTTAAGTTATGTATGGTAAGAGAATGAGTGTGAATTCTCATCCCTTGGGTGAGATTGTGAAATCACATTAGCGAGGATGAATGAGGACTGTTTTTATTTTCTTTTCCAGATTCCAGGATTGATATCACTTGAGTTCTCAATTCTGAGTCTCCTCAGTCAAAGAAAAGGAAGTGCAGGGTTTTCAGGAGCAGTAAGAAACCAACCTATTAGGACAGCTTAATCTGATTTTATATTCTGAGATAAGTACTGTGATCGAGAAGAAAAATCTATTGCATCTAACGCTGTGCTTCCACAAAACTGCTTAAATCAGTTTTGTTTATTTGTGACAGTTTCCCCTTTTGTCTTGGAAGCTATATTGTCATAGTGGCGAAAGTCACTACTTTTTAATCCTCTATTTCTGTTTCATAATCATTCAGAGATCTTCCTGAAACTCCAGTAAGGCGAAGAGAACTGGAACATGCCCAGGCTTTTGTTTCTGCTAGAGTAGACATGCACAGCGTCTCTTTTTTTGGTTTTGATTACTCTGATTTGTTAATTTATATTTTATTTAAAACTGTTAATTTTACTTGAAAGTAAATTTGTCCATGATTAAAAGTGGGATTTATATGAACTTCTCGTGTATGGATATTTTATTGCACAGTATCACTCCTGTTCTCACCGTTTGTATCCGACTGGCAAAACTGTCTTCTCTTCTACTAGGTGTGAATATGCTGGAAAACTGGATGCTGTTTTCACTATTGGAGATCTAGGCGTGTTGATACCCCTTTTGTCATACTTAAGGTGCAGTTTATTCATCTAAAAATCTAGATACTTTGAATTGGTTTGTTGTTTCCTTTCGATATGCTTGTGTTTGCCTCTGAGCGTTTAGGGAATTTGGGTTTGATCTGCTGAACTGCAGCTAAATTTAGGAGCTAAACTTCCTGCCCCTTCCATCCAGTGTCTGGTAGATGGCTATGTTGCAGTTGAAAGAATTAACTGTGGTGGAATTTTGAAACGGCAACAGAATCTTTAACTGAATGTTCAGAAATAACAAATAGTGTCTCCCTTCTATGAAGGATTCTTTTTTTGTATCTGACAATTCTGAGCACTTCACCGGCTGAGAGTCTGTTTTGCATTTTGCTATTTTTTGAGCACCATCTGAGTGAATGCTTAGATAACACCTCTCGCTTCTGATCTCTGGAACTGTGCTACAAACTTGTTGCACTCATAGGCTGATAAGAATTATCAGAAAACTGACGCTGCCAATTGTTACAGAGCCTGTGCTTCCTGTTTCTGAGATGCCTAAAACTGAGTACAGAGCCTCTAATTGCATGCTTAGATAAAGCAGCCCCCTTTGGACAAGGGCTGATGTCAGTGGTAAAGTGGAGAGGAAGTATCAGTGTGTGACTTGGCAAAATCCAGGCAGGTGCCAAACATCTCTTAGCAGAAGAGATAGTGTCTCAAATGCAGCAAGAATTAAAAAACACAACCCAAAGAACACCAGTAAAAAACTTATGAAAATCATAAAAACATGAAAAAGTTGAAGGAAGAATGTTTCAGACCTAAAAGACAATTTTCTTTTAGATGCTGCAGCATTTTCTTTTCAGTGATATTCTTAACACCAAAAAAAAAAGAGAGAAAATAATCTTTAAAAATCAATTTTAAAGTTACGCATTAATAGAATCAGAAGCCTATTTTCATTAAATAATGGACAGTCATGGAAAAAAACCCTATTGTGGCCTTAACTAAGGTGATATAAACATTTTCTGAAAGGAATAGCAATTATGTGATATGTCATGGTTAAACCAAGTGCAGGATTTCGACATTGCTTTCTTATCTTGTAGGATGGACAGACTATGGCTGTGCACAATGAAGTACGCGTTTTATGGCCCCCAGAGCTTAAGAAGATTTTGGTAGAACAAGCTGCAGCTAGCGAGCTTGGTGACTGCAGTGGGGACAGGTACAGCTCGGGGATAACGGAGTCAGATTGGTCTTGTGCTTACATAAAGCATCGTGAGGCTGCTTTAGGGTTTCCACGCTAGTTTTTGAAAGCACCATACTGGGGAATGAAGATATGAAGCAGGAGTGTTTGGAATGTAAAGAAAGATAAGATGATGAATGGTGGTGAGAAAATGATCAGGAAAATGGGACATGAATGGGCAGGAAACTTTTTACGTATCGGTGACTGCTCTGCAGTGTACAGTGTCTCTTTTTTCCCTTTGACTTTTTTCTCCTCCAGGATCCTAGTAGTATTGTTCTGCTTTTTTTTAGTGATTTGGTTCAGGAAGGGCAGAATAAAGATGACCTAATGCACAGTTTCCTCCTGTAGTTGTAAAAAGATACCGTCAGGAGAGATTGGTTGTGGGAGCAGCTACTGTTCATTAAAAATCTAAGCAGTGCATGATAAACCAGATTCAAAGAAGTGTAAGGCCTAGAAACTTAAAGAAGCTTTCTTCGTTCGTGCAAGACAGTGCACAGAGCCCTGTTTTATGTCTGTATTTCCCCCCTCATCCAGGTATAGGGTGGTAAACTGCTTGAGAAGGTGAGCAGGTGTCAAGGTGCTTCAGGGTGAGGTGGGGGTGAATGCTGTCTTCCAAACTAAAACCAGCTGGCTCTTACCTGCTTGGGGACATGCTTTCCTAAATTCTTCAAGGTCTTTAAGAAATCTCATTAGATGCTCAGTGGCATGGGAAGGGTCAATTTGTCATGGTAATGCCAGTCATTGATCCTCGCTTTCACAGCTTGGTTGTTTTCTTTTTTTCTTCTTTCTTCCAATAAACTGCTTCCCCTGGTTGCTTCTTGGGTTTGTACTTTTTTTGTGCAGATTTTCTGCTGCATTATGTCTTTGCTGTTGTGATGCTAACTAAAAGACCTGAGGGGAAAGGGCTGAGTTTCTTTAAACCCTGACTCTCAGCCGTTCCATCCATGACTGATACGTTGCACACCCTGGTAGGAGTACAGTGAGCTTCAGGGAGTTGAGTACACTGCAAAAGCAGCACTGGGACCCTATTTACTTCCAGCAAGCTGGGAGTTAAGCCCCTTGATCTCTCACAGGTATAGGGGGCAGCTGAATTAATTAAGTGTCCTAAAGGTGCACAGGAGAAAGCCATCATAATCATTAGAAGCAAGAGCCTATAAGGGCTGGGAGAACATAGGGCTGAAGAAGAAGGGATGGTGCTGTGCTCTTGCCTGGTGCTCTTTGGCAACATTTCTGCTTATCTGAGGTATTCTAGCTTCAAAGTGAAGTTTTTTGGTGCTGTTGGAGACAGGATGGGATTGTGTTTTTCATTGCTGTGGAGCCATGGGGAAGGTGCAGTAGAAGCGTGGCAGGATGCTGTGGAGGGGAGCAAAGTGTGCAGAGTGGTTTGCGGTGAGGAATGGAAGTGGAAAACCAAGCCTAAAACTGACTGGTGGCATTGGATTGATTTAGCAGCCGTCCTGGGGTAGATTGCTGTTCCTTGGAGAGAATTGAGTGTGTTGAGAGGAATTTCAGCAGATTCTTTGGCTGTGGATCTAAAAGGTTGATTGTCCTTGGTCTGTACCTTTGGAAAGAGTAGAGCACCAATGGCTTGGAACCTCTGGCTTTTGCTTCTTTTAGGAGGTGGTTTTAATGCCATAACTGGGATGTACGTATGTTTTGTCCTGGGAAAGTATATTTTAGAAGAAAGGATGTTAAAACCCAGCTCTGAGTACCAGCCTGACTGTCAGAGCACTGTAGGGCAACAAAATGTTGCTGAGTGTGTCAGCCTGATTATATACATATGTACAGGTTTGTAGTGCGCTCAGAGCGTGTTTGTGCGAGGAAGTGACTGGAGCACCCTGCAGATCAGTCTGCTCCCGTAGCCTCGCTGCAGGCATGTCTGTGGGGCCAATGGGATGGGCTATGGGGTAGGACTGGGGCTGGGGAAGGGTCAGCTCCTTTGGGGTGCTCCAAGTGCTGCTGATTAACGGGTAACAAGACTTTGGCAGTCCAACTCTGGTGCTGGCGAGGAGTTTGAGCCATGTGCCATCCTTCTGTGTAATGCAGCCCAGGATCTCAGCACACGGACTGCATGAGCCCCTTCCTTCGAGGGCTTTGTGTGAGTTCATTGCATGATGGTGTTTGCTATATTGAGGCTGACAGATGCGCGGGTGCCTTTAATTGCTTTAAGAGCTTAAAGCCCACAAGGCATGGGGAGGAAGCACAGATTTTCAAAAGCAATCCACTAAGTGCTAAACCTAAATACCTGGATTTACAAGACTGCTGTGCTTTTTAGTGCTGGAACTATCTTGTGGCAAGTCTAAATTCAGCTCTTAGCTTCTTTGAAAATCTGTCCCATTAATTAGAATTACAGTGTGCATGTCTGTGGTGGGGTTTTTTGTTCCTTCCCCCCACACCCCCCATAGGGATTTGTGGGACAGGGTAGGGACTTTGGAAGAGGAAGAAGTTTGTGATATCTCCTGAGGAGAAGACAACTAAAACCATATTATTCTTGCAACTCTTTTTGCAGCTCCGGGTGAAGGNACAAGCCTGCTCCAAAGAGACTACATAAGCAACAACACCAGGGGAAACATGATTCCTTTAAGCAACTTAGCAATACCTGTTTTCACTCAGTGCCTGTTCCTGGGCTCGAATTCCCAAGTCACAATGGTAATGTTTATGTGTTTGTGTCTGTTTCTGCATTAACATGCTTTATTTTCTTTCTTCTGCTTTTCCTGTTCACCTTGTCCTTTCTCCAGGTCCATTAAGGCCAGGTAAGGCATGCAGAAAAGCACAGAGGGGAGGCAAGGGCACTGCTCTTTGACCTGTCCCAGTGACCTGGAATGGCCAGGCGAATGATACTGAAGCTTTTGGCTTCATGGCTTCTTAAATGCATCACTCTTCTTTTTGTTGTTGTGTTTTTGTGTGTGGAAAATGTTCAAAGCAAATAAGGCCAAACATGGTCTCTAATGGAAAAAGTGGTTGGGAGACAAAAGTATACCTATGAGAAAGGTGTAGGGTGTGATGGAGAGGGTGGGGAAGGGATGAAGCACACAGCTTCTCCAGGAACACCAGCCCTACGGAGGTGGCCCCGCAGCTTGTGGAAACAAAAGGGTTTTCGGTCTCTGCAGCACTTAACGAAGGGGACAGTCAATAGTAGTGACTCAGTGGTGTGCCTGATCCGGGGCACCTTGTTCTTTTTTGTCCCATTGTTTCTGCCATTGTTGCTACTAAATAACGCATGAAGCTCATTGAAAGCCGAAATGAGTCTGATGAGGACTTGCTGTGTCCCCCTCCCTGGGCACCAGCCTCTCTGTGTGTGAAGTGTTCAGGGGACCTGGTCCTGACAGTTGTTTTTCAGGTCACCCTGGCTTTGTTTAAAGAATGGGAGGATGACAATGACTTTCTTGCCTTCTTGTGCTTGAAGGTCTTTGGGTTGGTAGGAAGTGGTGTTGGGAAATGTCTTGGGACTAGGTTAGCTGCGTGTTGCTGGAGATACTTTTTAGATCCCTGATCTTCAAAAGGGAGTGCTCAAGCACACTTGTGCCAGGCAACATACAAATGCACTGAAGGGACAAACTGGTGCAGGTTGCCCCGAGAAGCTGTGGCTGCCCCATCCCTGGAGGTGTCCCAGGCCAGGTTGGACGGGGCTTGGAGCAACCTGGGCTGGGGGGAGGTGTCCCTGCCCAGGGCAGGGGGGTGGAACTGGGTGATCTTCAAGGTCCCTTCCAGCCCAAACCATTCTGTGATTCTATAATGTCCAGGTTTTCCTGAACTCCAAATACTTTCCAGGGTCCTGGAAGTTACTAGCTCTACATTCCCTGCCACAAATAATGTGCAGAGCAGGGCAGGATTTGAACCTACAGATTGCAGATGTTTTGTATTCCTCAGTCTTATGTGTACAGCACTTCACCAGCATTTCTCTCCTGCTGGTAATGCCAGTGGTGACTTACAAACAAGATTCCAACAGTGCCAGCTTTTTTCTCCATTAGCTGGGCTCTCTAGGGTGTCATGGCCAAATTTTGACAGGCAGTAATAAATAGCAGAAGACAGTAATCTCGGGTAACTCTTTGGGCATTACCTGCCATGAAAGCTGAGGGTCCTTAGCTCCTTACTGATCACATAGACGTGAAGGGTGTTAATGAAGTGGTGGGATCAGATGTGAGGGTGTGTAATGCATCTCCTACATAGCTGTTCCCTTCTGCATCCCATGTCCTGCCCTTGCAGTGAGCCCTCTTGCAAATTCCTCAACTGAAGTCTCTGTCCTTGAACTAATTATTCAAGTCTCTGCGTAAGAACAGAACTGTCAGCAGAGACTGTCCTTGTTAGGACATGTTCTTTGGCCTGTCACAGCAAATCAGCACAAAAGACGTTAAAACAGATGTTTCCATAATGCCTTTTAAGGATGAGGAGGGATTTGCTGTGTTTGCCTGGAAGTAATGGAGACCAGTACGCTGTGTTCTTGAGCATCCTCCTCTTTTTACAACCAAACAGCAGTATCCTGTTTGGTTTCTTTCTCCTGCACATAGCTTTCCCATCACAGCAAAATAAATCCTCACAGACTGGATGGGAAGCCAGTTCTATCTGCTCAGTGCTCTTCAGAGCCCGAAGTCCCTTCTCTGGCTCTTTAACCCTGAACACAAAGTCTGGACTTGCAGAGGCTCTGCTGTTAGGAGGGGGACTCTTGCCATCTAGTGGGAGGGGATGGTAAGCCTCCAGGACCTCTGCCATCCCTAAGGACGAGAAGACAAAATGCAACCCTCCTTCCTGGCCTTTTAGTTCGTGAGTCATTTCACTGCACATGTGGGATTCGCTCCCACTGCTTTCCCACAGTGTTGCCACTGCCTCGAATCGATGAAGCTGGATTTCTCAAACTCTTTTCCTGTCTAGAAATCTCACTCTTCTCACTTTTTTTTTTTTTTTAGGGGCAAAGCTTTGTTTACACCTTTCTGTACTTATCTCTTGGATGGCTGAATTGCACAGAGGGAATCTGTCAGGAACCTGTATGTATGCGGAAGGATGTTGGTGTGTGCTGGCCAGATACTGTATGCCACCTGCGTTTTGTCAGGAGATTGCTTGGGGGAAGTTGCCTTTCAGCAGCTGACTCCTCGAATCAGTGCTCAAAGACAGCTAGCGGAGTAATTGCTCTTACAGACAGAGGATGAAAAGTACTTGCAAAGTGCCTCGTGCTTGAGTCTTCCTTGGCCTAGGAAAACCAGAAGCTCACATTCCGGTTGGGAGATTTCAGTACTAACTGGCCTCCCCGCACCCCTTTCTTGAAAGGTTAAGGAGAGAAATACAAGGAAGATGTATGTGCTGCTCTGTTGTCCAAACTGCCTGGGACTGAGAAGGAACAGCTGCTGTCATATACAAGAACAGATATCATCTCTGAGCCCCTATGCCTGCCACAGAAATGTATCCACTGCCAGTATTTCACGGGGCTTCAGGTTTTCACCCACCTTGGTGTGTGAGCCTTTTGTTTGCTCAGAGATAGGTGTAGTTAATAGATGTTGAAGGTGTGTTGGTCTCTAGGTTGTCTATCGCAGATCTCATATAAGGCTGATCTGCATTTCTGTTCAGGTGGGCCATTTGTTAAGAGCCTGGACATCAGCAAAGATCTTGTTTTGGGATGTTTTGGTAGAGCGTTGAGGTCAGCTGTGCCTTAGTGAGCTAATATGAATAGCAAGACTGAGAAGTCCCTGAGGGGGTGACTCTGCAAAGCATGGAAAATCAAGTGGGTGATGGAAAGTAAGCATGATGTGGTCACTGTCTGCATTGCATTGGCCGTTAGACTAGAACACACGCAGAGGAGGAGAAAGAGAGATCTCAAAGGACCGAAGTTATTTCTTCTAGAAAACAAATCTCATTTTTCCAGTTTTGCTGGCTGCAAAAGAGCCGTGTCATGCAAGGGTCCCTCCCTGAACAGAAGTGACGCGAGTTTACAGTCCTTTCAACAGCAACTAGCAGTAACCGAATAGCAGCAGGGGATGGGAGTCTGGGAGGTCAGTTCAGTTGCTACCAAACTCCTGATGTGGAAATCATAGAAACTCCAACAAGGATTAAACTTGTTATATAAATTGGTTTATGCCTTTTTTGAGGGATGCATAGACCTATTTCTCCAGGATCGCTGGTGTTAGCCATCCTGTGAGCTGAAAAGCAGAGACATAGCTCTCCAATTACACACTGCAGGAACTTTTCACTAGGGCCAATTGGTGTGAAGATTGCCACGTGTCGTTAACACTCTCGCAGAGCAGTTGGGTCCTTCAGTTCTTTAGGTATCGCCTAGATCATCTCTGTGCAGAGCAACCTTTACGGAGCTTAGTGTATCTACTCTGTGAATTTGAAAGGTCGAGTTGACCTGCGGCTCCAGAGAGTCTACAGGGTGAAAACACAAGGTTTGGGGAGGCAATGAGCCTTCCCTTTTTAAAAGAACTGAAAATTGGAGACAAGAGATTATAGAACCTAATAGTGCGTACCTAATTTTTGGGAGCATGGACCATGACTGTGACTGCTTGGTCAAAACCCGTCTTGACTTGTCCGTATGGCAAGGCGCGCCCTTTGTGCAGATGTGGTAGAAAACATGTAGGCAAGGGATGTGGAGTTGAAATGGTGGCTGTGTGTATGGCCAAGAGACAGATTCAGCTGTAGCTGGTACTTGTACAAGAGTTTTGCGTGAAAATATTGTGTGTGGAGTCACTGAATGCAGAAAATTGGCGCCTGCTGTTAGCTATGGTATTGCTGCCCCCAAGGGTCCATCTTTGCCCCTTTGTTGGAAGAAGCTGAAAGATTGCTGCTGGGGAGAGGGTAAGATATGGGGTGGTAGATCTGTGCTTCCCTCCTGGTGAAGGGCAGCAAACTCTACAGAGCCCAAAGAGCAACGAGGTGACAGTTAAGTTGAGAGGTGATGGGATGTCTGGTGGGCCTGGCAGGTTGTTTCCTTGGTCTCCTGTTTACATGATCGGATGATGCAAGTCTAGTTTGTGCAGAATTTTTTTTTCTGTAAACTATACGATTTTGAGATGTTTTCTGAATTTTTTTTGCTAGGTGCTTTTCTTTTGGTCTTAACCAGCTGCAGTATGAAGGGGGCAGCAAATTCCCTGAATCCAGTACGTTACCTTGAAGAGCTTTGCTGAATTCCTGCCGAATGTTTTGCTTTATGCAACCACCAAGCTCTTCCATCAGCTGGAAGCCTGCATGGCATTTGCTGCTCGTATCCTTACCCGACCCGGGCATTCGGCAAACATTCCTCCGGCAGGCTGTCATGTTTCTCCATGCCCTGATCGGCAGACGCTCACACATTCCTTCCTCTGGCCAAACTGCCTTCAGCTTCCTGCCAGTCTGAAATAGCTCTGCTCTGTGGAGCTTCTGCTGCGACACATTTTTCCCCTGATGTCCCTGAGATTGAGTCTGGCCAGGCTTGACCCACCAGGTGGTGCTCTGCTGATAGCCATGATGCTAATTGCAATTTGCAGAATTTCATGTCTTTCATGAGCCCTCCCAGTACAGGAGAATTAGGGCCTTGTGGGCTGGCGTGTAAAACCTGCTGCTCCTTACCACTTGCGCTGGCTTCCCTGGGAAGAAGAGCCAACCTCTATTTTAGTGACATCCTGGGATTAAGCCCCGACATCTTCATATTCTCTGGATCACACCAAGAAACAACTGTCCTCTTTCTATTTATTTTTTTCTCCTTTAACAACACGATTGATGCTGGGGCACTGCCCTGCAGGGGGCTTTGCCAACTTGTGGGAATGTGATTGTCATCACTCTACCAGTATTTTCAGCTGGTATAGTCCGCTCTGGGTGGGTATCATCTCGAAGCCTGCTGTGCCCGTAGGTAACGGGGCCATTCTTGTGTTGGGCTGAACCCCCATTTCTGGACCAAACTCTCTACACTTCGAGTCTGTCAAACAGAGGGCGAGGGAGACTTTGTGCTGGACACTTGACAGTCTCTCATAAGCAAGGTTGAGCTTCTCTGGCATTGTCAGTTCATTCAGTGAAGAGCTATGACCTTGCTTAAATTATTCAGGGCTGCATTACACTTCCAAACTAGCGTCCTTTCTGTTTCTAGCATGTTGCTGTTTCCTCTAATGTTGGTGCCCACTTCAGTGCAATATCCCTTTCCAATAAAAGATGGCATCAGAGAGTGGGGAAGCTCTGCACATCAGTGCCAGAGCAGCTCGGACTCGGAATAAATGCTGCTTTTCCTGTGGTTGGGATTGAGAAAATGGAGTTCCTGCTCTGAGAAGGGAAGCAGGCATACTTGGTGTGGGTAAATTGTGTTTAGGAAGCGATGAAAAGCCTGGGAAGAGGGAGAAGCCTGATGACAGATGTGTTCTTGTCAGCTTTGGTGTTACATCACTGGAAATGTATCCAGAGATGTGGATTAAGCACATGACCTTTTCAAAATAATTAATAGAATTGATTTGAGAATTGATGTGGAAGCAGGCAGGACTAACCTGGAGGAGTTGGCAGAGGCAGCAGCAGTCCTGTGCTAGGGAAGGGCTTGCTAGAAAGTCCTTTACAAATATTAATATACTGAAATAAATGGGGATATTCCTTGGAAAGTTAACCTTTGAGAATACCTGCTCTTCTTTCTGTGCCTGTCAACTTTCTGCTGAC
Organism: Ibidorhyncha struthersii; assembly: GCA_013398815.1. Classification (NCBI taxonomy): domain Eukaryota; kingdom Metazoa; phylum Chordata; class Aves; order Charadriiformes; family Charadriidae; genus Ibidorhyncha; species Ibidorhyncha struthersii. The sequence continues at coordinate 28,766 of VZSZ01004524.1, forward strand.
TTGTTTGGAAAAAAAAAAAAAACAAACACTGAACATAGATTTAAATACCCAAAGTCAAAGCTGGTGAGAAAATAAATTTCTATTCTTTGGGAAATGCTGACGCTTCAGAATGTGTTACTGTCTAAAATTGGGTCAGAAGACAAAATTTCAGGGTTTTCTTTGTAACAGAGACTTGAAAGTCACTGTTTTCTTGTTATTTTTACGGTTACAGAAAATGGAATTGAATTGTTATGATGAATTAAAAGCCTAAATAAAAAAAAAAAAGGACAGTGTTTAAAAAAAAAAAAAACAAACCACACACATGCGCACCCCCATCTAGTTAAAAAGATTGCAGAAGTTTACAGTTGCCTCAGAATAATGTGTAATTGATTTAGCTGCTACTTGTTGATAGAGGAACCGTTTCAACCAGCTCAGACCAGTGTTACTGTTTCACTGCTAGCTGTTCGCAGCACAGATGCTCTGAATTTTCTGACACAGCAGAGGTTGGAATTTTTGATTGGTCTGAGTGTTTTTTCTATGAGGAATTGTTTTTAGTATCTGGTTAGCCCTTGGAACATCAAGGAGTATGGAGTAACTCTTGCTGCAGGTCCAGATGGGTTTTAAGTATGTGCTTTGCTTTGAGCTGCTGTAATTTTGAGCCTCAAGAATATTGAGCAGCTGGAAAAGGAGTTGCTGGATGCTGAAGGGTTAAGGTGGGTGATACCTGAGCAGCTGGGGAGATGGCATGCTGCAAACTCTACAAACTATAGAAAGGGGTGTAAGTTTTTTCTCCGCACTAAGCGACCCTGCAGTCCTCTGCGTCTGTGGAGTTCTTAGCACTGGGAGGCTCTGGATCAAACTGGGGTGCTTAAAAACTGCTGTCATCACGCTGTATTATTTAATACTGGTATTGATACGATTCTCAGTATTTGTTTTCTGGGAACATCCCAAGAAAGCATTCATGTTCCTAATCCACCTCCTTCTTTGCAACTCTGGCTACATTTCCCCCCCCCATTTCTTTTCTGTTTGCAGCCCTTCTGCTCAGATTACAAGACAAGCCCATGATATCACCCGCTATGAGCTGAGGCTGAAGGGGCTGGGTCTTGGGAGGGGTTTGCTTGGCTAAGTCTAGTGAAATTTGCCAGGAAGCAGCAGCTTCTTGCAGCATATTTCTCTGGCTGCAGGATATTTTCCAGCGCAGAGGGGACCACTCAGACGGCGCGCTCAGCCCAGAAGAAAGAACTTCATGAAGCACGGCAAGAGAGAGGTCACCCCCAGCGCAGCCTACCACTAACTTCAAGGTAAACGCAGTCTTGCCACGACTGCAAGCCAGAACAGTGGCATTATTGCTAGAGATGAAGGGGCTGATCAATTAGTTTAAACATTTCTAACCCTCTCCTGCTTCAGGGCTGAAAGTTTGATTTCACTTTTTCCCTTTTCTCTTTGAATGTATTTTCTTTCTCTCCTATCAGTTTGTTATAAAGTATGATGTTTAGACATAACAGGCTGGGGGAATACGGTAGACGTTTCTTCTAATACCTGTCCCCTGAGGCTTGATTTGGCAGGGGTGGGACAGCACAGATACTCAGTGTCACTTTGCAAATATGTTGTGACCAAGTTAAAGCCTTTCTCCCTTTCCTTGCTCACAGGCATGCACAGATGAAACAAAAAAGACATGTTGCAAACTGTTTACAAGTCCAGGCAATGCATATTCTGTAATATTATTAAAATGTGCTTGGTTTAGACCAGAAAGCTACAGCACATGCCATGAACATTGTGTAAATGTTCCCAGCTAAACTTCAGAAGCAGTTTAAATTCTCCTCTCTGAATAACTGTGCTCTTTCAGAGGAAAAGGCTTCAGTGCAGATGTTTCCCATTGGCAGAAGGTGCAAAAAAAAAAAAGTTATGTCCCTAGTTAAGAAACTTTTCTGCTGTCATTGCTTGGGATTCACAGCCCCTTGCAAAGCAGCCCTCAGCTTACCAGCAACTTTCTTTAGGCTGTTTTATCATGCAGCAGTCACAGCAGTTTTCAGGAGGACTCCAGGATACGCAGCGGTATCCACCTGTGAAGAGCTGCAGCACAGAAACACGGGATGTTTCTCTCTGCAATGAAGTTAGCCCAGGTTGGGTTCTGATTTTTCAGCACGCGCACAACTAACTCTGCCTCCTTTTAGGTTAATTTTTGTTGTTTAATTTAAACAGATGTTAGTGTGTGTGGGTAAAAAAAGATCGAAGGACCAAGGTAGATTAGAAGACTGTAGAGAAAGATCCTAGTTTGGCTATCTGGGAGCGTAGTACAAAAACTATTTAGCATCTCTATAATCGGCTCATAAAGATGACATTGCAGTGCTTTCAAATTTGTACTGAATAGGGGCTGAAAATAATTGCTTTAGGGTTCATACTTGCCAGTTTCATTTCATCTGTATTGAACCACCCACAGTGGTGGAATTTTCCTTGGCTGGAAGCTAGAGAGCAGTTAGAAAACATAAAATGAAATATTAGCATGAACTACTGCAATAACAAAGCGTATAGGGAGAAACCACACCTTCAACGTAGTGTGCTGGATGCTCGTTGCTGTGGGAATGAATTTCATGTCATCTTAGTTGTAAGGGCAGGATGATGTTGGAAAGCACCCCAAAAAATGGGTTACTAATATAAAGTTTAGTACTTCAGTCGGGTGATGATGAGGCTCAAGATAACTCTGAGATTGTCTGCTCTCCAGTCAAATCCAGTGTGGTGTTTGGTGAGTACTGGGGCAGGAGTGCAGAGATGAGGTCTTTAGAAAAACCTTCAAGAAAGTTTAAGCAGCTTGGAAAAGCCACCAAGATTGAAGGGGGTGTTGATGATGTAGTAGAAGATGATGCCTTTGTCTTCGGCAGGGTGATTTAATAGAGAAGGCATGCATTTTGCCGAAAGCGCTATCCTTTTGCGAGTTAAGCAGAGAGCCCAAAATGCATGCCTAGTAATGTTCTCTGGGTTTTTTTCAATAGTTTGACTCCCAAGTTCATCATCTTTACCTTACTGTACCGCTAACTCCACTTCTGGTTTTTCTGTTTCTTGCTTTTATGTCGATTTTAGCCTTTTATTCTTTCTCCTCCTGAACTGTTTCATAACAATCTTGGTCCTGTTGAAAAACATAGTGATGCCCTTTCTTAGGCATCCCAGTGGATGGAATGATTTAGCAGAACAACCAGTCAGTTGGTTTGCAAAGCGCTTTCTGTGAGATGCTCTGGGAGCACGTGTGCGTGCAGATATGTGTTTACTATGAATGTCTGCAAATACACACACTCAGGAGGAAAAGTCCTGCTCCTAATCTGGAGTAATGCCGGTGGAAGCATGTTATTTCAAGGGATATTTCATAGGAATAGCAACACGCAGTTCTGAAGTCGACCTGTCCCGTGTCTGCACTGCTGCTGAGTTAGGCTGTATTAATTAAGACAGCATTACACAGAGGTATGAGGGGGACCTCCTTCTTGCAGGATATCTAGTATTTGCTAACGCTCTTTGAACTTGGGTCGTGCACATAAGTGTTTTGGTTCTGTGAGTGTGTGCGTCAGCTGTGGTACCTTTTTGTAGGGTCTTTATTCATGAACTAATTATGTATATTGTGTATGTCATGAACTAATTCTGCATGTTGCATGAAAAGAGAAGTTGAATCGTGTAACTCTTGTCACTGCTGGTTTTACTAAGTACAAACAGATTGCTTGGCCATCATAATCACATCCACTAGATGCAAATTAAAGAATTTATACTGCTAGGTTCAAAAAATCACTTTTTCTGTTTAATTGCCTTGGAAGTATATTTGGGAATAAGTTCTGTTTCCCATTAAGAGTACAACACAAGGTCTGTGGAACAGCCAGCTGGTGCTGGCCGGGAGCCTGAGAGTTGTCATAATTCACATCTCTATTCGTCTTCGTTCTCCAACACCAGGCGAAGGAAAAAGATAAGGAAAATAAAGAACTTCCCAAAAAGAAGCATATTTGAATTGCAGCTGTGACGTGGAGAGAAGATGCTGCGTGTGTCCATCTGATCCCCAGGCAAGCTTTTTTTGCCTCTTAAGAATGCATCAAGGGGCTAAAACTGAAAGCAAATGTGAATAGCTTCAGTCTAAGAAGTAGACCTGAGAAGAGGCCACAGCCTGGATTTGGAAGCTGTAAGAAGTGTTCAGCTGAGCCCTTTCATGAAACATGCTGACCACGGATCTGGGTGTTTTGCCCTGCAAAAATTGCTGTGTCCATGCAGCTTTGGAAAGCAGCATACTTCTAAACATTTGGATCTCAGACCTAATCAAAAAATGGTGCAAAGGGCTTTGGTAGGCAACTTCCACAGACGTTGATTTTTCCATTGTTGGACTTGTAGCTGTCTCCTTTTAAAAGAAAACACAAGCCAAGTGCTTTTCCTTGTCTACTCTCCTAACTAGTGTGTTTGTCCATCAGAGCGTCTCTTCTCTTGTCTAGCTTCAGTACCAAGTGATGCCAAGCGACACACATTCCTGGGCTATATACATCTGTCTTTGCTGTCTGCTGTAGTTTATCCTCATCAGCTGGCAAACACTCCAAACTGTTTTCTGTTCCAGGTAGCACATACTTCAGTAAGCTNATAATGTTGTTCATCTCTCAGGTGAGATCTTGTGGCAAATCTATAGCTTTGGATTGTGTGAGCTTTAGCTCTGCTGCAAGAGGGCATACTGGGACTTCGCTCTCTCTTTCCCTGCAGCATCCTGACAGGCTGGAAGCAGCAAATAGCACTTGGTAGCTTCCCTGATATAAACAGCTGTTGAATTTGCTACTGGTTGCCCTTGGCCAGTTTGCAATAATGTGAAATTTGCTTTCTTAAGGGGAGCTCTTGGCTCCCTGGTAGCAGGTTTCAGTTCCTGAGCAGCAACAGCTCTCCAAAGTGACTTATGAAAGCCCTGCACTGATCAGAGAGCTCCAGGAGCCCGAGTGAAAGGGATGAGCAAATGGCAACAGCTCAGTGGTGATGGCTAATAGTCATCAGTTCTTTTCTCCTCAACTCTGAAGAGAAATCCAGAGGAAATGTGTTCCTCGGTGATCACTAGTGGATTATATTGCTGTCCTTCTGGCTTGCGGAGTCTCTGGATTTGTAACATATCAAAATGTTATCCTGAAATGATTTCTGCTGTCCTGTGTGTTCTGGGCTCTGCCTTAAATCCTATACGGTATTTTACTGAAACAAAAAAAAACAACAACAACAACAAAAAACCAACCAACCAAACAAAAAAAAAAACAAACAAAAAAAAAACTTTAGTTTTTGATTTAGGTGTCCCTAGCAGCATTTCAGTTTCCTTCAGTCATTCCACATCCACCTCCAGCACGCTCTTTAGATTGCCTTAGCCTTTGCTGCCTCTCCCCAAAGCGGCTGTGCACTGACACCAGAGGGGGCTTCCCTGGCCCATCTGGTGGAGCAGACAACGTCTGGGCCCCGAGGAGACCGTCCCAGTCACGCGACACGCTACACGAGTTTTGTTACCAAGCCCATGCCGTTCTGCTCTTCTCCAAGGCAGGTTCAGTTACGCTGAAGTCAACCCAAAGGATGTCTGGGGAGAGGGTTAAGAGTGACGGTGGCTTTTCTGATCACCCCACTTAACTGTGCCCACTCCTTAACAATGGGGGTAAGTACGGGTCTTGCATTGTTCCTCTAGCTAATGGATCTTTGCCATAGATTTGGATTTATTGCCATTCCTTGGTATATCTGGCCCTGCCAGTGACTCTTACGTCTTAGTGTTTTCAGAGTGTGAATAAGAGGACTCTCATTCGTGGTTTACACTGTGGTAATAATCAATAGGGATTTAATCTATGAAAATATTAGTCCTAGTGCACGCAGCAGGGCTGAGTCTCTGGGAGCAATTGGAGAATGTATCTGAGCTTTTACCCAAGTGAGTGGTAGCAGTTCTACGTGCACAAATAGCACTGGAGAGGGGCCCAGGGTGAATTGCCCTTCTGTTGGCTGGAGAACCGCGGCAGTGGGAAATCCTGTTCTGCCCCGTGGCTGCGCCTGCTGCGGGATGTGCGAGTGTGCCTGAGGAATGCACTGTGGGTGACGGGGCATGGAATTGGAAACGCAGGGCGTACGATTCGAGCAGTACCGTTTCAAGTGGCTGAATACCAACTGTTTGGTGCTCCTGGCCGAGACCCAGGCGTGCCAGCAGCGGTCAGAGCGCCAATTGCCTCTTCCTCCTGATGGATGCCAAGCCAAACGGAGCATTGCTGGATCTCCAGTCACAAAGGACTCGAATCAACCACTCCAGACTTCCCTTTTGTTGTCTGGATAAGGATGGGAGCAGGAAAGCTACTGTTTCTGGTTTTGTCTGAGCTGATCTATTGTTCAGGTGATTTGGTGAAAATAAAAAAGGGATCCTTGCTGGTAGGAGCAAGCTTTTTTTTGGGGAAGATGAACAGCGTATTAGTTTCACCTGGTGAATTCTCTGAAGAAGTAAAAGCTCAATATTATTTTGAAATGAAACTGTTGTGTGTTTCCCTGTCGGCCTGTGTCCATCTGTTCCCTTCAAGACTTAAGACTGGTATTCTGAAAAGGGCTGAGTCAGCAGCTAGCAGGAGCATGCCTTAAAGCCTTCAATTACATGTTAATGCAGCGATGGAGAAGCATCTTATGGCCTGAAGTACTGGGTGGGGAGCCAGGAGTCCTGGAGTATTTTCCTGGCTTCTCCACTGCCTTGATTCAATAGGTTTTTAATCTTCTGTCTTGGATTCCTTTGAATGGGGAGACCAAAATATATACTTTTAGGATTACATCATTATCAATAAGTGTGGAGGCTATTTAAGAGAGGATGTGAGGGGAGGAATGAGCTCTGCAATAAAGGGGATAGCCAGCACAACCCAAACGTCTTGCAAATCTAAGCCTAGGTTTGTTCTAAAGGAGTTCAGCATGTGCAGCTTTCTTTGAGGTCTGGGGAAAAAGTGCATCCAAATCTTGGTCACAGCAGCAGAGTGGGTTTACTTAAATATTTTCCTTATTAAATTTTGTTATTGTGGCTTACAGTGATGCTGCCATAAATGTACATGTGCGGTTGGGTCCTATCTGATACTGTCCATGTTTGCTTCTTTAAGTGTTCTTAAGTGAGTCTGTTGCTGAATCGTCAGTGTCATTGAAGAAGAGTGATAGTTTTCCTTGATATTGACGCAGTACAACTGACGTAGCTAAGAAGAGAGGTTTCGGGAGGAGCCAGGAAAGAATAAACCCAGGACTCGGTGGCTGTTGTGCTGCGGAGTGAAGGAAATGATGTAAAATTTTCTGTGCTGCTTTATCAGTCCTCTAGACCAGTCCTGGGGTGCTGCTTGTCCTGCCTCCCAGTGAAAGCTGACCCGGGTGGTGTGGATGGATGCCTCTGCCTGCAGATGCCCGAGCCTCTCCAGTGCCGTAACTCCCTGTTGTCCCCCCGACCAATCTTGATAGGAGACAAAAAGTCGAGAGCCCTTTTCAGTACTGCAGCGCTGGGTGGCTTCCCTGGACGCTGCTGGTCACACTGGGCTCCTGAAGTTTCCCCGTTGTACCTGGGCTGCTGTTTCTTGTGGAAATACTAAGACACGCCTGCATTCAAATTCCGCTGGATTCTGCTTTTCCTGACGTCGTGACTTGGTCTGAATAGTTTCTCTTAAGCACCTCAATAAACAAAACCTCTGGGTATGGAGGGTTTTATTTCTGGGGCGATGCAAACACTGTGAAAGCTTTGTCTCTTAATGTTTGAATTTGTAACTATTTTGAAGCGGATGGTAATATGACCTGAAGGAAAAGCGGCTGTGGTTGCTAGTACACACTGCGGTGTTGTCTCCTGAAGCATGTAGGATTGCTGCCGTTCTGATGTTACGGAGAATTCCTCCAGGATTTGCTTCCACAGGTGGAATAGGACTAGAAGGGAGATTTCTGAATGTTTTTCCAGTGCCTTCCCCTGGGCCCTCGAGGAGCTCCTCCTGGTCCTCTCAGGATCCTGACAGAGATGAGATACAATGCTGTACGACCCAAGGACAAAATGTATGTGCCCTGCGTCATTTTCCTTAGCGAGGGTTTGGGATTGTGTTCGTAGAGGCTTGTTAAAATTCCTTTTTGCTAGTCACACTTCCCTCCATGGAGCAGGGGGCTCTCAGGCAACCATATCCCCCCCTCACCAGGTTTTCTTCGGTTCTATGGTAAATGGTGTTTTTTCTTAGTCTTGCCTGACTCTGAAGTCTCTAAGCTTTTGGGGAACAAAAGCAAACTTGTCTTTTGGAGTCCTGGGGCTCCTGGGGTGTCTGACTCAGCAAGGCTTTGCCATCAGTGAAAATTACACCTGCTTCATTTATTATAATTTAAATTAGATTCTCCCTGACTAATCTTGGTATCAATTAAAGTAACCTGGAAGTCTGTTGTGACGCCCCTCCACCCCCCCAGCTGCTCATGGACCATGAGGTCTCCCAGTGCTGTGAGTTTTTGAAAGGCTCTGGCATCTTGCAGTGGTCTGTCTGCTTTATTAATTAACACTTCAGGGAGTACCGCTCTCAGCTGGTAACTATTACATCCTGCCTCTGAATGGCTTCCCCAAATTGTTGTGTCTTTTGGCTGAAGTCCTTCAGCGAAATGACTCAAGAGCTTTGGTTTGAATAGAAAACAGTCCTGGAAACTGGTGTTGCACAGCTTTTAGCTATTCCTTGGCCTCTGCTCACGGCAGACCCCTATTAACCTGAGTGCAGGGCTGACCGCTGGTCATTGTTTGCCTTGGCACAAGCGGGACAAGTAAAACATGCTGACCTGCCGCTTATGCGCTGTTTGTCGATCACTTTCTCCTGTAAAATATTATTATTTCGTTTACTATTGAGTTTTCTGGAATATCATAAAACCAAACTGTAACCTAGAGGGGAATTTGGCATGTTCTGTTAATTACGCTGACATGCCATCTAATCTCTTGAGAGCTAGAGGTCCTTCAGGACTTGACTGTGAGGCCGCTCACCACGTGTTATCTGCCTTTGCCTTCTCGAATGTCCTCCGTGTGGCTGCCTGCTATGCAGCAAGACCGTCCAGTCGCTTCAGAAGGTCCCAACAATATATAAACAGAGCGCTGTGTTCTTGTGCGTGTGGGACAGCCATGGGAAAGCTGTAATGGCTTCTTTAGAATCCCGGCTGCAGCTTTCGGCTGAGTCAGGGCCCTGCTACCCTTTATCTTAGTTTTTGGAGAGCGATTGTTTCAGTTCAACTTAGTTCTTGATTAATGTTTGCTGAGGCTTTTAAAATCTAATTCCTGCAGTAGCATGAAGCAACAGCCATATCAAATGAAGTAGGTCAAACCAGATGTTTAAAGAAGATTAAAGCTGAAAACCAGATTTTTCTGAAGACTGCTAGCCTTGCGGTTCTGCTAGGCTTGATGTTAGACACCCCCCTTTTGGTATTTTTACTTATAAGTAACATATGTTACTCTTCTCTGTTATGATCTGACTTAAGGGGGCTACTCAAATCTCTTTATGCTGTTCCTGACAATTGCTCTGCCCATGTGTTTATCCTCTGGGCTAAAAACCATCTTGTATCCATGAAATAACATTGTAAGAGGTTTGTTTTGAAATCGGCGCTTGTAGGTATTGAAGTCAGGCATGTCTGACTAGCACTAATGTGCCTTGACTCAGGAGCGTTTTATTTTTGCAGAACATGTGTATCCTGCCCTGTCGACTGCATTTGCTTTGGGAAATCCCCCTTGTTTGCTGCTGGAGGGGAGCAGCCTTGTGAAAGCAGTTGTACTTCCTTCCTCTCTTCCCCTCCATCTCTCTCTGATGTGGGGCAGGACTCTATTTTATTCCTCTCTCACAGCCTCATCTCCTGACCTGCAAAAAAATTGAAAAATACCTGGTTTCCATAGCAGTATTTCTCTGAATGACTAACGAAAATTTACAAATCTCAATCTTGTGAAAGTATGTGGCTCACTGAAACCAAGTGTTTATTTTCCAAGATTTTTTTGCCGTGTGTTTCCCCCTGACCTGATTTAGTTAGACCTGTTAAAAAGCCTCCCTTTTCTTTTCCCGTTTCCTTCCCTGGTGTCCAAGGCTAGACTTTTAACCCACGTGCTTTCCATTTCATTTGCCTATTCCTTAGGCAAATGCCTTTCATCCCCAGGTCTCAAAGCACTTCAGTAGGAAGCTCGTGATCACCTACACAAGGGGAAACTGAGGCACAGCCCTGGGAGTGACCTGCCTGAGGTCTCGCAGCTGAGGTTTGAACTGATGTCTCTTGAATTTTGGGCGAAATTTTTCGCCTGGGATTTGATACATCTCATTAAGCAGCTTGAAAGGCTGGTTGATGTGTTTCGCTGTGTCTTCATATGACTATGTGATCTTCTGGTTGTTTTTTAGGGATAGCTAAGACCTAGCAAAAATGCTGGAGGATTTTAGCTTCTAGACATCTGGTTTTGGAGCCAAGTCTTTCCCTTTCTCCCTCCCCTTTGGTGGTTGCCAGGAAATAATAGAGCTTTGAAGGGCTCGGGAGGGTTTTTTCCCACTACACTCTGGTATTGCTTCATTTGGAAACTATTCAATCATCAACCCCCCCCCCCCGTGCGCTGCTTGACCACTCCATGTGCTGGGTGCCTGAATGAAGGCTGGGGAGGATGTCAGCGGGAGGCGGGCAGAAAAGGACCGGCATTTAAACTCTGCACAGCATCTGGATGAAATTCCTCTAATTAGTCAAGAAGTTGCTGGTTCATACCTTGAATGCCTAGCCTATTTAAGGATGTAGCACTTGTATGACAAGTAAGTCCCCATCCAGACTTGGCAACCAAAAATTGGAGACCATTAGCCACTACTCTGTTGCACAGACGAGGTTAGCCAAGACTACTTCTGCGAAGTGTCTCTGTCCAGTAACATATGTTGATTCTCTACAGATGAAACCGGACGCGCAGTGACAGAAACAAGTCTTCTATCATTGTGTTGGGAAAACAGACTTCAGTATAAATACCTCACTTCTGACCATCTTGTAATACATTTCACAACCCTTCTGGTTTTCCACTGTTTAAGTGATGGTTTTGGCTTCTTTATTGAGGGAGGTACGGGAGGAAAAATGGTTCAGCTCTGTTCTGGTAGGATTTGAACCAAAGTTGGCTGTAGCTTGCTAGATGCACTGAACTACTGGATTTACAGAGAAACGGGAAAATCAATTACTAGCACTTGTGACCTGTAGAATTTTGCCCGGGAAAAACTATTTTCCAGCTAAAACTATTTAGCAAGTTGGCCTAAGCTTAGAAATGTTTTTCATGGGGGGCCGGGGGGTGTTCAGTTTGTTCTTCCACCCCACGAGAAATAATTTACTTGACTTTGGTTTTTACAGGCAGTGTTGTACATAGTCTTTTCCATAGCTTTATCCCCTGCTGAAGCAAGAGATATAAAGCCCACGTCGTTACCAAGCCTTACTCAAACTTTCCTTTCATTTCAGGACAGCCACACAGTACCTACCTGCACTGATCGGCAGCTGCTAGCAGAGGACTTGGCTCTGAGAACTGTGAGCACTGAAAATGGAAGGATTCCTGGGTTTTACCCATAACCACTGTTTCATCATGCTGTTCTTCATCTCCCTGAGCCCGCTGGGCATTGCCCAGTATGAACACTGGCCCTACCTCCCCGGTTACCCTGAGCCACCCCCACAAGTGTACCAGCCCCCCCAAAGGCCGGCAAACGTTCCCAAGATCCAGCTGCGGCTTGCAGGGCAGAAGAGAAAACACAATGAAGGCAGAGTGGAGGTGTTTTACAGCGGCGAGTGGGGCACGGTGTGCGACGATGACTTCTCCATCCATGCTGCGCATGTGGTCTGCAGGGAGCTGGGCTACGTGGAGGCGGTGTCTTGGCTACCCAGCTCAAAGTACGGAAAGGGAGAAGGTGAGGTAACTCCAGAGCATTGGTGTCGTACTAGCTGTCTCTCCAATCCCCAGGAATTCTTGACCTGTCAATCAAATTTAAGATGTGGTGGTATTTCCTGCAAATGTAACTGAAAAGGTTTCTTGGTGAAGCAATGCCTCTGTAAATCAGGGTACTGTTAGACTGAACAGTTAAAATAATAGGTGTTTGCTTGTTTTGACTGAAACAAGTTAAGGAATGATGAGATAAAGAGCTGAAGGACCAGATCCTGGTGTGTGAACTCTGGCAGGGGATGCTTGGGAGCAGCCAGCGGTGGATAAGGGTAGGAGGCTCTTCAGCAGCCAGTGTGGCTCATCAAAAGGCAAGCTGCACCCACAAGTGTAATGTATAAATGGTCCATTCCTTTATTCATTGCCTTGCAGTGAGTCAAACAGAACCTCTAAACTCTCCTTCCTCCTATTCTTTTTTCCTCTGAACTGTTTAGGCTCTTAAACAGACTGCTTATGCGGTGCTGTACAAATCTTCTTTTCCCCTGTTAGCCTCTCTAGAGACATATGCATGATATTTTGCAATGCAGCCTAGCCTATAAAACCCCAAAGGGGGGTGCGCATTTTGTGTCCTGTATAGGACTATATTTATAATAATCCTCTTGGATGCTCTCAGGCTGTTCCTGGCGGGGAAAGCTATTCACCCTCACCCCAAATTGTACATCCTTTCTTGCTCTTTGAAATTCTACGTGATGGACATGTGGACAATTGCGGATCGCACCTGATTGCACCTCATTCCCAAATGCATGCTGAACAAAGACTTTGAAATGTGAATGTTTGTGTGTTATAGCAATGAATTCTTGAAATCACAATGCTTGAGAAAGAATAGCTCTGTAATATATATCAAAGGCTTTAATTGTCGTCTTTTGATATGCTGTTGATGAAATGTTGACCTACAGAGAATTTTCCCTGCAAACATTGAAGCCTGGCGCACTGTTAATGTAACCCACAGACAAATTACTTGCACTGCAGCAGGGATAAACGTGCTGTGTGTCTGTTACTTAGCACCACTCGTTAGTGCTCACACCTATAAACTTGCCCGTAAAAGAGCAAGCAGGCCTTAACAGTGACTTGACTGAAATGCGAAACCTTGAATGTTGTCCCAGCCTGTGGATTTTGGCTCTTGGGGTAGAGTAGGAGATTTCCGAGCAAGAAAGAGGCCATGACATTTGAAAACAAACCAGAAACCGTTTGCCCTGTGATTTAATGGGAGCGAGAGTTCTCTGCGCACCAGAGTAGCGCTGGATAAATCCTGGTGCAGGGGGGATCGCTCCTTCCCCGAACTGCAGAGCCAGGCTTTGCGGGAGCTCTTTCTGCTCTCCTGTTTGGGGAGCACGGTGAGGGCTGGCAGATCCATCCGCTGGTGACTAACCAAGTGAACTTGTTAGAGCTGCTGGAGCGAAGCTGGGACAGCCAAAGGAAACAGCTACAGAATCTCCTGGTGGCTCTGAAGGTCAGGCAGTCCTTTCTGTCCAAAGGACGTGCTATCCTTCAGACAAGGAAAGCGTCTGGGATCCTAAAATATGGAAATTGCTTGTTGGCCCTTGCTCCCTGCAATTTAGGGGGCAAATCTCAGGGGAGCAGCATGTGCCCAGCACAATTCCAAAGGGAAAACGAGAATCTGAGAGATGCTTTTGCTCTCAGCTGCTCCTGGGAAAACATGATGTAAAGTTTGGAGGTGACACCTATTGATTTTTGTCTGCTCATCTTAGAAGCAAGTTCTGAGGGACCTTTTAATTAAAAAAAATATAATATATATACACATGCATGTACACATACATGCTCATGTGTGCACGCCCTTTTTGCTAGAGGGAAAATGGTAATTACAGTCTGGAAACTGGATCTGGCAATTTCTTTTCAAAGAGCACCCAGGTAACGGGAGGTTCCAATCAATAGTGGTTTGCTAAAGCTTTGGCAAAAATCAGCTTTTAAAAAGTTAGGGCATTTAATCAAAACTTTGAGCTGTCTCCTACAAGAGACTTAATGAGGATTTGATAAATGAGAAATGATGTAAAGAGAAGGCTTAAATACAGAAGGGATAATTTGGTGAGTATGATTAGAGGGCAGGGTCTAATCAGCCAAATCGAGGGGACATGGTGACACTGTGCGCTCTGAAGCGGCTGTCATCAGAGGAGGTCAGTTATCACTGTGAGCAGCGGAGATGTGCTTCAGGCTAGTGGGGTTTTTTTATTATCGTGCAGATAAGGGAAAGCTATGGGGCAGAGCTGTTTCCAGTTAGTAAGTACTTGAGGTGGATCGCTTATGCTCCTTAGCTCTTTTATTCAAGCTTATTTTAGCAGTAATCTCTTCCCCTGACATAGTAAGAGCGCAGCGGCCATGCTTGCTTTGCTATCGGTTATCAGCATAGTCTAGGTTTATCCTCTTTGTGAGTCTCAGTCCTATTTTCTTTCCCCCTCAGGGAAAATTTGGATGGACAATGTCCACTGTAATGGCAAGGAGACCACCCTGGCAGCATGCACTTCAAATGGCTGGGGAGTAACTGACTGCAAACACACCGAAGACGTGGGAGTGGTCTGCAGTGAAAAGAGAATCCCTGGCTTCAAGTTTGACAACTCATTGCTTAACCAAATAGAGGTAAACACACTTCAGATGGCAAGTTGCTGATCAAGAGCTTTCTCCGGACAGGGATGTCTGCTGCTACACGTTATAGGTTATCCCAGCTGCACACTGTGGGTAAAGCAAACTCTTGACGGTGCTTCTAGATGCTGGCTGAAGGTGCAACTTTCAGATTTGAATTTCAGCCATTCAGAGCATTATATGTGTAATGAGAACTTGAAAGGGTTTTTTATAGCATAAGAATAAGTAAGGAAAAAATATATTACTCCTGTTCCACAATCACTTTTCAAAATTGAAAACTCATCTATTATATTCTAAGAATGAATTTAGAGAGATGGGGTTTGTGCTGTACTCATAGGCCTTACACCTGGGTGACTTTGGTTCGTGGTACTAAATTACAGAGTTTTCTTTCCCCTGTCCCCTCCTTTTTGGTACTGGGAGCAGTTTGGAGGTCTCTGGTATCAGACTGGGGGTCAGCAGGTAGGCTTGGATTTGAAGGCAAATAGGGGTTATGACCACGGCTTGAAATGGGGGGATTTATAAGGAAAGATATCAAGAGATTTTTGCGCAGTTTGACTAAGCAATGATGAAGTAACCATGATAACTGTATGGAAATATTTGCGGGAATGGGGGATTAGTACTGGAAGTGATGAAAGGAATTGAAGGGAGGAAAATGTGGGCTGGTCAATGGGGAAAAGATTGTGGACTGTGACTGGGTTAGACTGCTAGGCTGAGGCTGAGACTCTTGGGGAGATGACAGAAGCAAAATGCTCGAATCACCTTCTGTGGACTTTAGATTTCTGCAGAGTGAAGAGCTGGGGGACTGCTGGGCTGGAAAGAAGTTGGGCTGAGCTCTTCAAAGAAAAAAAAAGTGGTTTTTTTTTTCCTTCAGCTTTTCAGGTTGGAAAGTATTTGTGGTGACTCAGCTGACATATCCCTTGTTTTGGATGCTCTGGTGTTTCAGTGTGCAAATTCAGTGGTTGCCCTTGGTCAAAATTTATCGAAAGACCCTATCCAGTAACCACAGTCAAAGCTTATTTTAAGCAGACAGGGAATCCAGGATGTATCATACCACAGTGCGGTTTCCATGGCTGAGTCTTGGCTTCGTTCATGATCTGAAGTAATGGATACGGCCTCTTTTATCACTTTAAAGCAAAATCATTCTAGCAGCTCCTTCATAGCCACTGATTTAGAAAGGGTCTCCCAGTGTATTCTTCCATCAGGGGTTAATGTAATGTAATGCACTTGACAAGGGAAGATAATAGGCTCAGTCAAACCTTTCATTGCCCTGCTGAGGCTTTAGGAAGAACACTATGGGTGAGCAGGTGGCATCCCCCACTTCCATGGAAGGCTCCTGGGCAAGGGTGCACATACAGGATATGAGAGCTAAAATTCTCTTCCTTGCCTTGACCTTGCTTCGCTCGGCTGAGGAGGGAAAGGAGCCCTTCCAGAGGGATCCCAAGCTGCCTCAGTCAATGGCACTGTTGTTGCTCAGGGAATGAGGCGAGATCATGGAACATCAGTGATGGCTTTGGCAGACGCATGCTTCCCCAAAGCCACAGTGAATCCTCAAAAGAGAGGCTTGGAAGAAAAGATGCTTTAGTCTAGACGGAGGTCACTTCACTGTGACATGCTTCAGATATTAATCATAACAGCTTTGGAGGGCTTTGCTTTTCCATTAGCTAAGCACTGGAGGCTGACTAATGAGTTGAACACATTGGGTAATTGAGGGCTAGCTTGCGCTGATGCTGTGTGGGTGCTTAATCTTCACATATGATAAGTAAAATGAATCATGAGATTGAAGCAGTGCATGTAGCAGAAGCCTGACTCACTAACAGGATCACTCGGGAGAAATAGGTGTAAGAGAACTCATATTCCCCATGTCCTGGCAGCTCTTGGGAGCTATGTATGGGTGAAGGCATCCGCTGACACGATGAGTAACAGCATTCACAGCAATTGCTAAGGGGCACCGATGACTATAGACACTGAACTGGTGGGGGGAAAAAAGTAAAGTAGAAGAATAGCTTTATTTTTAAGTGCCTGCAGTAAGCTGAGAGCTGTCAGCCTGGCTGTCCCTGTGACTTTGTCCTGGTGGTAGAAAGTAGTGTTGCGTTTTCTGGGCAGTGGATGCTGTCACCCCCAGCTCTACCTGTCCGTGTCTGTATGTGCGTGCTTCTCCCCTCCCTATCACAACTTGAATTTTATGAACAACTTAGTACTATACTGTTGCTTCCATAAAGTCAGGCTGACTTTTCTTATATTTTATTATATGAAGGGTTCTTTTTCTGCTGGTTTCATTGCAGCAGGATTAAGGCTAAAGGTGAGGTGCTATAAATTTTTAAAATGCCATTGTGGAAGCACTTCTCAGTCACAGCTAGCTGTCAAATGTTTAAACTCTTTCCCCCTTTCTCAGCTTTCCTCCTCTTCTAATCTTTGCTTTATCTCATTAGCAGCTGGCGTGACATAGTTTGAGTCAAAGATGATGAGCAGGGTTACTCATAGGGTCATAAACTCCAAAACAGGGAGGTCAAAAGGCTTGTGTGAATGCACGTTGAAAGTCTTTGCCCTCTCTAACATGCCTGGGAATTCTGCATATCATACCTCACATTCCCAGAAGAAACATCATCGTTTTGTAAGCTGCTGGGTTCTTTAGTCCGTAGCCCACAGCTTGCCCAAATGATGTTTTCTCTTTGGAATGAGATCGGGGTTGAAGGGCCTGGAATTTTCTGCCGAGCAGCAATGCTGTGGTCAGGTCTCTCCACCAGTCCCACTGGCTTCGGCTACTGCACTGACGGAGCTAAACCAGTACAAATTTCCTACTGAGGTTTCCAATGGAAGATATTTCAGTTTACCCTTGAGCTGCTTTTAAAACCAGGCTTTACCCAAAATAGGCCTGGTTTAAGACAACGCACAGAGCTTATGTATTCAGTTGCACCTTCCAATGTTGCTTTCCCACACTAGTAACAACTGTGGTGATTCCCAAATGGAGCCAACTGTTTGCGAACTGATGTGTTTACAGCCAGCAGATTAACAGCAGCACGCGCTGACTTCAGCACACGCTCGTGTGTCAGGGTGTAAGCGGCGGTGGGGCAGGAGCAGCAGTTTTGTTCCACTTTCCTGTTGCAAGCCTTTGGGGGAAATAACCCGATCTGTGCAGCCTGGTTAACCCGTCGCCAAATGTGCGCCGTCGCACTTCGAGTTCCCTTGCCTGTAACAGGGTGCTCTGTGTGTTCCCACTGCCAGGGGCAAACAGACCATCTTAAATTCATCATTTAGAAAGTGTCTTAAAGACCCTTTAGTGCTAAGTTCTCTGGGGCTGCCAAGTGCTGCTAAGATTTAACATGGAGCACTGGTAGGTATAAGACAACATCTGACTTCATTTTGATGGGAGTCCAGCTCAGAGGGACTGTGCAAATTGACATTTGCTCAAATCTGGCCTCACTTCCTAAAAATCTGACAGGCAGAGAGTTCACACTCTTTTAAAAGCAACATGATAGCCCTCGAGCAGAGTTTATTTTTATTGGACAATGTATATGCCTCTGTTCCCTGGTTTGGAAATGATGCAGATAAGTAGTATAGGATGAAATTTTCCATCACCATAAACCACTTGGCTTATATATATGTGCTCAGACAGATCTTTGCCCGTTATGGCTCATATTTGGAGGGTTACGTCATATCTCTTCCTGTCCCTGAGCCTTTCCGTTCCCTGCCCTGTTGGGAAGGGGCAGTGCCTGACCCTTGCTTCTGTAAGACAAGTTGCCGGTCACAGCCCACAGTGATGAAACGTTTCGGTCTAGGGTGAGTGCTGGAAGATCTGTCATCAGATGATGGGAGACTGGTAGGAAGAGGTTAACTCTTCTAAGCGGACTGAGGTTGGGGCAGGTCTGAAATCCATCAGTCTGTTGCTAAGGGGCAGAGAAACTCCCATCAGTTTTTGCTTGCTATTTTCCGCAGCCACTGCAGCTTTTAGCCTTGGGACTTGTTCAAAGGATTATTTCTTGGAGGGTGATGAATGTGCATAGCAGGACAGCCCTTTCATGGGCTGTCGACTGGTCAGAATTAGCCTGGTGCCCCTTTAGCTCAGTGGCTGCGTAAACACTGAAGGTTGCTCACCTTTTCAAAGCGAGGAGAGCAATGTGTGTTTGATGCTGACGTGAGCGTGATGACATTGAATGCATTTTACACAGGGGCTTTTCCCCCTCCTCTTTAAAGCGTGTAGACTAAATACACAGACAGTGTCTCGTTAATGGAGAGAAGCAGGGCTTGTGGTTTGACTTGGTTATTACCTGTGGGGGTTTGGGAGCATTAGGAGGGGAAGGGTGGGTACCACTGGTATCGCATCCCCTCCTGCAGACCCCAGCTCTGTGAGGGTAAGCGGTGCACCCTGGAAGGGTTAAAAAAAAAAAAAAAGCAGTAGCTGTGCTTGGAGGGGCTGCGAGTGTGTGGCTGAGCGTGGCTTAACCTGGGAATTGTACGGGAACGTAAAGGCTGGCCACAGCCTGCGTGGATAGTTGGGAACACAAGGAGGTTGACGCTGATCCTCACTTGCTGTGATCCTCCACAGAAGCATCTGCGCATCCAGTATGATGGGGCCAAAGTTGTTGTTTTGAATAACACCACTGTTTAATTTGGGGTTTGATTTAACTTTGCTTTCCTTCTTTTAGCCACAGTGCAGCCTGGAGGAAAAGCTCTGTTTTGCATACTCTAATTCACATTAGCGGTGTGGATGTACAACTTGGGTCTAACCATGATGGCAGAGCACATTACCCGCTTATTCATAATGGTAACTCTTGAAGGCATTACAGTGCGCGGGCACGTTGCGAGTGGTGTCTTGAGAGCTCAAAGGTCAATGAGGGTGAAAGGAAAAGTTTAGTCATGATGGTTTTAAGTGCTCAAAGCATATCTGGAAAGACAGAAACTGCTTGCTGACTGTGATGGAGTTTGGGAGGGACAGACAGTAAGTGCTGTAAATATATACGCTGAACTGCAATAATTCAAGCTTTGTAAAATATAACAAGTGGAATCTGTTGCTTTAGCCAAAGATCTCTGAGCACATGGGGCCCTGTGCTATCTGTTTGCCCCCAATAAGCACTGTATCTGTTCTGCAGGTGGGCCGGGGGAGCCCACAAGGGTTCTGGGAGCTAAGTGGAGGAAAAGAGCCGGGAGCAGAATCTGTGTGTCTTGACTGTCTTGAACTGTGTCCCTCCATCCACTAAGATGTCATGGCAAAAGGTGCAAAGAGCGGGATAAAATCCATGCAGAAGTGCAGCATGACTGTTGGTCGTTTCTTGTCTTGCAGTTCACGAGTGTCTGATAGTGGTCGGGTGGGGAGTGTGGACCTGCTTTAAGGTTCCTTTATACAGTGCCAAAGCTGGCGGTTTAGATGTGTGCACAGTCTTAAATGTTTTCCTAAGTCTTTGCAGGATGCCAGAAGCTCTGAAATCAAAATGATTTAATGTGTGTTCACAAAGCCAGGAGCAGGGAATGCTGTCCCTGCTTTTTCAAATGGTACGTGTAGCCACTTTGTGTTGTCCAAACGCAGCACAGGCCCACCTGTGACTGCCTTACTGGGTTGACCAGCAATTTTAAGACCACAGTAACTAGCTCCTACCTTAATATATTCCTTAAATAAATGCACGATAGGTTTGGGTTTTTTTTTTTAACCTATCCCCCAAAACATTCTTAACAAAATATTTGTTGTCCACCCTCTTCCTCTGCGTGCACACACAGAGGCTTCAAATAGGACAGACTCTAAATAGATCAAATTGCTGCAGCCGTTACAAGTTCACAAATAGATCCGGTACCTGAGACTAGACCGTAGCTTTGGCCAGACGGTGGGCAGACAAGGTCTAGCTAAACATACCAGGCTGTGCTGCTATTTCTGTCGCTCTTTTCCCTTCTGGGTGTAGATGAAGCATTAAAAAAAAAAAAAACCCTCCAAAGCCCAGTGGCTCATAGCCTCTGGTTAGGTCAGGCTAAAGGGGGGTTGAACTATATTGTCTGGGTTTCTTAACCAGTGGGGAAGAGCATTGCTAAGTCCTGCTCAGGAGCTTTCAGTTTAATTGGGCTCTGTGGATGAGGCCATATAAAATGCTCCCATATGCTGAGCTGCTTCTAACTGGAAGGTGTAAGGAGGGGAGGAGGAAAGGGTCATTGTTTGTGGCTTGGCACACAGACGATTATTCCTCTTATTTAGCGTTTTGCCATGCAAATCAGTGGCGACTCTCCCCACGCTGTGGGGAGCTGCAGCTTAGAGCTGAAGTCTGAGATGGCAGTGACTTATGTCTTGACTGTGCAGTTCTCGAGAATGTTTGACAATAAACGGTTTACTTGACTGCTCGTTATGACAACAGTATTTTAATTTCTTTCCCCTTGGTGTAAATGTTTATTTCTCTAAACATAAGCCCATGTGTAACATAAATGCTGATGCTTTGTGTGTCTAGAAGGGGGCTCAGCATCTCTTCTGGAGCTAACTCCAGGCAAATCTTCATTAAGCTGCTGTTGGCGTAAGCCACCGTGTTGCTTTAGTGCTATAATTTTAAAGTGTGTGAGCACAATAGTTTCTAACTGCTTGCCTCAATGGCTTGTGGTGGCCTGTGGCACAACAGGGTGCTGGGTTTGCTGGGCGGAGGGCTGGTGTTTGTCATCTCGCGGGAGGCAGGAGCTATGGAGGTGGCAGGGCTGAGAAAGCCCCGAGGCTGGCGTTGGTTTGTTCCTCGCGGGACAGTGAACCTGTTTGTCTCCTTGCACCGGCCGTATCCAGGGCCGGAGCAGCCAACAGCTGTTGTGCTGGATGCGGTACCATTTCTCTATTACACAAGGCAATATTTAACTAAGCCTGAGAGCAGAGTATGATCCTGTTCTGTTTTGCGGTGCGGAGGTCAGGTAATAAATTTGACTAGCTTACAGTGTTTGATCCAGATTGTCTTTAAAATAGCTCAGTAGAAAGGAAACGGAGAACGTGAAAGCTTTGCTTGTCAAGAAACCTTCGGACATCGGTGCGCACAGAACAGAGCAGCATCCTATCCTAAGCTGAGCCTCCCACCCATGCCAAAGTATCTCCAGGGTTCAGTGCTCCCGCCTTCTCTCGCTCGCTTCTGTCACCAGTGTTTCTTTTCTCCAGCGCTTTTCATTCGCCTGCTTTGCATTGGCAACCGTGAGGCTGCCGCTGAAGCGTTTCATGGCTTAGCAAAGGCCTCGGCTTTTGTCATTTATAATCTGCACTGTATTTGCTCCTGGACCCTAATCCTGAATTGCGCTCTCATCCCTTACCCTTTTGTACCGCGCAAACCCAGAACACAAAGTGCTTGCAGTCCAATACAGCAGCATGTTCCCAGGGGACTGCTGTCCCCCGTAGACAACCCGTCTTTGTTTAACAGCTGGGACCTTGTTAGTGACTCAGAAGCTCAGCTCCAGATGTTTACATCAAAACAGATCCCACCCATTCCGATGTATGTGAAGAGACAGCTTTCTACAAAGTCGTCTTCAGGAGAAAAGACTTGGTAGCGGAGACTTCAGTGGAAGTAAGCGATGGGTTTAAATACAGGAGAGAAGATGCCTCTGGGACAAAGTCTATGTGGAAAGATTTTGCTTTACGTTCTTAACTGGGAAAAAAGAAAGTCAATTCATTTCTTGTCCACGTTGCAGCCTTAATGTCTTGGTGTTTGGGAAGCCAAGAAATCCTGGAGCTCCCTTCTAAATGAAAAATGGTGATATGAATAGGTTTTTGTATCTAAGGGGCAGTAGGATAGGTCAGGCATAGGGAAGGAATGAGCAGTTCGAGTGAATTACAGGGAATCTTAAAGGAGGAGAGCAATGAGTATGGACTAGCCAGAGGCAGAGATAGCACACAGGCTCCTTGCGTTTGTTAAATTGAGGATTTGTGGGGAGAACTGCACCTTTGTCTCAACTGTGTGTTCGTATGATCACCTGGCGACCAGACAGCTGCCACAGCCAGTACTGAATACCTCCACTTTCTTGCTCTGCAGTCCTTAGCATCGCTCATGGTGATGGTTTGGTTTTGTTTTGTTTTGTTTTGTTTTTTTAAATACTAAAGTAAAATGGACAGAGGCAAAATTTCATTCCTGTTCCTTTTCTGCCTGCATTTGAGTAGTTTCTCTGGCTGTAGGGGAGAGACCTACAGCCATAGGTGTTCAGACCTGCCTGCCCCATGCCGTTCTCTGCCTGGTTTCTTGGTGCCATCACTGAGCGTGTGGGTGTGTGTTTAAAGTGAGCGTTGAGATGCTCTTCTAAAGAGCCCCTCTGAAATTCCAGCTGCTCTGGCTTGTGTTCAGCCAGGAGCTGGTGATTCAGAACCAGGGTAGCATCTGCGGAGTAGCAGCTGGGTTTCTAGGAATGGGATCTCCTCCCTGTATTGGTTACTGTGCATCCTCAGGGCTCTTGCAAGAAGAAAGGGTATCGCTGAGCTTGGGCAGTGGAGGAGGACATGAGCATGCTGCCCTGGGCATAATTATTCTGCCAACACAAAACAGATGGCAAAAGGTGAAAGAAAACGTTATGAAAGTTGTGTTGGTTTTTGCAATCGGATCCGAAGCCATGGGGAAGCACTTGGTTCAGAGGGTGGAAACAAAAGCAGCTGAGGCTCATGTGAAAACTTTCCAAGCCAGGAATCCTTTTGTGAAAGCTCAAAAACAAATCCCTTTCTTCTCGCTGTCTCTGGGCAGGCCCTGGCTTTCTGAAGCTGAGATTCATTGGTTTCGTAACAGAGCGCAGCGTGTTGGCTTGGGGTGGGCTTTTGTGTACGGACTGAAGAGGAGCAGCAGTGCAGGTCTTGGACATGACTCTTGGCGAGGAAAGGAATGGAGGGGAATACGGCCCAACCCAGAATAGTTTGATGCTCTTCCCCCCGCCCCCCCATTCTTATACTAATTTGTATTGTAGTAATGTTGGAAGTCCCAACCGAAATAGCATCTTTGCTTTGGGCAAATACGGATGTGAAAGCCTTGCTGCAGAGGCTTTGCGATTTGGAGCAGGTGAGATGGGCTTTCCTTCCCAGAAGGGGTGAGGATATGCAAGTGAGGGTCCTGAGGTACCAGCGAGGAGGCGGGGAAGTGAGTTTGTGTGGCTGAAATCCCACAGGAGATCTGTGGCAGAACTGAGCAGGATCTCATCACCTTCAGACCACCGAGTTATTTTAGCTTCGCTCTGGATTTTATATCGCTACATGCAGTCAAGTGGCTCTGGTGAAAAGCAGGTTGATGTGGAAGCCAGAGCGTTGGATCTAGGAACAGATGTATTATGCTTCCTCCCCCTGCCCTCCGCACCCAGCTTTATCTTGCTTTCTCTTTCTTCACACCTTTCAAGGCTAAGGAGGCTTAACTCAAGCAGGAGAAAAATGCCTTAGGATTTCTTGTTGCTTGTGCACTTACTCCCTTAATGGAATTCGTCTGTGCCGGTATGAATGTCTTCAATGAAAGCGAAGCTTCAGCTTGATGAATGAGGCCGGTAGCGATGGAGCAGACCTGCAAACTCCATGCCACGGGGTCAGCAATGCGAGACATACCATCCTGTGAATGAGCAGCCTTCCGGAGAGCAAAAAGCAAAGGCAAGAGCTGACTCAACCTCAAGTATGTGGGTGGGATTGTTTCATAAGCAAAGGAGAGGTTGGAGATCCAGGTCTGAATTCTGCTAGTAGCTGAATTCTAAGACTTGGAGTTTAGGTGGGAGAAAAAAAGGAAAAAGGCTGGTGCACACACCTCTACGGCTGTTGGCCTAAATAGGTAGAAATTGCACAAAGCTAGCTGAGAAGGGGAGGACTGTCATCCATGAGCCACGAGAGTTAACCCGTTCTGGGCTTGGTCTCTTCTCTTGCTTTTGTGGGTGGAAATCCCCAGCAGCATTTTTCCTCTGTATCAAGGGAGCTGAGCCGTGGGTTTGTGCATGGTTTTCTCCCTGCTTCGTGCTCCTCAACCTCAGACTGAGCAAACCGTGTCCTGTCAGCTTTGGGGCTTGGCCCTCTGTTCCCCCACCTACAATTTGGAGTGCAGCCAACCCAGTTTTATTTCCTACAGGTAGCATTGCTCCTTGGTGAGTGACTGCTTGGCTGCTGAAATATTGTTGAATGCTGTACTTCATGGTTGATACCTGAGGGTAGGAGCTTGGCAGATGCGCATTCAGCTTCTGAGTTGGTTGCAGATACCTGCTGCTTTGTGACCCTCAGATATCCTTCAGAGGATTTACCAGTCTACCTTGGAGCTTCAGTGTATGGTTACAACGTGAGAATAAGCAAAACTTTGAGAGGTGAGGTTTCCTTGTTGATGTGACAGCTTGTTGTAGGCGTTTGTTTCCACGTGTACATAAAGTATGGAGAGGGTGATTTTAAAAAAAGTCTGCTCTAGCTATTAAGTATTGTTTGCTTCTGATTTTTAGGTGGAGTCTGTTTTCAGCATTAGCCCGGCTGCCCTACACGTTGGTGTTGGAAGATAAAATATAAGTCTGTGTATTTGCCTTATTGAATATTCCCAGTGTAACAAAAACTCTGCAATGAAAGGAAACCATTCAAATCTGTAAAGAGTTGTCGGGAGAAAGCTCTTAGCAGTCCTTTCTCCTTGAGAAATCTACAGCAAACTTATTTTGATCCTTTGTTCTTTAATCTTCCAATGTAAAGCTGAGGTCTAAAGCATTTGAATTCTTTTCAGACGTTTTGCTGTTTGTTCAGACTCAATGGGAACCCTTGAGTTGCTCTATCAATAATTCTCTCCTCTAAACCCGCTCTCTGCGAGCGGAAAGGGGAATGGATGTGGATTGGTTTTGCTCTCAGACAGATCATGAAAATGTCACTGTGTGCCGGCCTGCTATAGCTATCAGAAGACTGAAATACCCTCCAGGGAATGAAATGATGGCTTATTTCTTGCTAGTTTGCTCCCTTTTTTTTTTTTTCTTCCTTGGCAAATACAGGCAAAAAAAAAAACATGACAGAAGAGTTGGATTTACTAAAACAGAGTCCCAAGTCAGAGCAGGATTTCTTTCTGTGTGTGTGTCAGCATCTCTGGGGGAAGAGAGATGTGTTGTGGGACCTTTGTACTGGAGCCTGCAGTGCCTGAGTGATCGCGCTGGCTCTGACAATGTTTTTTTTCAAGTCCAAGAACAAGCCATCCAATCTGCACCTTATTTTTCACTTCTGTAAAATGACCAGCAGGGACAACTCAGTCCAGTCAGTGGAAAAGACATGCCTGAACAGCCAGCCTAGAAGTAAGAAGCGCAGGCACCTTGAGTGCCAGCCTGGGTCACGGGTACCACACTGGGTCAGGGCACCTCAAGGTCCTTTACTGGGACTCCAGCATTGCCACTCCTGCAGTGGTCAGAGCTCTTCTGGAAGCAGATGTAGCAACCTGCTTTTATTTGCTAAGCTGCTGAACTCATTGCAAAAATAGCAGGCAAATCTTCAAGTCCCTAACAGCATTCCCAAGCTCCCCCTTTTTTCAAGAGTTTATATTTTTTGCAACTTTGTGACTTCTCTCTCCCTTTCTCTGACTCGGTGGGCTGGTTTCTTTCTTTGCCTGTTGCTCTGATATCATAAATTCCAGCAAGGGATTCTCAAATCCATCCAGGGCTTTTGAACATTAAAATACACCCTCTGGCTTGGAAAGTCTGTGAGGTACAGGTGCTCGGAAGCTGCAGGGAATACAGCAGGGAAGAATTGCTGCACGTTGCCCTGTTCAGATGCTCTTTCCTCAGCATCTGTTATTGGCAGCTGTCAGAGACAGGCTGGATGTCTTTGGTTTTGTGCCACACAGCTCCTGCTGGGTTGGTGGAGTGGGAAGGAG
>VZSZ01004524.1:55032-77154 GCA_013398815.1 Ibidorhyncha struthersii
ACCAAATGTGGTTGATCAGAATGCGAGTGCTTTAGCGCTGGAGGTTTAACTGCTGTTCTCTGCTGCAGGAGACATCTTCACATGAGGGTTAGAGTTGGGGGTGCTTGGCATACTTGGATGCAATTTCCTGCCCTTGTGGTCTTTGGACAAGCAGTTTGTGCTCTCTGCACCTTATTTCTCGATCTACAAAAGGAGGCTGAGAACCACTGCTTTCTCCCACCTTTGCTCTGTTTACCTTGGAGGCTGTTCAGATTTGTCACCACCTTCCACCTCTAAGAAGACCTTTGATGGTGCAGCAGTGAGACTAGGGATGGAATAACGATGACTAATAGGTGCAACATGGGAATAATGATGCTGCTGCTCTGCCGTGAAAGCATCAGGCAGATGTGTAACATCTGGAACGGCACTCTGCGTGATCCAAATGGGGCTAGCAGCCGCTGCTGTTCAGCTTCCTCACAAAACACAGGCGTCTTGAATGTGGTTCCTGAATGTGCAGCCGCGCTTTGTTCTGAACGCTCCTCCTCTCTGTCATGCTGTGGACCGACTGCGGCCTCCGAACTGCCTAAATTCAAGCAAAATGGAAATGGCTGTCAAGTGAAAACCACGGGTGGATTTTAGCACGTTGCTGATGTCAGGTCTAATCAAGGAGAATGTTCCATTTCAGTTACTTTAATATGTAGTAGGGCTGATACTGACGTAACTACGTGTAGCAGACATACTTAGGGTTTTATATAGGGTGGATATATCCTGCAGACAGAGACGGGAAAACTCACTTAAGCTGTCTCACCCACTTTCTCAGCTGTCAGTGCAAATTTCCTCCTTAGCTACTATCTTTTCATATGCTTTTTACAGTACAATGTTAAGCTTTGGCTCTCTGTCCTTTGGCTTAATCCTTTTAATAGGCTTTTATTAAAAACACTTTTAGATCTTCAGCAGTCAAAGCTATTTTCAAATGGGTTTAAGGCTTTGATTACCTCTTGTTTCCAGGTGAAGAAAGTAAGATGCGATAGAGGGAGCAGAGAAACAAGGTGCTCTCTCAGGCAGCCCTGGCCCGTAGCTCCAGGTAAACATGCTTTCTCCATCAGGAGAAGAGCTGGAAACATTTCCTAAACTGCCCCAGGGGAAAAGTAAGTTGCAGGCTTTGGAAACCAGCCTGGGGAGGCCTTCAATGCGCAGAGGCTCTGATACTTTCCTGACAGCATATAGTCAAAAGCTATGCAATATTTCAAGACAATCTGCCAAATTCAGGAGAAACTCTTTGTATTGCAAATGGACTTCCCAGACTACCCAGGAGGTGGACAAGTTTGTTCTTGCATCAGACCCTTTGTCTGAGCACCTTAAAGTGTCTCAGATATAACACTCTTGGATATCATTGTGTGGTTGTTGGTTTTTTTTTTCTCGAGGGCTACAAGAGCTTTCAAAACCTAAGCCCAAACTGCGGCCCTTGTCTGAGTAGCACTGTCCTACTGGGTAAGCCACAGCATCCTGTTTTCCAGGGTCACTGGGGGTGTCTCATGGATGCTCCAGCCAAGTTGCTGGAGGTCTGAATTCCTGCAGGTGAAGGTGAAAGGAGGAATCAATGATCTGGTTTGCTGTAAAACTGGGTGGTAAACACTGGCAATTAAAAAAAAAAAAGGGGGGGGAGAAAAGGAGGGAGGGAAAAAAGCCTTAAGTGTCTGGCTCGAGGCAGCGTGGGCAGAGCAGTGGATGAGGAGGAGATGCCTGCTCCTTTCCCTACCCCTTTCCCTGCCCTGCAGGCTCTTTCTCTGCAGTTGGTTCCCATTTGCCCGCAGTCTGTTAGTTGCATCAGTGCCGGTGAAGCATCTGGAGAATGGATGCGCCACGTGTGATTTGCAGGACTCTGCATGTCCTGCTGTGATCTTCCTGACTTCGGTACCTGTGTGTGCCGCTGATCGGTCAGCAGACGCCTGTGTCTCTTTAAAGCTCTGGGCATTTTTCTTTTCCAAGTGATTGAATTTGAGCGAGGGGAGGGGAGGATTCCTCAGCTCTGATGTAACTGTTAGCAGAACCACGTGGTTTTATACATTTTTGACTAGGAAAAGTCTCCTGGAAGCAAGTTATAAAATTTTCAGTAGCTCTTTTGTAATCGCTTGCCACAGCGGATATTTTCCAGTCAGCCTTTGCTTTTGGGCTTGGGTCCCTGCAAGGTTTGTTTGTGCAGTGTCCTCACGTAGGCTCCAAATGTGAAATCCATTCAACCTTTATGACTCATTTGCTGCCCCAAGTAACGCTTCAGCTGGAGAAGGAACCCGGCTTGGGGAAGCGGTGAAATGCCGGTGTCAGCACATCGGGATCCCAGCTTCCACACCGCCTGCCCAGCCCGGGTGGGGAAGGGGTGCCCGGGGGTTGGGGAGAGCCCCAGTGTCCCTCCCTGCCAGCATTAAGGTGACCCTAGCAAAGCTGAGCTTGGTTCACATCCAGGGTAGCTGAGACTAAATTAAGGTCACTGTGCTTGGCAATCCCAGCACAAATCCAGGCTGGGCGGAGAATGGCTGGAGAGCAGCCCTGAGGAGAAGGACCTGGGGGTGCTGATTGATGAGAAGCCCAGCATGAGCCAGCAATGTGCAGTCGTAGCCCAGAAGGCCAACTGCATCCTGGGCTGCATGAGAAGTGTGACCAGCAGGGCGAGGGAGGGGATTCCGCCCCTCTGCTGTGCTCTGGGGAGACCTCACCTGGAGTACTGCCTCCAGCTCTGGAGCCCCCAACATAGGACAGGCATGGACCTGTTGGAGCGGGGCCAGAGGAGGCCCCCGAGATGCTGGGAGGGCTGGAGCCCCTCTGCTGGGAGGACAGGCTGGGAGAGTTTTGGGGGTTCAGCCTGGAGAACAGAAGGCTCCGGGGAGACCTCAGAGCCCCTTCCAGTGCATGAAGGGGCTCCAGGAGAGCTGGGGAGGGACTTTTTACAAGGGCATGCAGTGAATAGGACAAGGAGGAATGGCTTCAAACTGGAAGAGGGGAGATTGAGATGAGGAAGAAATTCTTGGCTGTGCGGGTGGTGAGCCCCTGGCGCAGGTTACCCCGAGAAGCTGTGGCTGCCCCATCCCTGGAGGTGTTCAAGGCCAGGTTGGAGCAACCTGGGCTGGGGGGAGGGGTCCCTGCCCAGGGCGGGGGGGTGGCACTGGATGATCTTCAAGGTCACTTCCAACCCGAACCATTCTGTGATTCTGAAACAAGTACTTCAATGAATTTCAGTAACAAAGGAGATTTCTTACACAGCCATTTGTAAAATAATGTGTTTTTTAATGAGAAAAAGCATCCTCTTTCACAGGATGGAGGGTGGATTTGCGCAAGGTAGAAAGGTTTGTTTGCTTCCCTGTTGTGTCTCTTCCTAAACAGCTCTTCCTTTCTGCCTCCCTCTGTTCAGCCGTAACCCTGAGCAGAACTGGGTTGTGTTCCCCACCTCAAAGCTACACAACCAGTTTCCTTGCAAGCCAGCATCGTTCATGTTTCTTTTACACTTACAGAACATGAACATCCAGGTGGAGGACATAAGGATCCGTGCCATCCTCGCAACCTACCGCAAGCGGGTGCCTGTCACCGAGGGTTATGTTGAGGTGAAGGACGAAGGGACCTGGAAGCAGATCTGCGACAAGCACTGGACCATGAAAAATTCTCGAGTTGTCTGTGGCATGTTTGGATTTCCAAGTGAGAGGAAATACAACACCAACGTCTACAAGTAAGAGCAGAGCTTTGTATGAGACACGAGCATGTTTCTTTGAACACTTGGGGCCTTGTTCAAAAATGCAAATTGTCAAATGACACTGGAGACCTTGAGGTAGAAAAACCTCCAACTGCTTCATTCCTTCAGATCAGGTTTTCCTTCTGTGTAAATACTTGAAATGTCAAGCATTTCCTTGTGCTGACTGGGGAATCGTTTGATCCTCGCCATTCTGGTTGAAGACCTAGTGCAGTATCAGTTGTATTTGATAGGTCCTGCGGTAGGAGATGTGGACATTCAGCCCAAGAAATCTTTTTTTTTTTCCCCCCATCTTATAGCACAGTCATTTCTTTCACCTGAGATAGGTTTAGGTTCTGTGTTGTGTGCAGGGGATGGATGTGAGCAAACTGATCCTGCTCTCCCAGTAAACCTATCAGCTGCAAGAAAATCTAACCGCTTACCCCATCCCTCTGCAGAAAGCCAACCGTAGGAGCAGATCTGATGTGCTGAAAGCTCCAACTGAGTAATCTTGGAATAAAACAGACCTTTGTAGTGTTTTATTGCCCAGGTTCCTCCTTCCCGCTGCTGCATGCAATTCCTGGTCTCGCACCTCTCATGACATGTTTACCCACATTTACCAACTGCTCTGGCTTTCACGAAGGTTCACCGTTCACGGGTGTCCAGCTGCCAAATCACCCACAGAGGAGCGCTCTGCCCAGGGGAATATTTCCCAGTAAATCTCCCCGTGTTGTTAACCCCAGTTCAGCTCCTTTGGCACTGGCAATTCCTCAGGGTCCCAGGCTGGAAGAGCTGCCAGCCATCTCCAGCAGTGTGACTCGCTCTGTCACTCAGCCTGCTCTGAGCTGAGGGTTGAGCTAAAAATGTCAGCAGAGCATCCATGCCGCTCCTCCCGACGCCGTTTCTGCCTGTGCCTCTGAGATGGTGCTCGTAGAAGGATGCGGTTTGGGGCAGTTGTGATTTCGGTGCTGTTTTTTCTCCCTATAATTATAGATTGCTTTAAAATGAGGGAAGACAATAGTGATCCGTAGGGAGAATGTTGTGTCATTCGGAGCTGCAGGCCAATCTGCTTGGGCTGCATTTCCTGTTTCTTGAAAGTCAGGAGCTCTGGTCTTTTTTGTTGTCGTTGCTTCAGCTCGCATTTTGTCACCAGCCTTCATCACAGACATGGTTCTTCCTACACTGTTCCCTAGAAATAACACCCTAAAGCAGATGCAAAGTAGTTCAAGTGAAATTCTGTCTTGTTTCTTTCCTACACTGTGACCTGTGGAGTGGGAAAGTGTCAGCTGGTTAGGGGGAGAACTGAATTCTCCAGGCAGGAGTTGTGGTTTTCCTGCCTGCTCCTTTTGGCCTGTGCAATTGCTATTTCTGAAAGCTCCCTCTGGAACTGGCTGGCCACGTTTCATTTCTTTCATTAGCAAGATCATGATCAATTGAAGAGGTCCTTGGGTTGGAATAGCATAAAGCCACATAGCAGCACAAAGAATATAAAATGAATAACCCGAGTGGAATTCAGGCTTCCCGAGGAGATGAACAGTGAATTAATAATTGCTACCAGGTGGTCTCCTGTTTTGCCCTGGACACCAGTTAGAGGAGCGTTCGCTCCCATCAGTGCAGCATGTCTGCCTCTAACTCAGCTGAGATTTCCATTCCCTGCATCAGAGCAGGAGGGCAGAATAAATTACCTCTAGTAAGACAAAGTAGATTTTTCCTGCTTCGGTGTTGTGTTTCCAAGAAAAGCATTAACTTTAGCAGCTGGAGCCATCTGCCTTAAATAAAAGGGTGCTTGGTAATTGTCCTGTCTTTTGCAATAGTGCACGTAGAGGTGGAAAAACTGAGGCATGGTTGTTCAGCATAATATTCAGCAATGTTGAAAATCCCATTCACCGGAGCTGGGGTTATGAATATGCAGTGCTTGCAGATCTCTGCCACCGAGCCAGACACATTGCTTAAGTAGCCTCAGTGCCTTAATACCTCCCTCACCTTCGCTCGTTTTCAGCAAGCAGTAACGGCTTTGCTGGGCTCCTGCACCCATAGAGGGATATCTTGGAAAATGTGCTGAATGTTCTCCTAGGTTGGAAGAAGATGGGATGTCATTTTATTGGAGGGAAGAGACTTGTAAAACTTTGTCAGCTAGACCCTTTTCTTTGGTTAGCATAGTTTAAAAAGCTGTGTTCTTTCTTGGGGCGTTTGCCTTTGTAGATACCGTTCTCCCAAGAACCAATCCTTTCCCGCTCCTGCTCCGCATCTGGGATCGGGTTTCTGCTGGCTGGGGCTGCGAGTGCCCCCTTCCCACATCTCCACCAGTCCCACTCCCCACAAACTACAGCTTTGCACGCTGAGCTCGCTGATACTCTGCGCTGCTTCTGCACAATGGTGGGAGGTGAAATGATTTGCAGATGGATCTTGCTTGAAAGAAAACAACTTAGTTCATTGTTGTCCCGGTGCCAGGGTTTTATTCCTGAATGTAACTTAGACTCTGCAGTTGACAGCACGATTTATGTTAGGAAACGAAACAAATCTCAATGTTGTTTCCATGTTGTTCATTCTTCAAAGTGATTTTATATAGACACCGCTTATAACTCCTCCTCCCAAGTCCTGCTCTGGTTGAGAAAG
This sequence comes from Ibidorhyncha struthersii, assembly GCA_013398815.1. Classification (NCBI taxonomy): domain Eukaryota; kingdom Metazoa; phylum Chordata; class Aves; order Charadriiformes; family Charadriidae; genus Ibidorhyncha; species Ibidorhyncha struthersii. The sequence continues at coordinate 61,346 of VZSZ01004524.1, forward strand.
CAGAGTAGAATTAAATGCATTTTGCTGATGGGGGTAGAGTAGGAGTTTGTGACCAGAGATGCCTGAGGCAGAGAGATGGACCCAATGCCTTCTCGAGGCTTTACAGCTCTGTGATTTGTCAAAGAATTGGATGGAGGAGCTCAGCAGTGCCAGGATACTTCATTCAAGTCAGTATAAGCAGTATCTCCCAGTTTAACCAGTCTGCTCATAGCATTATAAATGTGATCAGATGTGTAGGGCCGTTAATCGCTTCTATGTTTGTAGTAGAAATCCTCATGGTATGGGTTCTCCCTAGCAAAGCTGGCATCTTAAGGGCTTTGGCAGAAGGTGGCAGGTCTGGCTTCTCTTCTGCCTCCCTGAGGCTGAAGAGAGAAAACTTGTTAACTTTAGTAAACGCTTGAACAATTTCTCAAGGGTAGAAACTTTATGCTCACAGCCCTGAAGAGGAGTTCACCAGCTTCTCTTCAGTGTGTTATGGGTGAATTTTCCCCAGCATGTATCTGTGTAATGATTTGGTTTCTGCTCCCCGAGTCCTCTCAGATGCATTCTTGCATAGTGAGGTTCCTTTAGCTAAACCCTCACCCAATTCCCACAGCCCTCGGGCTTAACCTCTGCCTTTGTTTAAAGCTTATGTGATGGAGGTCCATCTCTCCTCACCAGTAGAAATGGTTTGGACTCCAAGTTGACCTAGAATTGGCTGAACTCTAACAGCACGACTGTTTACTCACACCTCTGATCTGAGCAGCTTTGCTTTTGGCTTATACCAAGGCGAGGGAGAGGTGGATTGCACCCTTTCTGTATTAAAAAGTAAGTAACAGGAATGCCCTGAGTTTCTATCTGTATTCTACTTCTTTTTTTATATATATTTGGTCTGGGGAAATGAGGTGGGGCTTTCTCTGGCTATTTCTCCCCAGCCTACCAAGGGCCTTTAATACCAACCAGATGTTAATGCCTCGTGAAATTTCCAGGATGAGGTCATTGTTTGCTATTATAAGGCATCCCCATAATTGCTTCTCTAAGACAGGCTGTGTTTCTTGTCTGCTTTGGAGTTCATGGACCTCTCTGCACATTGACCTTCAGTGAAAATACTCCTTCGGGTTCTCACTTCCCTGCTGAGCACACAGACTTGAAGGGGTGGTGGGGCAGAGCTGGCTCGTGCTAGGAGAGTGTGGAGTGGCGTCACTGAACGCAGGCGCCTCCAGATGCTTTCCAGCCTGTAACGTATGCCTGGATCTGTCCTGTCACTCTGCAGTCCAAAAGAGCAGTTAATGTTCAAGTGGGACCTCAGTGCTGAGCTCTAGCAGTCCAAAGGCAGAGGCTTTCATGGCTTTTTGGTAGATGTGTAGTACCCTGAGTACCCTTAATTAAAAGGAATAAAAATCTCCATGATTTGGTCCAAATGGAACCAGATATTCCAGCTGAGAAGTGGCTGGCACTTTTTTTCTGCCTGCATCTCTTCCTGGTTTTAATTTTTCATTCCCCCTTCCTAGTTCCCATTCATTTTCTGTTGATTTGGGGTCCCTGACAGCTCTGGTTTGACAGCCAGTGTTTTACCCACAGGACAGACAGGCAGGTTGCGCTGGGATAGATCTCAGCCCTGCCCCATCCTCAGTCCCTTCCAGCAGAGCGTTTACTCCCCCTCACATGATGCAGTTGCATCTCTGTCTCCAGCCCGGCTGTATTTGGCCCTAACCTCAACCCAGAGAAATTTGGTTCCAGAACGGATTAGTTGGTGGCCGTGAGCCGTATGAGCCCAGACAACCACTGAGCTTAGCAAGCGGAAGGGGAGAAGATAGTCCCCTCGAGCATCTGAGATCATGGTGCAAATTAGCCCACACGGGACCACCAAAGGGCATCAGCTGGGAAAACCTTGACCTTTCTAGTTCAGGTTCAAACCAACAACCTATGAAAGGCTCTCTGTCCCTTTACCTGATCCTCTTCCGACTCTGTCCTACAGTTAATCGGAATTGGTGCTCTTTCTCCCAGCGAGTTCCGCCTGCCTTGCTATGCCATTTATCACAGCCAATCCTTGGATCGCCGGGGCTGCGTGGCAGCTGGTCCTGCAATAAGGAGCAGCACAGGAATCTCACAGAGCCACGTCAAGATCACAGCAGGGCGTTGGCTCCTCTGCGCCTTGACTTTTTTTTTTAACTTAACTTCTAACATCTCCCTTTTGATAAGGATCTGACCTATATTTTTGTTTCATTGACTATTTTAGCTCCGATACAGTTGTCCGACAGCCCTGCAGTGCAGTTAGGATGAAGCTGCATTACTTTCCTTTCTGGTTTATCACACATGCCCCTTTCCCCTTAGGAGTCCCTGGAGCAGCTCCAGGCGAGTACTACAGTTTGGGAGCAAGAAGCAGAAACTGCTGCCAATCTCTTCTGCTGCGAACATGTCATCAAGGGAATTGCTCTTGCTGTTGGAAATTGCTTTCAGGCTCGCAGTTGTTAACACTGCAGCTTTGAGAGAAGCTGGAGAGCTGTGGCTTTTTCCCAGTCTGCCATCTTCTCACAGCTGATAGGTGACGGTCAGCAAAGAGAACAGCTTATTTACGGGAGAGGTCTTTTGGGGGCCTCTCCAGTCCAAACTCGACAGCGTTATTTGCACAGGCCCTGTTTGTACACTGCCTTTTGAATTAACTGATCTCTGACCCCTGCATAATGTAGGGATCTATTATGTGTTTCTCCTTTGAGTGCATAATTGTTGCTCTAGCTGCACTGTTAATTCGTGCTCTGATCTTTAGCTTAAGGAGATGACCTATTTACTCCCGAGTGACACCTTAACAGAGAGTCACTGTATGAATGGATCAGCCTTCCAATAATGCTGTTCAATCCTCATTTTATTTCAAGGCGAGTTTTTTTCCTAAATGTAGCTGCATCAGTGCAGTTTTTATGGATTCCTAACTTTCATTTTCCTGTTCTCTTTTATTCCTTTAAGGATGTTTGCCAGCAGAAGGAAGCAGCATTACTGGGCTTACTCGATGGACTGCAGTGGGAACGAGGCCCACATATCCAGCTGCAAACTGGGCAACCACCTCAACGTGGATGCGGAGAAGAACGCAACGTGTGAGAACGGGATGCCGGCGGTAGTCAGCTGTGTCCCCGGACGCGCCTTTGCCCCCAGCAGCCACAGTGGCTTCCGAAAAGCCTTCAGGCAGGAGGTAAGCAGGGAGCAAACACAACCTGTCAAGTAGGAAAACCCTGGGGGTGTAACTCTTCACCATCAGTTATCACCTGTAGGGTCTGAACATGCGTGTGCTCATAGCCACAAAGCAGCCAGTTGTGTAAATGTCCTCTCTCTGTATTGCTTTCTCGCTACAAGCCCAGCTGAGTTTCTGTCCTCACAAGCGCGTGGTACCTCGCCTCCATCTACAGGCTCTGAAGGGTGGGAGGCTGGCTCGCCGCTCCCGCTGGCGAGGCTGTGAGCAAGTAGTAAAAAAAAAAAAATAAAATACATTTGTCACGTTTCTATTCGAGCTGTTCTGTTCAAGCCAATTGAACGCGTGCCCGGTTGCTGCCGGGCTTTGCTGTTTCACAGTCACTTAAATACTGCTGGGTTGTTTCTCCCGTAGAGGTACACGGGAAATAAGCTGGCATTTCCTCTACCCCTGTATCTTCTGCAAAGAAATGCCCTGAGAGACTAGGAAAACATGGCCTACAGGAAAGGTTGAAAAAGCAGTGTTTGTTTAGTCTAGCAAGGAGACTGCTGAGTGTAGCGTAAAAATTCTAAGATATGCAAAAGGCTGTTATAAAATGACCCTGGAGTCAGTTGTTCTCAGTGTCAGCGGGGCAACTGAGTATGAAAGAACAGCTTCACTCACGGCAAACATGGTTTAGGTTGATGCTAAGGGAAATTTTCCAGCTTTAAAGCGTGTCCAGCTTTAGGATACGGGGGTGATCTCAGGGTCTGGAGGCCCTTAATGCTGGGGTAGAGGGGGGTTTTGGGAGGTGTACTTAGATGCTGTGGATCTTGCCTGGAGCCCTTGGCTGTAGCCTGCATCCCCCAGCCCTATACCTCTGTGACTTTAGGAGTGGGCTTTCTCTTGACACCTGAGGAAGACCCCAGATGACACCTCCAGACACTGCTGTAGTAGGAATAGTGCGGTCCTGTCCGTGGTTTGCTTGCCTGGAGCCCAGGCACTTCTCTGCACGAGAGCTTGCAGGATCTAGGCCTCGAAGGTGGAAGGTCTTGTAAATCATTACTAATTTTCGGAACCACGCACACTGCCAAGTAATTTCTTAAGCTTTTGTGTAGGCTTTGGATGTCCTTCCTGTGACCCCAAGCCTGGAAAACTGTATAGGCTTCCAGTTTTAAAAGTTAAGGATTTGTTTTTTGTTTTTTTTTTCTCTCGGACTCTGCGCAAATCACGTGGTGTTCCTGTACCTAAGACTCAGCTCCCACTGCAGCAACACATCTCTTGGGCGCAGCAGCTGGCGGGTCTCTCTGCTGGGTACCGGGGAAAGCTGTAAGCCATGGACAGTCGGTGACTAATAGAAATATAAGAATAGAAATTAATGGAACTGGAGCTGCCACTCAGCTGTGTATTTCTGCCTGCGCTCTGCCAGATCACTTATTCCACTAGTTGTAACTGCAGCGGACAGATAGTTTTTACGTGGCGTGAGTTCCACGTTGGTCTCCTCTGTTAACCCAGACCCCTGTCTGGAGATCTGTACAGCAAACAAATCCATCTAGCGGCTGAACCACAGGCAGCAAGTGGATGAGAGCTGTGCGCTAGCTGGCTCGCTGCGACTCCCAGGCCTCCTGTAAGGCTCCCAGGAGATATGGTAGGACAACTGGGTTGAGAATGTCCAGCTGCTCCTGCATGCAGCGGCGCTCCTCTGCTGCAGAACTGCTTGCGTGAAAAGGGCTCCTAAATCCAAGCACTAAAACTGCAGAGAACGAAGATACCTCTTTTTTTTCTCTGCCCATGTACAGAGATGTGAGAAACCTATGTCTATGCATACCATAACTCTTAGCAGATAAAGATCTTCCTTTCATCCAGCACTTTTAGCCTTTTGTATTATGTGGCAGTTGTTTTAAGGTGCCTCAGGATAATACTTTTGGGGTCACAACTTACCTGCAGCCACATACCACAAATAAGAGCTGTAAAGAAAGGATGCTTTGTCCCTAGGCAGTGGTAGCACCAATTCTGTCTGTGTCTTCCAGCAACCACTGGTGAGGCTGAAAGGAGGAGCCAACACGGGCGAAGGACGAGTTGAAGTGCTGAAAAACGGGGAGTGGGGAACGGTTTGCGACGATAACTGGAACCTGGTGTCAGCCAGTGTGGTGTGCCGAGAGCTGGGCTTCGGGAGCGCCAAGGAAGCAATAACGGGCGCAAGACTTGGGCAAGGTAAGAGCAGCGAGAGCTCCAGGGACCATTCGTGCCTTGTCCACCTCCGAGAACCCTTTCATGATTCAGGGCAGAGCGTATTTTTACTGGGATGTTTGTTTTGGGGACCAGGAATTCATTCTTTACCCTTAATAAGTCTCTTGAGTCCAGGAGCTTGAGGCCGAACTGGAATATGTTACTTAAAAAGATATTCAAGATTCCTTGAAAGAAGTCTAGTGATGATGAGTTTAACCTTTCCCTCAGACAGCTGTTCCAGTAATTACTTCTTCATTATCACATCCATTGCTCTCAGATTCTCTTTACAAGTTCTCTAGATTCACATCATGGTGTAATGCATTACTAGAAGGTTCCTGGCAAAAATGGGCCCTGGATCTAGACTTCAAACACTCTCCAATTTAAGACCAGAACATTAATTTAGCCCATTATAAATAGAAGGGCATTTGAACAGTTCAGAGCCAGGTTTGGGTTTGGATTTCCTGTATTTGGAAGCTGGTTTAAATCCCAAACTGTGGTAAATGGTAACTCAAAGCCTAACGTCCGCCCTCTCAAACCACCTTCTGATTCGCATGCCTTGCTCCCCTAGTGTAAACCCTACAGAAAAAAACAAACCAAACCCTTTATTTGTGAGACTAAATGAACGGGTGAAGTTTCTTCAGCCCAGCATCCTTGGAGAAGGGGAGGGAAAGTAACACCACGTGTAAAGCACTGTGGTGGGGTCCAAAATGAGCAAAGCTTTAAAATGTGACCTGTCCATTGGATTTGCCAAAAAAAGTCTTGCCGTGGGATGCAGGGAGCTGCTGATGTGTTTAGCTGCATCTAGGAAACAGCGTAATCGTCGTGTGGGGGGGAAGCGGCTGCCACGTGAGGGAGGAGAACACGCCGTTCCCTGCCATCTCCCGCAGTCTGGAAACTCTTAGCAGCGGCTGCCGATTCCCACACACTTTCCTTTCTTTTAACGTTAAACACTGGCAATCAATCAGTGCACCCTGTCGAAACTGTCCTCTGGGATGACGAGCGCTTGGTAACTTCCTTCAGCAGCTGCATCCTCACGTTGCGATAGGAAAAGGAGCTCTTTTGGCCCAAACTCGCCTCCACTCTCGCGTCGCACAGAGGAGTCTCACAGCTGTTTAAACTCTGTGTCCATGTGCATATTTACGCTTTGCTTTGTTCCAGCTGTGTCTCAGTGAATTTGTGTGTTCAAAGACTGGTTTGAAGGACCAGTTCTCACCATTGCCGTGTTGGAGGTTTAATTTCACAGGGTAAAATGCATAAAGATGAGCTACGTGTTAAATCAGTGTGCAGTATCTACACGTCCCATTTAGGTCAGTGACCTGTGGGACATGAGTGCATACCACAAAGAGTTCAGCGTATGGAGAAGGTGAATTATTCTCCCTTTTATAGATGGGCAACTGAGACCCAGATTAAACAATTTACCTTCATTCACACAAGAGTTGTCTGAAAGGAAGATGCTGAGCCCAGATCTCCCGAATGTGTTGTCCACTACAATGTCCTCAGAGGGAGAACACAGAATAAAATCTCAAGCAGTGGGTGAAGGTGTATGTTGGATATACAGTCCTAATCCTGTTTTTATGCTAAAGGGAATGGAATGGGAGGAAATATAATTTTTATCACTGTGTTTCAGCACATATAGCAATGCAGTTTAATTTTTTCCATGCCCGGGACAGCAGCACTTACTACCTCTGCGTATCATAGAAGAATTTCTCCAAGAAGAGCAAATGTGCCAGCGTTATGTGGATCGGCACCGTGGCCCTGCCCTCTTGCTTTGTCATCTCATTGGTATGACTTTGTTGGGCCATTTCAGTGGAGAATGTCGGACTGCATCCATCCTGCATTCTTGGTGCATCACTCACCAATTCTGGTCAGCATCAATCCATTCCTCCTACTCAAACTGTTTGGTGGCTCGCAAAATGACTAGGTCAGTGTCACCGTTTCCAGATGTAGACCACAAACAAGATTTTAATGAGAGAGAAGCAAAAGAGCCTACGTACACATTCCCCAGCGGCCTTGGGCTAGGAGTCTGCTCCCACATCGTGCAGATCTTGTGTGATAGGTGGATGGAGGGCTGGCCGAAGTGCTGAGGTGCAAAAGGTGGCCAGAGCCAAGTTAATTCTGTGCATGAGTCTGAACCCAATACATTTACACCTCTGCCTTTGTTTTTCTTGCTGCTGTTGTCAGAAGAAGGCTCCAGAGTACATCCTGACTCATTCTACTACACAATTGTGGAAATATGCTAGAGAGCATTTTTTTTTTAATTATTTTTGTTTTCCCTGTGCCTCAGCTGAAGTCTGAAGAGGCGAGGGGTTCACCAGACAGATCATTAAAGTGTCACCCAGGGTTAGGTCTCTGAGTCACAGGTGTGCTGCTGCCACAGAGAGTCAGAGAGGCTCCAGATGGTGGTAGGAAGAGGTTTTTAAGCAGAAGGATCCCACCTACCATTAATAAAACCAATTACATTTTCCTGCCTTCCAGTGTCAGCCCCTTGCTTTGAACTAAAAGGAACAGGCTTGATGTTGGGTAAGGTTTTTCCTTTCCAGAGGAGGACAGTTCTGCCACTGTCTAACTTTGGGCAATTTGTGTCATCTCTGGGTGCAGACGAAGAAACGGAGCCGGCAGCCAGGATGTCATTCCCAGGGTCTGCTCTCTGCTGTTGTGAATGCTCTGAGGACAGGTACAGCTCTGGCTCTCTGCAGGGCCCTTGTCACTTGTGCTGTGATGAGAAGAATAGTGTTGCAGGGATGAAGAATCAACAGTCACTGTCAGAAATGGTAAGAAAACAGTTGCTTTTCTACCTGCATTACCCGGATGGGTCAGCCTGGCCTCCAGCAGCCTCTGGCTGCGTGCTGTGCTTGCCAACAAGGGGAGCTCCAAACTGAACACCTGTATCTGGTGCCGGTCAACCTCTTCCAGCTGATGGAAAGGGCTGGTGGAGGGTATTGGTGGGTGGATGCTGCTTTCTTGGAGACTTCTTCGGTGGCTTTTGCCTTTCGTCACCCCCATCGTGGTGCTGCTCCTAGCTGCTGACCAGAAACAGGTGAGCTCAGACAGGAGTGTCTGGCCAAGGGCTGCAGCGAAGAGCACAGGGTCTGCCAGCCTTCTCACTATGCTGAGTCCGGAGAGAGCACGTTGATAGCAGAGGTCAGAAGTGTTTTTATTCTCAGCCTCCCATCTCTGAAGGTTTCCTAGAAACTGCTGGAGACCAGAAGTTCTACATCTGCTGCTTGCAGGGATCTCCTGTCAAAATGTGTGTTTCCATCAGCCATTACTCGTGGATTATATGGGCTGCAAGAAAGACTCCATTTGTTCTTCTGTGATGGAGATCATCTGTTGGAACCTCAGATTCATCCCTTCCAAATGTCTTTCTAACCAGCTTTGGGCTCAGTTTGGAGACAGGACCTGAGAGCTTTGCAGGCAGGGTTACTGCCTTCTCATATGTGTGTCTCTCTGGTAGAAATGGCAATTGTCTGCTGCCGCTTGTCCAGGGAGGAACTGAACTATTCAATTTGGCTTCCAGCACCTTGAGACCGTTCTCTGCAGTATGAAATGATGTTCACTCTCTCATCGGTGGTGTTGGAGTCTGTGACCCACAGCTGCCCCAGAGTTGTTTTACTGACTTCTCATGCATCCCTGTGGTGTTCTGTTTTGTTGTCCCAGCAAACGTGTGGATGTCCCATTTAAATGTCAGGGCTTGATTGGGAGCAGATTCCGGCGTACAAACCCAACCAAAAGGTCATAATTTGCGAATTCCTACAGCTGAAGTTTGTAAATTATGTAACAACGGAAACTTGGCTTTTTCTGTGGTTCTTGCATGCTTGAATGCCAGAGACTACTGGAAAGAATTTAACAGTAAAATTATTAATAATAATCTTGCAGCTTTTTGTTTTATTTTTACAAGAAATTATTGGAGTTTCTCAGGATTACCGTGTTTTGAATGCTAGAGGCCAGTGTGGTGTCTGCAATGTATTAATAAACTGTTGTTGTTGGATATTTCTTCACCGCATGGGCAGAAGGCAAGGACTAATTTTTCTTCTTTTCTTCCCCAAGGCATGGGTCCAATTCATCTCAACGAAATTGACTGTACAGGCTTTGAAAAATCAGTCACGGACTGCAAGTTCAACACGGAGTCACAGGGCTGTAACCATGAAGAAGATGCTGCTGTGAGATGCAACGTCCCAGCGATGGGTTTCCAGAATCAGGTGAGAAGCCAAGCGATCCAGATGCGAGTGAGCGGGGCGAGGTGTTTTCATCCCGGAGCATCGTCTGCCCTCCTGGGCAGTGCAGGAATCGTTTCACCTAAGCGGTGCCTATTCAATTTAGATTTTAACATCTGCATCATATTAGACAGCAGGGCAAATAAGGAGGATGCTCCGTTTTTGTACTGAGCTTTGAGCTCCTCCACCCGTTTATAAGCCCCTGCCAGGTTTGAAGTGCCATTTCAGCTGTAACCTGTGCGGTCCAGTGGTCATGTAAAGCTGGTGGATGTCCCTGTTGTGGTGCATGTCCCTGTTGTGATGGGATCTTGGTTGGGTCTAATGACAGTGGTACCCGGGTAGCTGCTGGCGTGGGCACTGCTGTCATCTTTGCCACGTGGAGCTTAAAAACTTCAACTGCGTGAGTTGGACATGGGTTCCTCTGACTAAGGGCTCCCGTCAAAGGTCCAAATGAAGTGGAGAAGGGAAGGTGTTACTCTTGCAGCTGGTACAGGCCACTTTCAGATGCTGGGCTTCCTATCCATGGTGGGAGGCACAGAATCAGACTGCATCGGCTGGTCTGCTAGCAGCTCAACTGAGGTCTCTGGGCTCAGTGTCTTTAACCACAGCCTTGAGAAGACCCTGAGCGTTGCTTGCCCAACTGTTGCATCTTCCCTATGAAGTTTGCTATGATGTTTATTGACAGATGAGTTTTTATGCCCTGCAGCTGCGTCTGAGCGGCGGCCGCAACCCTTACGAGGGCCGGGTGGAGGTCCTGGCGGAGCGCAACGGCACTCTGAAGTGGGGCACCGTCTGCAGTGAGAACTGGAGCACCGTGGAGGCCATGGTGGTGTGTCGGCAGCTGGGCTTGGGCTTCGCCAGCCATGCCTTCCAGGTGAGTCCCCGTACCCTCCTGTGTGTGCGTTTCGGATGTGGTGGCATGTGTGTGGTTGGGTAGGGGCTACTGCAGGAGGAGGAAGACTTATTTAAAAAACAAACAAACAAACAAACAAAACCCAAATCCCAACAACCAAACAACAAAACACCAAAAAAAAACCATAAATCACAGCATTCAGCTTCAAAGTATTAGCTGGTGAGGCCCTGAAGGTGAAACCCCATTGCACAACAGTCACTGGGGGAAATTCAGAGCAGTAGGAGCTCTTGCAGCTCTGGGAAAAGCTGCTGTTTTCATACTGCTCAGGGCTCAGATTTCCCGGGAAGCCTGACTCCCGTAGCCCTGCTTGGGCTGGTGGTTACATGCAGCTTCTTGTCCCTCCCTGAGTCAGAGGGGAGTTCAACTCCTCAGGCTGACTGAAGTGGGGAAGCCAAGTTTAACCTGGTGTCAAATCACTTGAAAACAATTTGATTTCCCTCCTGAACTTGGTTCTCAGTGCAGTGTGTACACTCGTGTGTGGTGCAGCTGTATGCGTTTCTTGCTGCTCTCGTGGCGAATGCCCTAAACCCTCCCTGCTTGCACACGACTAAGAATGGCACTTAATAAAGGGATAAAAGCTACCAGCTAACAAGCTTGGAATAAACCACAAAGGAATAAAGTGTTCTTTCCCAGCGAAGCTCCTTGGCACAGCAAATGGCAGCCTGCTGTGCTGGCTGGAGGAAAGCAAGCAGCAACCGTAAGAGGTGGAAGGAGGGAGGGCAACAGCTTCCCACCCGCTTCCCAGATGGATAAATGGCATCAGGTGTAAGTAGGTGGTGTAGGACAATAACCCTGGTGCAAGATACTCTTCTGTACCGATACAGCCCTCAAGGATCACAAGGTGAGAGAGGGGCAGGCAGACTTAGGTGTAAAGGTAGATTTTGAAAGGAAATATATAACCTCTGGGTTATATATTCATATATATATATATATATAGCTTCATTGCAGCTCCCAAACACCAGGGAAAATGGGGATTTGGGGTCCTAAAATAAACTGATTTCTCCCTAGGACAAAGTAGTCCCCTGCCAGAGCTTGCTGTCTTGCTGTGCTCTGGAAACGCAGCCCCTTTGAGGGATTTCAACCGAGAATCAACAATTGCCAGCAGCTTTGGGGAAACTTAGGCTCAAATGGCCACTGAATAAATAAACTTCATGTGTGTTTATGTAGATGGAAACCCGCACACAGAAAACAGCCTTAGATCAGTCCTGGAACGAAAACTCTTTTCCCCAAACAATTTCCGGAAATCGAAAACTTGGGCAAACAAGGAAAATGCGGTTGCAGAGAGTGGAGGCTGTCCCCCTTATCCAAGCCAGGGGTCCGGTCGGCTCTGCTGTCTTTTCGTGCCGTGTCTGGCCCGCTTGGCGTTCAGATGCTGGGCTGCAGCAATAAACCCAGTGAGAAATAGCTTCTCTGCCCGCTGGTTTTGTGCAGGGACGAACAGTAAGGCCCTGGAAGGCCCCCTAATGGCCTCAGCATCCTCAGGGCTGGTTGTTGCCTATTGAGAAAGCAGGAGAGACTGTAGGCAGCAGCAGGCAGTTAAAACCCTGCCTGGAGAGCACAGTCCTGCGATGAGTTTGTCTCTAAGGAGTGACCAAGTGCATCCAGGAGGACACACTGGGCTCTTGGGCGGGTAGATTCCAACTTTAACTCTTATCCATGACCAGAGAGGGGATCTGCGGGTCTCCGAGGGACGCGCTGGGGTCGGATACCTGGGATGTAGAAGGCTGGAGCTGCCTGTGCTGCTGTTAGAGCAAATCCCGCTGTGCAAGCTGGTTCCTCCAGCTGATTTGCCTGCGTAGCTGCCAAGCAGAGCGCAAGAGCTGAGGATAGCCACGTCCCTTGAACACTGGCCTTTCCAGCTGCCTGGCTCTATTGACATAGCCCTGGGAGTCCAGCAAGAAACAAGACATTTTTTCCTTTAGCTGAGACTCCTGGTATTTAGAACAGAAAAGGCCCTTATGCGTATCCCGGCTGCACCAGCTACATGAGCATAAAGCTACACTGTGTAGAACAGGGCAGCCCTGTGTGCGGGTGTGCAAAGAGTGTTGCTAACAGGGTTAACAAACAGCCTGTTGCAATGGAAGCGATGGTACAGATGGGTTTTCTTTTCCTGGAAACGTTCTCCCAGTTTTGACACTAACAGATCTGATTTTTAGGGTGTTTTTTTCTTCTTTCTTCTCTCACCTTCTCCCAAACTTTGCAGTTGCAGCTTCATTGGGGTTTAGTGCGCTTAGTTTTGTGGGTGGTGTTATGTTGTGAGTTAATTTTCTGTCATTCCCTCGAGTTTTGTAAAACTGGGTGCTGAAGACGAGCAGTGAGCAAGGTTTGAACATCCCCCCAGGAACCAAGAGACGCTGACCCTTGGGTTAGCAGACCCTCAAATGCCTTGTTTCCATCAGCATTTCTAGCACGGCTGTTAATTCTGCCTCCCCAATTTGTGTGAGCAGGCACTCTGGCATTACTTGTGGCCCTCCTGAGTGCACAAATGTCACAAGACAGACATGGTTTAATTGCCGGGCATCTCTCCCAAAGGCACAGCCTAGATGACTGCAAACATCCTGGGGATGAATTCATCAGCTGGATGGGCAGAGCAGGGTGGAAAAGTGAGTTTACAGCTGGATTTAAACAAGCAGAGATTTAAACCAGCTCAGAAATGAGGAGAGAGATTTGCTTAACACTGATCAGATGTTCAGGGCAGGGAATGTGGTCAACCTGGGTTTTAATCCCAGTCCCAGCCTTCTACTTAAACAGACTTGGGCTCATTCCCCAAGTTACTCTTCTCCTCTGCTCCAATTCTTCTCTGCTCCAGCGTCCTTTGGCAAGATCTGTCTCCTTGATAGTGTGGGCTCTTGCGTTAGTCTTCCCTGGAGGGAGAATGCAAGTTACAGGGGGGTGAATATTCCCGCAGCCGTCCATTAAACACTGAAGAGTGTGTGAAATGCCTTTTTCTGCCTTTCTGCCCAGGAAACCTGGTACTGGCACGGAGATATCAGCGCTGACAACGTGGTTATGAGTGGTGTCAAGTGTTCGGGGACAGAGATGTCCCTGGCCCACTGTCGTCATGATGGAGCAGATGTCTCCTGTCCCAGAGGTGGTGGTCGTTTTGGTGCTGGTGTGTCCTGCTCGGAGAGTGAGTAACTTGGGGTTTGTTTCACTTTGGCATAAGTGTTTGCCCTGAGATATGTAGGAGAAACGGGGTGGCCTATGCTATGCCTTGGATGTGTCAAAACAGTGGCAAATTGCTGCTGGCGGGGCAGGGAAACACAGGGCGAGGAAGGGGCCGACCTCCATCTCTGGCAGACACTCGTGGGGGGTTTTTTAGTAGCCCATCAGTTAATTTCAAACCTTCATTCCCCTCTGCCAGCTGCCCCTGACCTGGTGCTCAACGCCGAGCTGGTGGAGCAGACGGCCTACCTGGAGGACCGCCCAATGTTCATGCTGCAGTGTGCGCTGGAGGAGAACTGCCTGGCCAGCTCGGCCGTCAACACCTCCGTCACCTCTGGGTACCGACGCCTGCTGCGCTTCTCCTCCCAGATCCACAACAACGGCCAGTCCGACTTCCGCCCCAAGAACGGCCGCCACGCCTGGATCTGGCACGACTGCCACCGGTGAGTGCCACGAAGACGATTTTACACAGTCGGTGTCTCCCTCCATCCCTCTGTGCTGCCCGGGGAGGACCGTTCTGCTGTGGGAGCACAGGGCTGAAGTGCTGGAGCCGCGGCTGCAGGGCTGTGACGGGTGTTAGGGCAGCTCTGATCCTCTGACAGCAGAGAAACCAGTTTATTACAGGAGGAATTATAGTTAAGAACTGGTTATGTGAACGAGACAGGTGTGGAGCTCTCTTTGGGAGAGGTGTATGTGCGAGGGCAGTGTGTACGCGGGAGTATGTGTGTGTACAGACAGAGGGAAGCGTGTGCCTGTGCACCCTGTGTGTGGAAAGACGCGGTCATCTCAGCTGCTTCTCTCACCTGGGAAAGGACTCATTTTTTAAATGCATCTCGGCTCCACTTAAACGGTGTACACCTGGAAGATGGTTTTGTGCTTATTTTTGACCAACAGTAAATTCACCCCCACAAATGCATCATTTTTCAGGGGGAAGCTGACAGCTTCAGCCAAAGTAAACCAGGGGGAGGAAAGGGAGCTGGAACCAAGCCGTCCAGAGGCTTTGCTTCTGAAATAATGGCTTGTTACAGGGTGGATTTTTCTCTAATTTGGGGTAAAAGGGAGCTAAGTAACTCACAGTGCACAGCTCTTTTCCTGTAAGACTTTCGCTTTGTTAAAACATTAGAGCAGTAAATTCTCAAATCCAAGTCCTTTTTAGCCTTTATATAAACAGCGGGAGCGAGGCGAGAGGTGTAGGTAGCGCACTGCACCTCATCTGAAGCTTCAGATCGTGGTGTGGGGCAAATGTTGGCCACTTGCCCTGCAGCCAGGTTGGTTTGTAACGTTTGGAGGCGTAAGCAGAGCTAAAACCTCGGTGGCGTGGGACCGAAGGTAAATGGGAAATGGTGTGTTTAGGGGAGGAGGAAACCCGGAGCAGCACGGTGTATCTGCCTTTCTGGCCCCGTTGGGAAGGGGCTGGGGGAACACGTGGGTACCGCGAGGCACTGAGCACGTCGCAGGCTGGTTACAAAGGAGGGAACTTGGAGCTCTTCAGGACAGACTGCGTGAGTGAGGTGAGTCTGGGAAAGGATCGGGAAGAGGCCAAGAGCCATCTGCATGCTTTAAACTGGATTGTTTATATGGAGGAAGATGAACTTAATTCCTCTTCAATCTTTCCACTCTGTAAACACCAGAGTGTAAACACCTCTTTGAATGATTCAGACATATTTCAGAAACTGAGTCAGACCTGAGAACCTCAAATTTTTATCAGAGGCAGCCAAATTAGACAGCCTCAAAGTCCACAGCTCAGCCGCTGCAGAATGCCTCCTCTTTCCTAACTGCGAGTTTCTGTTTAGTTGGCTTTTGATGTGGAAGCAGAACAAAAATGGGACAGACCTGTAGCAGGGACTGAAAAGTGATTAACTTCTGGCAGGTGGCAATTTTTTTTTTTTTATTTTATTTTTGGTTAGGGGAAAGGAGGTGAGAAGAAACCCACTCCGGAGAAAAATTTCCTCCCCTTCCCTCCCCTCCTTTATCTGTAAATACGTGTGCAGAGGTGATGCTGCAATAACAGTGGCTGGAAGGTTTTAAGCCATGATTACTTTTACAGCTGGAAAGGAGAGGATTTCTGCACTTTTTTCTCTCCTCTCCTCTCCTCTCCTCTCCTCTCCTCTCCTCTTCTCTCCTCTATCCGCGAGCACACGTCTTCACT
>VZSZ01004524.1:77797-92508 GCA_013398815.1 Ibidorhyncha struthersii
CTCCTCTCCTCTCCTCTCCTCTCCTCTCCACTCCTCTCCTCTCCATTAAAAAAACCCAAACTCCTAAGCAATGGCTTTTGAATTAGGACCTGTCTGTGCAGTTGCCTCCCTCCTCAGAGTTTGTTTGGTTTAGTGGCCAGCCCAGCCCAGGACAGTGTCCCAGCGCAGTGTTCCCACAGCTGGGGTAGACGTGCAGTGATTTAAGGACCCGCTCCGCTCTGGGTGCCTGTGGTTGCTCCCCTGTTCCCCGCAATGTGCTCACGCTGTGGGTTTGCTCCCGATTCCAAGGCTGGGATCAAATTCAATGCGTTGCATCAGTGTGACTGCATTTATGTGCCCAGCCCTTACCACGTGGAGCACACAACTGTGTTTTTATCATGTCCTTCCATCTGCTTCCTGCTCCACAAGTCCCACGGACTTCAACTGGACCAAAACACAGGCTTAGTTTTTTTGCTGAACCAGCAGTGTGGTATAGAAAAGGTCGATGTTCCCAAGTTCAACGTTACCCAAACCCTGCTGTGGTCTGACTTTGCCAGTTACGGGTCTACAGCACAGATTGCTGGCTCTCTCCGAACTGTTGCTGCGCCCAACAGTGCGGGAGCGTTCCCGGGAGCAGCTCAGCCCCGGCTGCGTTGACACTAACACTTCCCCGTTTCAAATTATGAAACGCATCATGTGTGAACCCAGCTGTCGGGTTGTTTGGATCAGAGCAGAGTGAGTGCTGAGAGAAGCTGGTTCCATCTGTTGTTAGTTTTCTGCCAATAAATTTACATTCTGCTTAAAAAAAAAATAACTAAATAAACTAACCCAGCCAGGTTGCTGATCTGGGTCCATCCTGCTCTGTTTGCAGCCTGTTGTTAAGGGGGAGGTGAAATATTTCTTGTTCTGGTAAATGATGGGGCCACAAGAAATGATGACCTGGCTGATGGTGGCTTTGATTTTTTTTTTTTTTTCTTCCCTCCCTGCCTCTTCCTTGCCATTATAAAACACGGTGTGTGATCCTACGAAGGCTGGGGCAAGGCTCTCCCTTGGAACAGCTTTAGCACTTGGTATACAAACAAATACCCGGGCCAGGAGCCAGCATGAAGGCGGCACAGGCGATGGTGCTGTATATGCCCAGGGGAATGTTTCCTGTGGTTTCTCTCGCTTTTCCTCCTGTAGCATCACTCGGTCTGTAGCGCTTCACGTCTTGTTGTGTATGTACCCCCACGGCCGCAGGGATGGGCTGGGAGGTGAAATGCCTGGCCCGAGGGATGCAACAGCACAGACCCGAGTCCGGGCTACTTGTATCCAAGTCATCGTGCCCTAGCCACTGGCCCACCTCTGCCGGGGCAGACCGTGTAGCCCTTTAGACCTGGTAATTAAAGGGGTGTCTGTTTTCCCTAAAGATAATTCTCCCCGTCTGTGCCTTGCAGGCATTACCACAGCATGGAGGTTTTCACCCACTACGATCTGTTGAACCTCAACGGAACCAAGGTGGCTGAAGGACACAAAGCCAGCTTCTGCCTGGAAGACACCGAATGCGAAGCAGGTATGTTTGCTGGAGTCCCTTGTGCTGGGAATTTACTGCTGTCCCTGTACAGCCGCCTGGCTTCAAAGGTGCTGTCAAAGTCCAGAGCAGAGCTAGAACGGGGCCTGACAGGGGCCAGAAACCCCTCCTGAGGGTATATCTGTATGGAGTGGTCTCTACAGGTGTAAGAGAATCCTCAAAGGCCCCATATGCTGAAATTCTCGGACCTCAGCTCCTTACATCCTTACTCTGAGCTGCTCTGAAAACCCAGCTGGGCATTTTCTCATTCCTGTAAAGCGAGAAATTCCAAAACGTGCCTGTAGGTGACGAGGTATGGAACAGCTCCTCCTGTGCAGTTAAGCAGTACGTGTGTTTCAATATAAGACACTGAGCAAGGCACTGTTGTGTTAAATCTCATCCAAAATACGGTGCCTGTAGCTTACCACCGTCTAAGGGAGTTGGAGAATAACTCACCCTTCCTCTGACGTGTCTGAGGGTGGGAAATTCCCAGCCCAAATTGCTGTGAATCTAACGTTTTGAGCCTGTAACTCTTCTCACTTAGATGTGCAAAAACAGTATGAATGCGCCAATTTTGGTGAACAAGGGATCACAGTTGGATGCTGGGATGTGTACCGTCATGACATCGACTGCCAGTGGATTGATATTACTGATGTCCCACCCGGTGATTACCTCTTCCAGGTATGGGAGAAAAAGAGGGTTGGACGCTCTGCTGTTGCTTTTATCTTACCCGTTAGGGATGTCAAGAATGTACCAAACTAGTGTATTTGTACATCTCCTACAGTACTATAAACTTCTGATTATAAAGAGATTATATTCCTAGGATACCTAAAAGATAAAGAATTACCTAACAGGGCAACAAAGTGTTACCAGATCACGTAGTTCCCCAAGTGAAAAATCAGGGTCAATAACCACAGCTTAGAGGCGATAGTCTTAAGAAATCCGCATCCAGCTAATACGTGTTGGTCCTACACAATCCACATGCAGCTCCTGTTGTGAACACACTGCAGTACGTGTCACATCACACACGTGCGCGGCATCCCACTCTTGTCCTGTACTGAGCTTCTGAGCTGTTTGTAAGCAACGCTCCCTTTGCTTGAGGATTAAATAGTGCTATTCTCGTGGTGTTTGCAGTTCAGACTGTGCCTGCCGTCTGTTTTGTGCAGGTGGGTGGAGTGGGGGGAATTCTTTGGTTCTAAAAACAGCCACTTAAACTGGAGAGGAGTGAAGGGAAGAGGAATTATTTTTGTCTGCATTGATATTGTGAGAAATATAGAGAAGGTGTTTGAGGGTGTATCTTGATGCATGGGGGAAGGTGCGATCTTGATCTGGCTTTAATCAAGTAGTTTCTGTCTCTTTGCAAAATGAGTTAGTTTTTTTTTCCTCTTAAAAAAAAAAAAAAAAGATTATGGTGTAATGAAAAAGCTGATTCTGTCCCATTCTGACTAGTAAGTGTCATATCCAGTCCACCTTTAAATAACTTAATGCTGTGTTTCTCCATCACTCTCTAGGTTGTCATCAACCCAAATTATGAAGTTGCTGAATCTGATTATTCAAATAACGTGATGAAATGCAGGAGCCGCTATGATGGGCAGCGCATCTGGATGTACAACTGCCACATAGGTGAGAGCGACTTCTGCGGGGGAAAGCTGAAAGGCTGTTGTGCATAGATCAGACCGCATTGCTCACCCCTCCTTGGGAAGATGGGATACTGAGCCCTAACTACTCGGGTGCTATTTGCCGTAGACAAATGGTGCAGACACCAGAGCGTCTCGGTTATGGGGTCAAGCTGGTACAGGCTGCCAAGAGTACGAGGGCCGGATGGGGGTGGGACAGTTCCTTCTGTCGTGCTGCGTTGTACACGTTACCGGAGCAGCATGCACAACGCTGGTAAAACATCTGTGCAAGATCTGAAAGAAATCCCTCAGCCTTGGTAGAATGGGGCTAACAGATGTTCCAGCTGTATCTCTTCTACAGGGAAATGAGTGGTTTTTCCCCTCCCAAGACTGTCAGACATAAGGAAAGCTCTTGTGCAATCTCAGAACTTGTTCAGTGCCTGAGTAGGTCCAGGCAAACTACTACACCTTCTTCCCAGGCTCAAATCATTACCCCAAAGCTTCGCTTCTCTTGAAAAACAAACAAAAACAGTGATGTGGGAAGCGGAGCAGTGGAGAAGAGCCCTCTGCTCAAGCCAGAAAGGAAAATGCTCTGCTGTCCCTTGAATGGGAGGGAAAAACTGGGCATTTTCTTGAATACATGTAAAACATTCTCATTTGGAATTTCTTTTGGTCTTGGAAATATCAAAGCCAAACTAGTTTAAATTTATATTGTCAATTGTTCAGACCATTCTAAAATGGAATTAAGGTGGGGGCTTTGTAAGATAATTTATATACTGTGTTAAAAACAGTTTAACAGCAAGGGCCTGCCAACCTCCAAATAAAACCAGTGGTGAAGACAATTTCCAGAGCTGGCTGAAGTTCTTCAAGGAGTGTTTTTCCTGAAAAAATTCCATGTAACCACTGATTTTTCTCATTCATTTGCTTTTTGGTTTTTTTTTTAAGAAAATACTTGTCTCCCATGTCATGCTTCAGACCGTGACCTAGTTCAGAAAAGCCCAACCCACTTCATTTGGATGAACAGGCACTAAAGTGTTGAATGGGCCCTCCAGCTGAGCTTGAAAATATTTCTATTTAAAAATAAATGTGTTTAGCTTTCATTGTCTCTCAACTAGCAAAAAGTCAGGGCATAGTCCTATTTAAGAAGAGTAACCAGAACCCACTTACCGTCAGCCCTGAGGAGGAGACCATTTCACAGGTCCTGCTAGTCATCACCTAATTCTTTTAAACAACAAATGTGAGCAGTGAAATTGCGGGTGGTTTGCAGTCTAGTCTTCCAAATACATAGAAGACTCAGTCCAGTACTCGTGGGGACACTTGGCTGTTCCAGTTATGGCAAAATTTAATTAATACTTAAATTAATTAGCCCAGAAAAGTCTTTGCTCTTCTAGTACTTGCTTTGAGCCCTCAATTTTCACAGTCTCTTTTGCAGATTACACACAGCCCCAGTGTGTTCTCTGCCTTGTGTCGCAACCTGCCTTCACTACCTCCTGCTCAACCCCGTGTTCTTTCCGTTGACTCCCCAGGTGGCTCTTTCAGCGAGGAGACGGAACAGAAGTTTGATCACTTCAGCGGACTCACAAATAACAAGGTGTCCACCCGATAGAACAGCATCGCCTTCCACCCACTATTTAAAGAAGCGAGGTTTCCTGCTTCGGTGATTTCCCTAACCACTGCACAAAAACCGAAAATCAAGCAAACAATCAAACTCTAAATTAGCAAGGTAAATTATTTTCTAAAGATGCCTTCCTTCCCAGTTTAGGTGCTCAGACCACCATGTGTCTCTCATAACTCCGGTCCCTACTACTGAGGTAGTTAGGAACAGGCTTTTAAACTCTACTTGGCTCCATATCTTCATCGTTCCAACCTTCTCCACAAAGATTTCTCCCTCCACTTTGCAGCACCATCTTTATTCACAGACATAGGTCCAGGCTGCAGCAAGCACAATTTGCCTTTGGGTACCAACAACCTAAACGTGTCTTTACCGTTCATTTTCTTCAAGGCATTAATCTTGGTATCTTTAAGCTTTTTGACTCGAGCTTGAATGCACCATTGATGCAAGCGCCTCCATTTGTGACGCTGCTTCTTGAACACAGCTAATCCTCAGTACTGCCATGCCATTAGCATTAAAACTCCATTTTAGCAAAGAAATACAGGAAAGGGGAAAAAAAACCAAATTGGAGCAGCTTTTTCTGAGCAGAACAGTACAAAGCATAATTTAATACTGCAGTGAAACTCTTGTATTCAACAATCAACTCCCAACACAATCTCTTAAGCGGAGCAGCTAATGCAGAACTGTTTCTCCAAGTGCATCGGGGCTCCGTGAAGCTTCACCTCCCTTGTAACATCTAGAAGACTTTGCAGATCTCCTGATGATGAGTCCACTGGACTGTGAATTTCCATTACACAGTAAGCTATTCACCCAATAGGTTCTACATACATCTAAATATTACCTTCTAGGCTGGATATTCACTCTGTCTTTTCTTTCAAGGATGAATTTAGTTTAAGGCATTGTATCATCACTGTACCTTACAGAGGTAACTTCATGGCTTTCATCATCAGGGATCTGGACCTGTGCTGTTGCAGACCCACCTGTGTAAGTTGTCTTTAAAAGGATTTTTACACTTGGTAAATTCATAATGGTGCTCAGTGTGTTCCTCTGTTTGTTTGAGGACGCACATTGCTACAGATTTTCAGCCACAGCTACTTGAATAAAAGTTTTACCCGGAAAAATGCTTTATATGCCATTTGTGTATTTCTACTCCATGAAAGTCGAGGGCCTTGTTCACAATTCCTGGTACTGAAGTTTTTTTCTCCCTCTGTGTTTGTACAGAAGACTTCTACAAGCTGCTGAAGTTAACTGAATTTAGCTGACCATTTCAATCCACAGGGGGATTGAAAGTGGCTGCATCTAACTTGTGCTCTCCATAACCTACCTCACAGGGATGTTGTGAGGCTTAAAGAATGCAGAAGTCTTTTGCTAATGCCTGTCAGATTGTTTCTGTCATTTGTCCAGTGGCCCAGATGGTGGCATCTAGCAAAGGTTTTTAGCCTACTGTAAGCTGGAAAACTCCGTTTTGTTCTCAAGATGCTGGACTGTGTAGCAGAAGCAGAGTCTGAGAGGTGCTGGATGCTGTGTTGCTGCTGCCACGACAAGGTGTCTTGCAGCATCTCCTGACTCCAGGCTCTGGGCAAATCACAACTGGCAAGTTCTGGTTTTCTTTTCCTAATCAGTGTATGACCACTTCCCTTGCGAACAGTGCAACAAAGCAAGTCAGGCTCTGCCAACACTACATGAATAAGGAAAAGCCCTGAAACTCACTTGCATTCAATGCTTGTCAGTTTTGTGGGATATTTTAACAATAACATTACAACAAAGTAAACATTAAACAGATTTTTTGACTCCTGCAGATGCTCTGCTCTTGCTTACAGCTGAATTTTGGCCAACAAGATGCAATTCCCTTACTCTAATGCATTTATTTTTTTTAAAGTTTTAGACCAGGCTTTTCTGCAAGTGCCCCAGTGAGTAACCAACACTTTGAAACAGAGTAGGGCAAGATGCTCTCTGTAGCGAAGAGCCAACAGCCCCTCACAGGGCTTGGCTCTTGCGCTCAAGGTCTCATTCATGGTAAACTTTCTCCCTTCCCAACTTCAGAAAGAAAAGACGGTGCTAATCCATAAGAGAACATCCCCATGGCAACTCACTGTTCTGCATGCAGTTTAATATCACAGCCGTGCTCATCTATACATCTTTTTTTTTTAGCTGAGATGGTTTATTCCTCCTGGTCCAAGCTTTCCAGCAGGAGCACTTCGGTGCCTGAGACGTCCTGCTGCTTGTGCTTCAAACCCAAAGCCCGGGTCACCAGCCTCTTCGCCACAGCAGTGTCGGTCTGGGGTCTGTCTTTTGCAAGGTGAAGGAGCTCTAGGCAAAAATGGGTGAAAACCATTAAGTTAATGCTTGTTCAGGAACAGTCTCGTGGCTAAACCATAAGACTGGCAGAGAGAAGGGCTGATTTCTATTTTCTTAGTTCCTTTACAGAATTAGCCCAGGAGCAAATCGGTCTATCCCTATCCAGTAAATTGCCTTTTCTTTTAGAAAGATGTGCCTCCAGATTTGTACTTAACATTTTTCAATGACAGCTCAAAAGCTATTTGGCTATGATTAAGCTCCAGGCCTCTCCTGCAGCAGGAGAGAGAATTGTTCCCCAGTTGCTTTCAGGAACAGCTTCCTAACCCCTTCCTGGCAAAATTCAGAAAAAGTCACATCTCTGAGAACAAAATGAAGGCAACACAGTCCAACAATTTATCCATGCAAAGGGAAGTTTGATCTCAATTTAGACTAATCAAAACCAGCTGGCTAAATCCTTAGAAAGCAGCAAGGAAAAAATCTGCATTTTTTAAAAACCAGCTCAATCTGTCAGATACTTCCATTTTCTGGTAGACATCTGGCTTGCTACGGTTTCATCTTACAAGAAATGAATACACCAAAACTTTACCAAGTCCACAGTAATCTGGATTTGGCAATTATCTAATCATTTTATCGTATCAGCAACTGTTTGCAAATTTATTATCCAGTTAGCAATGGGGGCTTTGCTTGCTTTTTCAGAAGTTTTATTACTAAAGGCAGCCCTTCAGCAGCGTAAAGAAAAAGGGGCAGACTCAAAGCATCCACAGCTTGGAAAACAAAACTGCTGCTCTTTCTTGACAAAGCTCAAAAAAAAAAAAAAAAAAAGAAGAGACACTGTCAGTTAATTAAGATCCAAATTTGTATTTGGGAAAAAAAAATTGCTAAATTGTATCCAAACAGAGTTTATATCTGATGTTCCCCAGAAGGAGTTTATAACCTGATTCGGAAGGCTACAGCAACAAGAATCAGGGAGCATGAATGAAAACAGACAAGATGGACAGTGCAAAACCAAATCCAATTTTTTGACATTTCATTTAAACCTAGCAGTCTTAAAAACTCAGGAACTTCTAACTGTGACAGTGTCCCTTTACAGCATTAATACCGAAATGTGTTTCCACTGCAGTGTACTGTACAAACAGTATAGTTGTAGGTTCAGCAAAGTCTCTACTGCTACAAGATTCACGGCATTTCTTTACTGTGGCAAGTATAACTGATTACAATATGATTTTAAAAAGCAATGAAATAAATAAAACAATGTTAATGGCTAAGCTTGACAATTTCTTCCTTCACCTGATACTGAATAAAATTACGCCAACCACAAAATGTAACCGCTATCGGTTTTGTCTCATCTATTATCTTCACCTGTGCAGAGCAGCTTAGTGGGCAGGCTTATGGCGTTTGCCACGCTTTGCCTTCCTGCAGTCGCTGCGACAGCCAAACCCATCCGCTGAGCAACGCAGCTCTTCTCCTCAAACTACGCCCAAGAGAAGCGCGTCACACAATACAGACTAAGCCTGAGTTTCAGCGAACCACTTAGGTGGACAGTAAACAAAAAGCAACAGGTTTTGACGCTTTTTCATTCAGTCCTCCTATAGAAGGGAGAAAGAGGGACTGAAATCTTAAGCGTAGGTAAGAGCTGTAGTTATCTTTCCTCTAAGCAGTGTATAACATAGTCTTGTTCTGCAAATTTGTCATCACATTCACCTGTGCCAACCACCCATGTCTGCTGCAAACAGGCAGAAACCAGCTTACTCCATCAGTAATGCTTTAACATAACTATGATACAGGTTGGCTGAAAATACTCTAAAAAAAGTTAAATAAAATGCATCTGCAGGCTTCTACCGAAGGCTCTACACAACAGCTCGTGGTCCTGCAGTGCCAAAACAAACACACAAAAAAGAAGTACTAGTCCTTAATATCTATTTCCCCATTTAACTTGTCATTGTGACCACTCAGGATATAGAAGATTGGTAAACTAAGAAATAATACTAATTAGTAATTAAAAATAAAATTGTCTTACTTGGTCGCTGCAGTGCCTTGATCTTAGACTGCTTTGTTGCATGGATCAATGGTCGGATCTTTAAAGAAGGATAACGGCGCCCCAGGGCTTGAGATGCTTCAAAGAACAGAGATTGCTGAAATTAGCAGACCGAAGTTTGGTGGCTTTAATAATAAAAATCAGCACACGGTATGGTAACACTGAGTAATTTGAGCTTCAGCAGCTGATGCATTATCTCAAGACTTGTACTAAAACACCTAAACTCGTTCTGGTCACCTCAGGCTTACATCATGCATTCCTTGTGCGGGAAGAGTCCCAAGAAAATATAAAGACTTTTTAAAAGACAACTCTCTCGGTATTAGACTAAATCCCAAGAAAAAAGCAGCAGCTTTCAGCCTACATCCACTGCTGGATGGAAGAGTCTCTTGGGGTGGCTCTGACCTGAACTTGGGGCGTTTGTCCCCGAGAAGGTCAGTTTGCCGGGAGCTTTGGTGTCTGACCCGCGTGCCATCGCACTCATAAGGAGGGTATTGTACACTTGCAGGAATTCGGTCTAGTTACAGGAGAAAAAAACCCTGAAGTAGCAAACCAGATTAATTTCTAGAAATGCAGTGCGAGTCGCTCGCTAAACAAAAGGTGCGCTGGTGATTATCCAAGGCAATTAAAAACCTGCTGTTCTTGCAAAGCAGAGTTTCCACACAACGCACGGTCATTCCAGCTTCTCAAGCCTGAAAAGCCTTTCAAGTTTGAGGCACAGAGGAAGAAAGATGCGATGAACCGTAACTACCTTTGGCACCAGCTTAGCCTGAGCACAAGACTCAACAGATGCAGAGTTGGAAACCGCGGCGTCAGCACGGGGCCACCGCGCCAAGAGCGGAGAAACCCCAGTGGCTCCGCGGGTCCCTCCGTCACAGCCACAAAGGGAGTCACACTACCTGTAGAGGGGCTGGAGAAGATTCCCAGGGCGTGCGTATCATCCACCCACTGGATTTTGAAACCACTCTCACTGAAATGAAAAGACGATAGAATAAGATTCGTTAATAAGAAAGAAAAAAAACCCACCCCATGATAAACCCGTCAGCCACATCAGGTTATTAAGAGTACTACTTTGTGTAGACTGCTGGTGCTTTTCAAAGCATTATACCCATTTCACATGAGGGGAAAGAGAAGGAGAGGAAGGCACAGAAGATTATCAGAAGTTCTCCTTTCAAGGCCACGATCTGCAATTCCCTCATCAGCTGCCCCCAAGAACTCTCCTTTTCCTCTCTAGAAACCCTGGGCCAAAATCCAACCTCAGTTTCAGGGACTGTCTTGTAACACAAAAATATTGTTTGTCATTTATGTAGTGCCTTACAAACACTACCCAATCGCTCAGACATCTACAATAAAAAAACAAGTGACATATAGAAGTGGTTTACAAAGCTCAGGGTGAAGAGACCGATGTGAAAATCTAATACAGCATCAGTGGAAAATGTGAGTTTGGGCACAGGGAGTTCAAAGATTTTCCTGTAGCTCAGGAAATACAAATACAATCGACTGCTCAGATTGGATCCGTCGCTCTCCAGCTCAGTTTCACAGCCAGTGGAAAAAAATACATCAGAGGAAACACACCATAGACAGTAGCTTATTTAAAATGTAAATCGTGGGGTTTAATTTAAGGGATCCATAGAAGTGAAGTGTTCCCATCTAATCCACCGGGTGTATCAGAAAGGAGGAGGACGGTGGGAGGAAAAGAGGGAGAGGCACCTGCAGACAGAGCCGAGCGCTCCGGCAGCAGCGACGCAGAAATTCAGAGCTGCACCGCGCACCCAGCGCGCCCCTTATCACTAACGCAGGGCTGAACTTTGCTCCGGTCCTGCTACTAATCCAATGTCGCTCCCTTAGGCACAAGGCTCTGTTCCCCATATTTACATAATAAATCTTATCGCCAACAGCAGGATTGAGCACTTTTTCTTGCAAATACTTATATAAGCACATAATTTCACTCAAGCACCGGGATGAAGCAAAGCAGTTCATAGCAACCACCTAAAGACTCTCACCGAAGGCCAAAGCAGTAGGAATACACCTGCATGTAGATACCTGTGCGTAGGACACAGCCCTGAAGAACCAGTCGTGTTTTAAACCATACATAAACTGCAGAAAGTGTCCTTTAAGGCACAGAAAGAGCGTAATATATAAGGGCATGAAGGTGAAACTGAAATTCAAAATTCATCAGATTCCGGTGCACACTCAAGTGTGAATACTGCTCCCTCCATGCCCCTGATATGCTCCAGCTCTCAGAGAGGTACTCACTGGAAATCCGAGAACACTTCTAACAGGTGCTCCGTTTTCAGCAACGGGGAGAAGTCATAGATTTCAGTTACGTGGCCAAAATCTCCCTCGCTGAGCTGTGCCTCTCCGTAGCTGGAATAATCAAAGCTGATCTTCTCAATGCTTATGTCCTTCACGGTTAAATAACCCACGATCTGAGAATATTAAAAAAAAAAAAAAATTAAAAAAAAAATAGCAGACAAGGTTTCACTTCAAAGAGCAATCCTCCAGGGCCCCACCTCAGTCCCTGCGAACCGCTTCTGCAGCCACACTCCTGCCAACAGGTTCAGCAGCCACCTGCGGCAGCCCCGGCACAGGGACTCTCCTCCCACGGACTAACGCTTCCCCCTTGGGCCAACTCCCGAGCCACCCTCTTTTTCCCAAAGTCACTCCCCACGGCAATACTCGTGGCAAAACGCTACCTCTGCCATGAGCTCCGCGGTACAGTCGTCCTCGAGGCTGCTCTGCCCGCGGACGGCCGCGCTCTCCTCTTTATCGCCTGCAGACAAACGCAGCTCACACCACAGCGCATCGGCCAAGCCCGAACGCTCCTTGTCCTCCTCTTCTGCCACGGGCACCTTCCCACTGCGGTGCTGCCCGGGAGCATCCACCCAGCGCTCGTTCTGCTCCTCCGGAGTTGATGGGTCGGCACCACGGACCAGCTCAGGTGCAGCCAGAGGCTCATTTTGGGCTTCTGTGGGGTTCTGGTTACCCTCCGCCTGCGCAACTCTGGGGCACTCTTGATCATGGCTTTCCAGTTCAGAGACACTCTTGCCTCCCTCTCCCGTGCCGGCATTCACAAAGTCCTTGCCCTGTTCTTCAGGCAGTGACACGTTTCCACTACTCTCCAGGCTCTTGGCAGCAGCGCAGCTCTTATCTTGGTTTTCCAGCAGCAGCGACGTTGCACTCGACTCTGCTGCAGCCGGGGCAGTACAGCAGTTACTGCTGCGACTTTCCGATACGGAGGAGTTTTTGCCGCACTCCACTCCACCGGCATCCCGGCTGTTTTGGTCTTC
The DNA here is from genome assembly GCA_013398815.1 of Ibidorhyncha struthersii. NCBI lineage: Eukaryota > Metazoa > Chordata > Aves > Charadriiformes > Charadriidae > Ibidorhyncha > Ibidorhyncha struthersii. The sequence goes on from VZSZ01004524.1 coordinate 90,174, forward strand.
AGCTGGCAGCTGGCACAGGATTTTGTTACCTTCTGGTATGACAGCATTGCAGCTCTGATCTTGCTCTTCTGCCTCAGTTGGGTTTTTACTGTGTACAGAAGAAAGGGAATCTGCACAGTCTTTATCCTGACTTTCCTGCTCAGAGAAATCCTTACTGTTCTCTGATGACGGGACATCCATACAGCACGGAGGACATTCATCATTTGTGTCGTCATTGCTTTTTCCTGAGACACACTCTTCACCAGGCTCCTGTTGCTTGCCAAGGGCCAAGGAGACACCACCTGGGCTGCCTTCAGACTGACCCAGTTCCTCCCGGGTGTCCCCAGGTGAAGCTTTAGGGCAAATCTCTTCTTCTCGTGCCATATCCCCACCTGACTCGGTGACAGCCGCCACTGGGCTCTCCTGCTCCCCGCGTTCTGCCTTCTTGCGCATCGCCTTGGGGACGTACAGGGCTTTATCTGGTTTCTTCCAGGGCGGCCTTTTTATCCTTCCGGACCCCACGCAGGCTCGAGAGTTGTCACCGTGCACCTCCCCGCCGTGCCGCAGCCTGCCACCTCGGCCGCCCCGGCCCCACGGCTGCGGCGGTCGGTGCGGTCTCGGCGGGTTGCTGCTGGGTTTTTGGTCGCCAGTCTCGCTGGGCAGCCTGGGACCAAGAGGACGGCACAGCGTGAGCGGGGAGCAGAGGAACCCGAGTAACGTGACAGTTGCAAAAGACAGAGAGAAAGAAAAGCATCAAATCCACGTAGAAGTCAGCACACAGGTGGGAGAAAAAGCCTCTGCTTCCTTAATAACTGGAAGATGCCATCAGTACCGAACACCCTCCGCTTCGTGGAGAAGCGCCATGCAAACTTCTCGCACATAAGCTTGAACAAAACCCCCAGAGCCACAGAAAGAACAGCACTGTTACATCTACCGTGCAGTACCTTACGGCCGAGTGACAGATGACCGTCCTCCTCCTCCATCCTTCTCCCACAGAAAAGCTGCTCAACAAATCCACGTTGTCCACAGTGCGATGGATCAGGTACCTGAGGCGACTGGACAGAGGGGGGAACAGCAGCACTCTGAAAAGAGAGAGGGGTCGGGGGCATCAGCAACTCGCAGGGAGGAAAAGGACAGGACCAGAGCAAGAATTTATTAACCTCTCCTCCCAAAGTCATTCCCAGTGCAGGGTTTAAATCCAAGCCCAAAAGCCGAGCAGGACTTTCTGGTATGAAAGAGCCAATATCCCTTTTCCATCCCAGATGCCCAGACACACACGCTCGCCTCGCACGTAGCGCCGGGAGCGTGGGGCAGCTGGGACTGTCATTCCTGCCTGTATCCGTGCTGGGAACGGCGGGAAAGCACCAGCATAAGGCTCTTAGGGGTCCCCTTCCTCCCAGTCCCGAGTGCGCTCCAGAAACCAGCAACTAAAAGAATACGAACGGATGAATAAACACCACGTTCGATTTCATTGCATTTAGACACATTTTCACAATTCTGGTTTCATTCCTGAGCATTTTACAATAGCACAGGTACGTTCTCTGCCAAACTTTTTTTTAAAAAAGCAATGAAACAAATATTTAAGGTCATTAGAAGCTGGCAGGAAGCTGAACTAAGCAATCCCATCCCTTCTTCAGCCTGACACCCTCGTTTTGGCCACCTCAAGGGCTTCAAAGGTCACTGGATCAGGAATTAGGTCCAGTTAAATCCAGCCTGGCCAAAGAAAAACAATGCAGCACTCCAAAGCGACAGAGATTGCTGCTGTGGAGGAGGATCCGGCACGCAGGAAGCACTCAGCAGAGAGGGGAAACGAAACAGTTTGATTACAAAACTATTCATTATAACTCGTCAGGCTGACTGGTGAGCTCGGCCAGAGCGGGGCTGGCACAAAAGCCACCAGCGTCCAAACCGACCCTGCTTGAAGCGGAATGAGTGGACAAGTGGGCACGGCAGAGACCCCACGCCAGTCCCGGGCACGGCGGGATGCTCCAGGCCAGGCTGGAGCTCTGCAGCCGGCCGGACCTTGCAGCCGGGCTCCAAACTCCGCTGCTCAAACCCAGCCGGCGCTTCCACCCCGGAGAAGCGATGCGAAACAGAGACAAGCGTCACAACGTGCCATTGCTCCTGGAGTGGCACGTGCCACCGCCCAGGGACCGCACGCACCAGCAGGGAGTGAGTGACCCCACGCAAAGCCCCCGCCGTGGCAGGGCACCTACCGGTGGTGCTGCCCCTGCTGCATGAAGTGCTCCAGCTCCTCCGCGATCCTGCCCACGAACTCATCCTCGTTGGGCGAGAGGAAAACGCCATCCATGCAGCGCAGCGCCAGGGTGGCAGCGGACGGGAGGCCTGGGGAGGG
>VZSZ01004525.1:7566-23479 GCA_013398815.1 Ibidorhyncha struthersii
AAAAAAAAAAAAAAAAAAGGAAAAAATACGTCCTTTCCAGCTCAGTTTAAGTTTGCTTTTACTTTGCAAGTCTTGAACAGTCACGGCTACGGACAGATGAGACCTGTCCTGTCCGTATTACAAGGGTCTGGAGTTCCTAAGCATCATCAGTTTGTGCTGTTTTGAAATCTTCTGGTTATAGCATTTTAAGGTTATCACATCACACATTTGCCACAGTTTAAAGGTTTCCTGCTGCAGTTAGTGCTGTTTGTGACTTACTTGCAGTCTCCAGTTGTGTACCTCTATTAATGTTTGAATTTGAGGATGTTATTACTTTGCTCTTTCCATGTCTTGCCAAATTGGCCTTTGTGTCTTCATCAGCAAACTGGGTGATCCTACATCTGTTAATGTTGATAGGCTTTTTATTCTTACATGACACCCTATGTAACAGGGTATTTCTGGGGACAGTGGCTACCTCCTGGCAGCTTGGAGTTTATCAGTAAGGGCTATTTAACTGGACAACATCCAGGTTTCAGGGTTCTTGAACAAATTAAAGTGATGCAAAGAAGAATCAGAATGTTAATTGGGAAAATATTCTTAGATATGATCATACTTCTCCCTTTCACAGTTTTTTCTAGTCAGTGATATTGTTATTAAGTTGCTTGTCAGTTTGATAATATTCAGACAAATACAAGATCAGAATTCTTTTTAGTAGTTTTTGCTGTCGGTTGGAGTGGGATACGGACCCGGAGTAATGATGCAGTCTCAGTATGAGTATGGTCGTTCTCCTTTATTAGGTGTTTTAGCAGAGTATATATAGACTCACAGCAGAAGCATGCATAGTCAACAACATAGTGATTGGTCCAAACCCCTTATTCACACACAACGCCCCCCAACTCAATTGGTTAAGACCCTCTGTCCACCCGCATAGCACACGCTGGTTCTCCTCGCCTCCGTGGTCTCGTTCCCAGACTCAGTCCTGCCTTTATGATAAGCAAGGCCCTCTTCCTCCTTATCAGCCGGTCACGGAGACATCAAGGACAGCAGGTGCAGGCCTCTTCACCCAGCTCAAATCCTGGGTTGCTCACCAGAATCAAATCATGACCTTCTTCCTTTCAGGAATTCCTCCACAGTTTTGAAAGGAGATTTGCCAGATATGCTCACTGAATGGTAGTTACGTGGTGTGAGCCAGTCACAGTATATCTTTTGTTAAAGCAACTAAAAATTGTGACTGACCTGAATTTTCTGTTTCTAGAATTGGTGGCAGAAAAGAAGAAAATGGGTTGGAGGAATTGAAGATAATTTTCTAAACCGTTACAATAAACTCATACTCACCATTCAAATTCATAGTTGATATTTTGGAAAGGATTAATTTGATTTCTATAGCAACATAATCAGTGTTGTGAATCTGGGAAAGGCTTATCCTCCAGCCTTTTTATTGGCTTTTGAGCACAAGAACAGCTGTACTGGGTCACTCCAGCCTTGTGTCCCATCTTTGACAGTAGCTGATAATAGATGCAGAGGAGAGAGTAGAACAGGGCAGAAAAATGTGTAGCTGTGCTGCTATGGAGTGTTCCCCAGCCTCCAGCATTTTGTACCTCCGTTTGTGTTCTTTTGTCTTGTTTTCTTTTGATTTTTCTTTTAAACTTCTAAACTTTTGAAAGTTTTAGAGCAAGTTCTTGTAGAGTTTAACTCTGTGTTCTAGAATAATTTATATTTCTGTTTTACTATGAAGTGGTAATGACAGAAGTTGTGTTAGGAGACTATAATCTCAGCTTGATTTTAGTCATCATAGTGTGCAGTAGTTTCAGTTGTGTGTCTGATACTGTAGAAGGATGGCATTATGTTTTTCATGGGGGGTGGTGTGGTGTGGGAAATTAGTATATAATGCACAGAGACTGTATATACCAAAAACAGTTGTTAAGATTCTTGGCACTAATACCATGTCTTCCTGAGAGTTGAGGGCCTAACTGTAAATTTAAATAGAGGACTAAACCAAATGTTCCCTGTGAATAGACAAATTATTTAAAGAACAAGAGTTTTTTAAACCTGCCTTTATACCTTATGTTGTCCCAATATTAATACTGTTTTCATAATTGGTCTTTGAGGAAACTGATGCAGGACAATAATTTGTGTACTACTATAAAGCATTTAAAGAATAGTTTGTGTACAAAAATCTATACGTAATTAATTTTCAAATCAGCATTGTACCTATCCGTTGGAATGGTCTTCTGTTTTCTCTTTCTGTGTTAAAAGTTCAAAGGTGTTCTAAGTTTGTCTCCTAGCAATCTGAAATAAATTCTGTGGCCAGTCCTCAGGTTTGTTCTGTGCTTCTGTTTAAGTAGTAGTACTGTAGCTTTAGATGCTAGAAAAGCTGTTAACGTATAAACTATGAAACTTGTTTTTCTCAGAATTTTTAGCAGTAAAGCAACACTGTCTACAAATTCGGCATGCAAGGTCACACGCTGGGAATAATAACGTAACTCTAAGGGTGATGATGCAGAGATGGCTTTTCTACACATACAGTTGCAGCATCTTGGTTAGAAATAATATTAGAAGACAGTAATTTGGAACATGGTCCTTTTTTGAAGTGCTCTTACTGCTTCAAGCTGACTGCAACACCAGAATGTATTTCCCACCACCATTATCCATACTCAAGAATATTTTTTAAAAATGTTCTTTACCCTCTTAAGTGAGGTTCTGGGGATTCCTTGGATATGCTGTCTTTTGCACTGCTTTCCAGTTAATAGACATTTTTGTAAATGTGAAGGTTAATTTCTACTTGATGTAGGAAGAACAACAGTTTTTTTGCTTTCTTTGCTGACTGCCATGAAAGAGAGGAGGTGCGCTTTATTCTGTATTACTGAGCCACTTTCTCTATTTATAGCTTTCTTAAGAAGCAAGAGTGAAAATAATCTGAGTTCTTAGCTTTTATTTTCTTTCTGTTTTTCTGAACATGAGTTACTGGAACTTCTCTGTTGTTGTATTAAAAATAAAGTCCCTTACGTGTGGTTCACCTATGGAAACTATAGGAATCAAACTACATAAATCTCTAGGCGTGTTCTGCAGGAATCACTGGTTTTGGTCACCTGTACTTTTCAAGGGGTGCTCTCAATAGTTAAGGTTTGTTATACGTTGTGTTTTTTTCATCTAAAATTTATGAGAATTATTTGGAAAAACTTATACACCACACTAGACCAGTGCAAAGTATTTTGTGCCCCACCGATTCAAGTGTGATAATTGAATTTTAACAGCGATCATAGAGGATGTCTATCTGGTTTAGTATTTGGTACATTTTTCAACATGATAGTAACTACCTAAACATCAATTGTTTACAAACAAACAATTGTTTCTATGTTTTTACCTTACAAATTCAGACATACCTTCAGTCTAAACATATATTACTGTGTTTTTGAAAATCACATGCTGAATGTAAACTGTTCATGTGCTGATTGTTTTGAATCTGGCAAAGTGGAGCTGATGTGTCAATATAAATAATTCAGGAGTGATCTCTGAGTCATGCAGTTTGCTTTTTTAATGTAGCTTTCTCCCATTGTTCTCAACCTGTTTTTCTTTTCTTCTGTGCAGTTTCCACATTTTGAATTAGATGTAAATTAAGAATACTTCATGTTATGAAAGATTACATAATTGTCCTGATATGTTTTTTCTCTTCACTAAGCTGATAATGGCAGGGTATGCCTTCTCATTGGTGTTTCATTTCATTGTTAAAAGTGTTTTAACAGACTGATTACCTGTCATCTAGGCTTATATAGGCACCTTTAAGCAGCTGATTTCTGATATTTCGTTGCTTTAATAACTGGTAACTCGTGACTATTTCAGTGGAAATGGAGAACAGTGCATTAATGTTTCTTGTTAGTGTGTGTTTCACTCAGCTTCCTTCATTTGGCAGCATGTATTTTAACAAGCCACTAAGAGCACCTTTACAGTCTAAGTGCTATGCAACTGTATATTGCAAAAATCTCTAATAAATGTAGAGGTGTATAGTAAGTTCACGAGGATCATCCATTTATATTGTGATTCTTTCCTTCAGGAAGTGGAAGGTATCTCTTGTGTTCTTAGTCAAAGATGAAATGCTTAACTGTAGTGAAGTACAACTTCCTTCTTTAAGAGAAGTCCTTAGGCATGTTGAGTTTCTTATTTCACTTTTTGGCACTATGATTCTAGTAGGTGTGATAGCAGCTGCTAGTGCAGTCTCTCACTTGAGAGTTTACTTACTGTGTGTATACTGGTTACTGTGCACAGCTACTGTACTAGCATCTACCAAGTGATGCATATAAAATACACACTCATTATGCCTGACTTCAGAGTTACTGAATTATTGGTGTACTAAAGCCTACTGTTCTTTTTGTTTGCTTTTTATTCACGTGTTTAACAGACTAGCGAAATGGCATGCTGTTAGCATACTGAATGTGGTCAGTCAATGCTGCTAAATCTGTCAGGGCAAAAGAGTCGTCACTTGTGCTAATATAGCTGTTGCTGGTCCTGTTTCATCCCTGCATTAGATGGAATGCTAGCTGTTTTGTGTAGCTGGAGCTTTGTAGTATTCTTTCGCTCTGGAGAATGGGATCTGTCAGAATGCATCATGATTTGCACTGGGGAAAAACAATGTCACAGTCCTGAAGGGGTAAAAAAAAATGAGTCAAGCCCTAAAAGGTCATGAGAGTTTAAAAACAAACAACAACACAGCTTTGAATTTTTTTAATACACATGCATCTGTGAATTACTTCAAGGTGTAGAGAATCACGGAATTCTTGAGGCTAGGGTTTTAAAAATACCAATTCCACTGTGTGCTGCAGATTATCATTAGACGTACTGGGTGTTATTCAGTGCGAACAGTTGTGGGTGGGAAACTGTGTTTGGTGGTAGAAGTACTCAGAACAAAGATATCTGCTACTTCAAAGTCCTTGCTGTCCATAAAAACCTGACAGGTACACAGAAAATGCAATGGTAATGATCAGCAAGCTGAACTGTTGCAGAACCTAAGTGTGCTGGCTTGAGATTTTTGTGTACGTAAACAAATTTTTAGATGAGATTTGAGGCAAAGTGGCTTTTTGTACCTATATCAGGACAATTTGCCAAGTGTGAAAGTGCAGGTAAACAACCCAATATAGCCTGACTCTTTTCTGAGTCTGTTCTGGAGAGGTATGTCTGGCTTATCAGTGGCACAGCCACTTCTGTGTGGATTTTTGTAACACTTAAGTATTCAGTTTGACTTGGTAAGCCAGCAGAGAGCTAACATAGCCAAAAGAATGAGAAGTATTCTGCTGGGTTAGTTAGCAGAATTTTTTTTTTTTAATGTGAAGTCAATGGGTGCCAGAGTAGTGTAGAGCATAGGGTGTATCATATAGTGGGACAGGGTCAAGGCAAGGAAAGTAAGGGAAGGGGTTGTGCATCTTTTGGCAGAAGAGTGCTGTAAGATCAGGTCAGTCATTTTGCAAAACTCCACCCTCAGAAGCTCCATGGGAAAGAATGTGAAGATACTTGGTAGTCGTTATGGCCCAGCTCGAGATGAGTCAGCATCTCAGTAATAAATGAAGTAAGTCAGGAAAGAACAGACTCTTGAGGGCCTTAAAATTAAAACAAGTAGCTTCTCTTGTCTTTTTTTCAGATAGAAAAGCAACAACTTCTGAAGAGCTAAAGAGTAAGGGTTAATTGGAGCTAAGAAATACCTGCTGCAGTGGTCTGAACCATTTAAAAAAAAAACCAAAACCAACACATCCTTGTCAACTCCAACATGAGCTGTTAAGCTTGACAGTGAAATGTTAAGGCCATGATACTTCTTTTAGGAGATCAGTCTCTGATTTTCTGCCATGTTTTTTTGATTTCTGCATTAATCCACGTTCTTCAATGCTGTTGTGTGAGATTTTGAGACAGGAAGGTATGCAGTGCTGGATCTAATCTTTGATTACAGGAAAGGCACATGGCTTAGTTGGTAGAATCCAGAATGTATTTAGTACATTAAAATGTGCTTGAAATTAGAAGGGACAGACTAGCAAGAGACTGTATATCCATTTGTGAAGTCATGTTATTATGTTTAAATTCTCTTACATCCCCCACAGGTGAAGTTCTCTTAGGCCTGCTTACCTTCCCTGTTGGCTTATCTTTAATAAAAATGAGTCATGCTTAAGTAACTAAGTAAATTTTCTGCTTCTTTCTAGTATACAGTGCATTTCCAGAAGAGGAAAAACAGGATAGCCAGTCTTTCCTTGAAGTTAGTATGTCACAAGTCTTAACTTCTTTGGAAGAGATTTTTTTTCAGCAAGGTTCTGAAGTTTAAAACAACGTGAACTGACAAGGCTTGACGCAAAAGGCTTCTGTAATCTTAGTTCTTTCTGAGGCAGTATGCTGTTAGAGGGTATTTATTTCTTTACTGTCTTGGTTTTTCTACAGCATTAGTGTTGTTGATATAATGGAAGTGTGAGCCAGATGACTTGCTGTATTGATACGATGAATTCGATAGTGGAAATGTCTATCATGTTCTCAATTTCCTCATGGTGTTGTAGCTCTTATACAGGAGTCCCCACTTTGCTTCAAATTACTTATCTGCTAGTGAAGCTTCTGGGAAATACCTGGCTGCTCTGCTAAGCACAACAAATACGGTTTTCCTCTCTCTAGAAATGAGAGGTTTGTCTCATCAGAAGGAGGACAATGTGAGAAGAAGTTGCTATAATTGCAGTTTAAATGAGTAAAATGGGTTTAGTGCACATTTTAATTAGGCAGCCTCATTATAAAGGTCGGCCATTGCTACAGAATTGTTAACATGGGAAGTGGTAGCATCATCATGTCCTGGTTTCTTCACATCCAAATTGGCTGCCTTTCTGCATAGTACACCTCACTTGCTTCTCAGTTAGTGCCCACTTTATCAGGTAGCCGAATAGAAGTGTTCATTGCTTGTGATGTACAAGAGGTTTCCGGGGCTAGTCTCGTGGTCTTTCCCGTCCATATAGTGATCTTAGTTTCATTAGAGGTTTACCTTGAGCATATAGCCATCTGCACTTTCAAAATTTGACTTTACAAGCATATTTCAAGTCCTTTTGGAAAGTTACTGTTGCTGCTTGTTCTTCAGGGAACAGAAGTGGAACATTCTGGAGAGCTTAAAGTCTGCTTACCTGGGATCTTTCTTGTGGCATAGAGGCGTATGTTGTAGGTCCAAAAGTCATGTGAGCTAGGGAAATTCCTATCCATTATCCAAGGCAGGCCAAAGTATAGAAATCAGGCAATCTGTATTTTCAGAGAAACCAAATTATGAGGAAGTATTTTCCTCTCCTGTTATGTTCTCTTGGAATTAGGGGCTATGATGTAAACTATTTGTACTGCCATAACTATCCCAACCTACTTGTCTTCAGTGTTTCTCTTGTTCTCTTGTTTCTATGGATTGTGCTATTGCAAACCTCTCAAACCGAGTTAAGACTTGGAAAAGTAAACTGTGCAGATGAATCCTAAACTTCGGATGGATGTAGTAAGGCTTTCACTGTCTCCAATTTCTGTGATTGTATCAAAGATACTAGGGTGTTTTTGGCTGGGTTGTGGGGGCTTCAGCGAGATGCATGCATATGTTTCAATTTAAATTCAAAGTTATTGGATGTTTGGTTTCACTACACATATTGTTCTGCAATGAAAGGTAGCACTGTGTACTTGCAGCTGTGTATCTGATGGTTGACTTTGCTTATTGCTGTGACTTAAGTTTGTGGAAAAGGATATTTCACATCAAGTTGGTCATGATTGAGATTGATGCCCATATTTAGGAGCCTGTCTTGTCTTCCCAAAATATTATTGATGCTTTATCTGAAAAAAATGACAATTATGTGGTGTGGCAGTAGCATGTCTGTGCCATGGAATAAAGTTTCATTATTAGCAGTGTAGTCAATACAACTGATTCACCTTACCCTTGAGTAGGTAGCTTACAGCTAGTCAGGTTAATTGTTTTCAACTTTGTTTGCTGATAGACAAGATCTCCATTCACTACAGTGGGTTTACAAGTTTATACACTTTAATTCAGGTGCCTACCTGTAGATCTATTAATCTTTAAATACTGTCTTGTATTCCTCATGGTGGTGCAAGTGCAGGGTCTCGTCTTTCCAAATACGTTCTGGATATATCCTGATGAGATTGCTAGTGATGTCTGCTTTTTTGCATTTGTTGCTTTTATAAGTTTTTAAACTTTTTATAAAAAAACTCAGCTTGGTTTGTAGAGATGTGGTGAAGAAAGTGCTTTCTTTACATCTCTGACATTTCTGATTTCCTTTGTATAATGAAAAATACACGAATATGCTTTCAGGATGAAAAGGGAAGTAGAATACTCTATGTATACACCACAAATTCAGCAGTGGCTCTTCATACTGCAGTATGAACAGCTAAGTTTCTGTTACTGAAGTTAGTGTGGGGCACCACAAACAAAACCCTTCTCTTTGCTACTTTCAGATGCCTGGTGTTTGGACTCTTCAGGCTTTTTCTAAAGACTTTGTTTTATATAATGCATTTTTTTCTCTTTTGGTATTGATACTCACATCTCCAGCATAGCCGTGGTATTTCATTTATTTCAAACTACAGTGCTGTTGATAGTATTGTTGTAGTGTCTATCACACAGTGTCTAATGCAAGAGTGCAGGAGAGTCCTGCAGTCAAGCAATCTCCCTTTGAAAACTGTTGTGCCACAATACCGTCACATACAAAGCTTACTGCAGTTTCTGTTACAGGAGGTCTGCATGCAGCTCTCTGTGCCCAGCTCCGCTCTGGGCTGCTTGTCCCACTCTGCCTCAACTCCCAAAGGCAGGGCAATGTTGTCTTTTCTCACTATGTTTGGTAGTCCTCTTCCATTTCCCAGCAGAATGCAGGGTCACCAATTGGTGTCTGAATCCTGGTTTGTGGGTTTGGGGTGGGTTTTTGCAGGGAGGATTGTGGACCCTGAGGAAAAAGGGAGAAGATGTTCCTAGTCCCCCTGTTTACCTTGTAGTTCACTGCTCTTGTCACTGGGAAGTCCTAGCCTTCTAGCGTGATTGTGGACAGAGTAATACGGAGTGAAGAGAAGAGTCCTGTCTTCCCCAAATCCCACCAACCCTTTGTCTGGATGGAAAAAAAGAAGCCATGTGGTGTAGCAATAACATGCTAGGTTTTTATTCAATATTTAAGTTTATTTCTTGTCTTTAAATTACAAGGGGATTGAAGATAAAGCTGTTCAGTTATGAGATGTTGGAACTGGAGTTTCAGACACTAAATGGACTTTTGTCAGTTGTAAATCTAAGACACTGATTTAAATCTGCTTTAAAATAGAAGTCTATCTCCTCAATGGGCTTTAGCGTTTATTCTAGAATAGTAGGTGGGTACGCCTGGTTTTGGTTCTAAGCATAAATTAAATTGATGCTTCTTGAGATGAAAATGATCTGCATCCTTAATTAAGACTAGGAGAGTTCCTGTTATATTTAGGAAACTGTATGTTGAATACATATTTAGATTTTTTTTTTCAACTATATCTGTTAATAACCTCTCTTCTTTTGCAGAACCCTGTGATAATATGAGAGAAATCCTCCAAAATGTGGCCAAATTACAAGGCGTCTCAAATATGAGAAAACTAGGTCACTTGAATAATTTTACTAAGGTAAGAGCTCAAATGGTGTCATAGAACAAGTGATCATATAGGCAAGATATTTTGTATCTACTCTATCAGACATTGGTTGGGAGATTCATGAAAACAGCTTAGTATAATGGACCAGTACTTGAAATCTAGATACTATTGGAGAGGAAAGGAGCAAGTAAGGACAAGCAGATATGCAAATGCAGGGTTATGCAGAAGTTCGTCTACATGTCCTGCTGGCTGAATTTTTGTAGCATTTTAGTGCTTAGAAGCCTGAAATACCTTCCAGTTAGTGGGTTATGTTGCACAAATAGAGCTGAAGGGTGGTTCCTACTCCACCGAATTGAATCAAAAATGTGAAATGCCAGACTGTGTGGATGTAAACTGATGAAGTATGATGAGGGGGAGGACTGTATCAATAAGCGTGATATGCAGGGATTTGGACACTAATAGAATAGCAAATGTCAACTTTCACTGCAGCTTTCGTAGTGAAAAAGATTTAAAGGGGCGATTTCTAGAAATGGCATGTACTGCTGATTTTTGAGGTGTTTTTTCCAAATACATGCTTCCAGGTCACGTGAATGTGACAGGTACTTGCCTGAAAGTCTGATGGGTATGTTGGAAACTGTCATTGTGAGCTGACAGGAGGCAAGACTTAAAAACTTACTACAGGATGAGAGCGTAGGCTGAAGAAAGAGTTCATTAAAGGCCTTCAGAAGGACAGCAAGTACTATTTTTTGGGTAGATGAGGAACCCGTGGAGAGGAGCAGGGAGGACTGATGGATGGTGGGCAGGGACTTAGGAAAAGGGTGTTCATTGTAGCATAGCGAATGGTTGTGGTTGGACCAGCATTCTGTTGTCCAGGCAAGGGAAAAGCGCATTGCAGTCGGTGAGCTAGAAGACATTGGAGCTTCAGTGTGCATGTTACCCAGTGGAGGGACCGATACTCAGAAGGAGCTGGTAAGCTATACACCTTTCTGATAGAGCACCACAGTTAGGGCAACGTGCCTGAAGATGGAACCCAAGGTTCCATGACAGAGGATGGATCCTGCAATCACCAATAGACAAGAAACAAGGTAGTCGTGGAGAATGTTGTGGGTAAAATAAGGTTTAAATTATCGTTGTAGATGAGCTGGTGACAAATCATTGAGTAAGATAGCCAGGAGACTACTTGACAGTTCTGAGAAAATCTCAAGTGAAAGAATGAATGCTCGAGGACAGGTTTGGGGGACTAGTTGATGTGAGAAGGACAAATGTGCATGATAATGTTCAAAGTAGGCAGGCTTATTGGCTGTTAAAAGCATTCCTTGTGAGATTGAACAACACTTCAGTGGTAGTGTGTGAGATTCAGTTAGCAGGAAGGTGAGTACTGAGAACAAAATAACAATAGCGAATAAATTTATCTTCTAGTGCGTTAATAATAAGTCTGTAAATGCTCCATTTTCTGAGCTGGTTTAGAGCATGTGTAGATGCATAACATTCACTTAGGAACTGAGTTTAGTTATACTGAAATCTTTTCTTTGGGTCATTGCCTTATTTTGTCTGTCAGACATCCACCATTGACAAAATGCTACTGTTTTTAATGTGATTCCAAACTGCGTTGCAAGAAAGCCGTTTATTCTGCTAGAAAAGGCAGATGCGTGGCTGTGTTTCCTTTTTGTGCTAATCTGGAAACCTCTAAATGTGAGTGGTTCCAAATTCTCTAGTTGCCTCAAAATTAAAGAGCTGGAGTATGTTTGCAGATCTGTGATTCCTAGTGAAACGTCAATATCTGAAACTATGGATCTTAAAACAGTGTTGATTTTACTACTGAAAATAAGATGTTAAGCACCTCCAAATGTGGTAAATTAATAAATATGCATGCTGTAATTAAAGAATGAACCAAAAATTCTTTTTGGAAGATCGTTTTGAAAAATTGAATAATTCTGTAATTGAATATTTGAAGAATGTGTTCTTTATACTTAATCTGGTCTTAAAAATAGAAAATACTTTAAAAAAACCCATCACCAGGAACGTCTTCATAAATTGGACTTAAGACTGGTGAGAAATCATGAGTTTGTGAAAAGCAACTTACTAAAATAAAATATGACTTTCAAGACAGACTGTAGTTCATAACCTGGGTTTGATCCTGAATCAGAGTGACCCTGTATAAGGGGACCATCCTACTCTATTTAACATTTAGCACTTGTTCTTATCATAGTATTATAGAATTCTTATGGCTGGAAAAGACCTTTAAGATCATCAAGTCCAACTGTCATCTAACTCTACCAGGCCCATTTCTAAACCATGTTCCTGGGCAACATATCTAGACGGCTTTTAAATACATCCAAGGACAGTGATTCAACCACTTCCCTGGGCAGCCTGTTCCATTCTTTGATAATCCTTTCAGTGTAGAATTTTTTCCTAATGTCTAACCTAAACCTCCCTTGGTGCAACTTGACGCGATTTCCTCTTGTCCTGTCGGTTGTAACTTGTGAGAAGAGACCAACGCCCACCTCTCTACAGCCTCCTTTCTGGTAGCTGTAAAGAGTGATAAGGTCTCCCCTCAGCCTTCTTTTCTTCAGACTAAACCTCAAGTCCTTCAGCTGTTTCTCATAAGACTTATTCTCAAGACCCTTCACCAGCTTTGTTGCCCTTCTCTGGACATTCTCCAGCACCTCAGTGTCCTTCTTATATTGTGGTGTATATATTCAGCTCCCTGGAATATCTGCTTTATAAATGTATAACTTGTACATTTGGATTTGAAAGCTCTTCTTATTTTTGTTTGAATTGTAAATGCAGTTATGAAAATAGAATAAAGGTTGCACATTGTGTTGTATTGTCTGCTTTGTGGTTGGAACAATTCTGTGTTTTTCATTCCAGTGGTTAAGAGTGAAAGCCTGGAGCTTGGGGGAGATGGTTTTATTTCCTTTTTGCACTCTGGTCTTCTACCGTGAATTGATATTGTCTCAGTTCCCCTTTTGAAAGATAGGAGTGTGGGGAAGATAGATGTGCTAAGGGCTGAGGATCTTTGTATCCTGTCTCAGAACTGTATCAAAGATGAACTTGATTTGGTTTTAAATTCTTGCCTTGTATGGTCCATTTTTGAAACGCTACTAGTTATCTAGGATATTTGTCCTATGGACAGGGAAAGGACCTTTGAATTTTTTAATAGTGTATTTCTGATTAAATAATAAAGAAAACCTATAAAATTTCACTTTCCTGCTAGGAATATTGTTATACTTAAAAGAAAATGTCAACACTAATCTAAGCAGTTGGTCCTCACCGCCCCAGATTTTTCCTTCAAAGACTGGGCAAATCTCATATTTGGAAGAAATACTCTGCTTTTTTTGGTCAGGGGAATCAAAATGTTTGTGTTCATCTATAAACAAGTAATGTAAGTTAACATGGACTTCCCTGACAGACATCATGGCAGACATTAAGTTTTATATTGATTTCAAGCTATCTGAGGTATGTTAGGTGCAGGTTTCTTTCCTTGTAAAGGGACTGGATTTTTAGGGTGGGGTTTATTCCCCCACCCTCCTTATTCAAGGAGAAGGAAAATAATCACCCTTTCCTTGTAAAGGGACTGGATTTTTAGGGTGGGGTTTGTTCCCCCACCCTCCTTATTCAAGGAGAAGGAAAATAATCACCCTTAAAGAATTACTGAACTAGGCTCCAGGATTTCATGCAGAAGTTAAATACTTTAAATAAAATTTAGTAGAATAATCGTGGTCAGCAGGTTTTGTTACTGTATCTGCAAGAATGACACGGTAAGGCAGATATTTTGTATGGAGCTTGTATCTCTAAGAAATGTAACTCCCTTTTCAATTGTCTTTCCCTTCAAGAGAAGTGTTAACCAGTAATGTTCAAGTCCTCACAGCACCCATACTTACTGTGCGAAGTATGCTGTATACATGATAATCTGCAAAGACTTGCATTTCATTCACCATGTTTTAGCTAGTGCTTCTTAGTGAAAACCTGAATGTTCCTGTTCTTGGCTCTTAGGCTGCGGTACGTGCGTTGTTCTTGCCCAACAGGTGCTTTAAGTTTTCTGCTGCAAGAAACTGGCATTCCCAGTCTGGTGATATACCCAGGCTATGGAGAGGTATGTTTAGTTCTGAATTGTAGCACAGGCAGACTTAGAAATTTTTCTCCTCATGTGCTGCTCAAGTGAAGCTGCAGTATTGTGGGAAAAAACACTTATGCAGTACTGCCTAATCTGTATTAGACAAAAATAATCTTGTTCCTTTCAGACCACCTATACCATTATTTAAGGCAATCTGAATTTTAACCTGAAAACTGTTTGAGGATTTGGCTGCTAGTAAATGGTCAGTGATGCTTTCAGTCATCACATCAGTTGACAAGCTCGGTACGTACCTGTGGCTTCAGTAAGGTGAGTAGGATTACCCATCTTTCATTTACATGGCCAGCACCTTGATGTTTCCCAGCTTCTGCTGATTAATACCAAAACATCTTGGTTACCTCTTTGGGGTTTTCCCCACCCCCCATGAGAAGTAGTAAATGACAAATTACTGAAAACCAGAAGGAACTGTACAATTGCATTTACCTAGTGGAAAATATCTTTTGGATTTGAAGTATTAATTTAGAATCCTTTAGTATAGAAGCTTATCCCACTGCTAGCTTCTGAGAGATCCTTTATACTTTTTTGAACCTAAAAGCATATTTAAATAATGAACAGGAAAGATCCACAGATGTTATAGGGATTTCTATTTTTCATTCAAAGGTGCTCCTTTAAAGACAAAATGAAACTTACTTCATTTTAGCTTAAACATAGCAATTGAATAATGTTAGTGATACGGAAAATCATCTTTTCAATCTGCTCAAAACTAATTCTGTCACTGATAAAGCGGCTTTACTATTCTGCTCTATGTTTCTGTTAGCGTTTTACTATACTGCTAAATTTCACTAGGATATAGATTGAGTTTGAGGCTATAGGGACTGTCACGGATTCCATCTTCTGATTCATAGTCCGTCATTTTAGTCTCAGCTCTCCTTTGCAAAACCCAGGTATCTTAGAATCTCAATGTAGTATTGACTGACAGTGACATTCATCCAAGTTGCTAAACCACTAGGGGCAAAACTTGAAATCTCATAGTGAAGTATGTGGCAGGTAGGAACAGAACATATGCTTAGGGGCATTCAGGTGTGGAACAAACCTGGAGAGCTAATGGGTCTAAATCCAGTGTCCACAATTTCAGTAGGGTCTTCTCTTAAGACAAGGATCTACTAAATAGTCTCCTCGGAAGTATTACTAGTGACGGTTCAAACTGTAATACCAAAATTACAGTATAATAATTACATTTTAGATGCATAGAATAATGTCATACTTTTACCTAGTAATTGCTGTGACTCTTCTGTTAAATACAAATTTGAATGGTCTCAGTGTGCATTCAACTTGTGTGTGCTGTTGACCTCCTGTGGTTTTGTTGTTTTGAGCTACCGTTTCCAAGACATGTTGATGTGTTACTCATATTGCTATGACTCATCCAAGCAGCATGAAAAACTCATAGCTGACAGTAAACATGAAAAAAACCTTCACTGTAAGTTAGTCACTCTCTTCCCTAGCGTAAGAACCATTTTGTCCTAATATTAAATCATACACTTAAAGAGTCTGTGCTATTCACTGACTATTACATAAAAAATTTTGAATTTTAGAGTTGACTTAATGGCAGTTTTAACAAGCGAAGTATACTTTGTGTTTGTGTGTGTCTCTCTCTCTCTTTTTTTGTGTGTATAAACATATATATACACTTCATATATGAGAGATATATATGAGAAGAATATAAAGCATATTTGCGTAATTCCAGGCATTTACATGATCTATTACCATTCTAGTGAAATACAGCAATGTATAGCCAAAACTAGATTTTAGTGTTCTGGTACCGTGTGCCTACAAACTTCTTCTACAATGATATGCATGTTAATTGTTAAATGTTACAGTCAGACATGACAGTTCCTTGGCCTTTGTCAGGAATTCAGCCATTATAAAAATGACTGCATTTGGGCCAGAATCACTGACCAGCTTAATACTGTTTTAAGGTGAAATGAGAAGAAAGTGGCAACGTTTTCTCTTTGATATATTAAAGACCAGGCATTTATAACTGAGCAAATACCCAAAGCATTGAGACTAGCTGAACAGTATCTTCTTTATAGCAGCTTCCGTGACTCTTTTCCCCTTTGAAACATATATCAATCCAACCTTACTTTTGCCAGATTTTTTTTTTTTTCCTAGATTAAATAAACCCAGTGGCTCAGCCTTCGTGGGTGTATTTTCTAGCTGCCTTGTACATTTTTCTGTGACACTTTCCAATTTCTCTGCTCTTAAAATGTGGCACCCTGG
>VZSZ01004525.1:23495-35879 GCA_013398815.1 Ibidorhyncha struthersii
TGAGAGCAGCCTGTGAAGTGGGCAAAAAGGTCTCTTAATCTCAAACATAATGCAGTCCTATTAGTATTTCCAAAGGTAAAATTTCGTTTTTCCTTTTTTCTTGAAATGATATCACATTAACTTATTTAGGTTGTAGTTTGCCATAAATTACAGATACCGCTTTCCTTTTGAAATCTTTTTTCATATTTGACGTTCTGAATGTTTTCTGGACATCTTGTATTTCTCTGCTGGACTCCTCTCAGTTTTTGTGTCTGTTAATGTGTGATACCCTGAAGGATATGATACGCTGTTGCTTTTATTTAATTGAATTTTCTTACTGAGTTTGCACGCTGCTTTCAAATCACTGGAACATCTTCTATTCTGATCTTGCTGTCCATCTTTTAAATGCTTTTCTAACAGGAAATCCTGTAAGCGCACTACTGTGTGTAAATTGCAAAGAAAGCCCATACATAAGTAATGGTGGCCCATTGGAATGAGAGTAAACTGATAGCTAAAGTAGCTAATCTTGTACTTATTTTTTTCGCCAATTTTATCTGTTCTTTCTCTGTGATAAATATTTCAACGTGTACATACAGACACCATAAAACACTTTGATAATGATTCTCATCACATTCAGAAACTTGCATCCAGACAGCCATTAAACTTGATTAAGTTATACCTGTCTTCAAGATACATGAATGTATTTGAGTTTCAAGATAAGGTCAAGTTTCTTTCTGCATAAGTGAGGGTGTGTGCAGTGGGAGCAGATAAATAGAGGAAAACAGTTGGTATTGAGNATTTCGTTTTTCCTTTTTTCTTGAAATGATATCACATTAACTTATTTAGGTTGTAGTTTGCCATAAATTACAGATACCGCTTTCCTTTTGAAATCTTTTTTCATATTTGACGTTCTGAATGTTTTCTGGACATCTTGTATTTCTCTGCTGGACTCCTCTCAGTTTTTGTGTCTGTTAATGTGTGATACCCTGAAGGATATGATACGCTGTTGCTTTTATTTAATTGAATTTTCTTACTGAGTTTGCACGCTGCTTTCAAATCACTGGAACATCTTCTATTCTGATCTTGCTGTCCATCTTTTAAATGCTTTTCTAACAGGAAATCCTGTAAGCGCACTACTGTGTGTAAATTGCAAAGAAATCCCATACATAAGTAATGGTGGCCCATTGGAATGAGAGTAAACTGATAGCTAAAGTAGCTAATCTTGTACTTATTTTTTTCGCCAATTTTATCTGTTCTTTCTCTGTGATAAATATTTCAACGTGTACATACAGACACCATAAAACACTTTGATAATGATTCTCATCACATTCAGAAACTTGCATCCAGACAGCCATTAAACTTGATTAAGTTATACCTGTCTTCAAGATACATGAATGTATTTGAGTTTCAAGATAAGGTCAAGTTTCTTTCTGCATAAGTGAGGGTGTGTGCAGTGGGAGCAGATAAATAGAGGAAAACAGTTGGTATTGAGGAGCTAATAACCACAGTATGTGTATTGGTAAGAGTGGTTACTGACAATGAGACTAGAGGTGATCCAGTGAACTGAATGCTCTTTAGCAGTTGCAGCACGAGCACGTCATCTGCTTTAGTGTCATCTTGGGACTGCTCAAGGTACAAACCAATGGTAAGTGTGGTGATTGGAGGCTCACTTCAGAAATGCACCAGAGCACACAGTAGCAGCTTTCTGAAAAATGTTTTTTCCTACATCGGAATTAGAATTCTGTGGGTTTTTTTTTTTTTTGAAGTAAGAAAAAAGACTGTTGAGGGTAATACTCTATGTTAAATTAGGATTTCTCATTTGTGTCTGGGGTGGAATGATTGGGAGAGGTTTAGGTGTATAAGTTGTTTATTAGCCTAAACAACTTATTTGATGCACTTGTCTGAAACTGAACAATGAACTGGTTTTACTCACTATCTTCTCACACTGTTTTGCTTACACTCTGCCAGCCAATTTTTACAGTTCATGAGATGTCAATAGAAACGCTAAAACAGCAGTGGTGGCCTTAGGCAGTCCAACAACATGGCATAAAAATAGATTGATGCTAGGAAGTGACATACTGTCATAACGAGTTAATGCACCAGTTGTCTAGTTTTATTATCACTTATATCTGAAATGGGGAAAAGAGATTATGTAATAATTTTCCTTATGTTTTATAATCATCTTTGGTTATAGCCACTATTAAGAAACAGGCAAAATCCAAAATATTTCAATTAACTTCAGTTATTTGAGCCCAAATGTGGAGCTGATCCACGCCAATTTAGTAATGTATGTCATTAACAACTTTGGATTTCAGCATTATCACTATGCGTTTTTCTCACAATATGAAAAACAATTTTTAAAATGTAAGGTGATCCTTGGAAGAATTTGTACCCGTTGGGCATAAATGGAAGATTGTTTGAATTTAAACCATCATGCTAATAAAATGGGTTTACTTAAAAGCAGAGTTTCTGTGCAATATGCTGGTAGAGCAGGAACATGGAACATGTTAAATATTTCAACTTAAGGTAGCCTTAATTTAATGTTTCGTTTATTACAAATTTCTTATTGTTAGCAGTAAATGCATATAAAGAATGTGGCACAGGGTTTGATATATTTTAACACTTCCAGAGCAGGGGTATTCACTAGTTGGCGCGAGCACTTCCTGAATTCCTTACTGAGGAGAAGCTGTTAATACCACATAGGGACGGAACTGAACACATGCTTGTTTCAAAAAGAGAGGACAAAGTGCAAAGCTATCGCAATTGGTATTAGTCACTTGAGTTTTTGGAAGTGCTTGGAAAATAAAGTGTTTCATCATTTTAGCTGGGGGTAGTAAATGAGATTACTAGGAATTTCTTTCACGCTCTTGCAAAGGAGAACAGCATCTGCTCTTACAGAAGAGACTGTTTCCTTTCCTCAAGCGGCTAAAAGATTGGCATGCACTAGATTGCTCCCTTTAATGTTGTTTTTGGATGTAAAAACTGCACTTGTACATCCTCAGTGCTGCGTTCAACATGGCTAGAATTTGCGATGGTTTGTAGGTGTCTTTTTGTGTGTATAGATTTAACCTTTGCACTGACTTTTTTCAGAGGTGCAAGTTCTATGGAATGGATGGCAGGCCAGGCTGAATGTCAGTTCCCAGACACCATGGCAATGCCTTCTGATTTTTTTTTTTTTTATTATTATTTTCTATGCCTGTACTGCTGTGGCAAAACATGACAGTGGACCATCAGTGTCAACCTTTGCTTCAGAACTCTCGCTGGAGCCCTCTTTTTGAATGCGGATGTGCTTTGACTTCAGTGTTTTTCATCTCTGTTCTGGTTACCTATTGCCCAACTAGTGGCTCTTCTGAAAAGAGCTTGAAGGCAGCAAGAAGAGCCATCTGGAGTTAAAAAACTGACCAGTAGGCAGCTTACACAATTGTGCAAGCTTTTCTGTACTGTAAGAGACCACAGATTCATGTGTGTGTATAGGAACAGAATACTGGCAGCAGAAATTCTCAGGGAAGTCTGAAGTTAGTATCCTTCCCCTTCCATGAATGAAATTCCTCAGGTTTCATTGAAAGCATGGCCAGAAATCTACAGTTTTACACAGTAATTTTTAAAGAGTAATAACTAATAGCTGTTTCCTTTTATTTTCAGCTTCTTTGTAATACTGGCCATGCTGAAGATAAGCTAGGTTTTACGTATGACAGCATCATAATATGGTAAGTAGTAAGGAACACTAGAGCAATAGGGTACTTTATTTAATTGCACCTAGAACAATTAAACTTTGTTTGTACTTTTGAGCTAGTATTTTGTATTTCTGATGTGTTTGAAATTTCATAATGCAAGCATATACCTTAAATATTTTAATGGCTGAAATCTGAAATGTAATATTTGCTTTTGGGGAAAGAGGGGAAAGTTTAAAAGTATGGATTTCTTTATTATATTCCTCATAGATGTAAAAATATCTCTAAATATCTCAGTACTTGCAGAAAGTACTTTTAGTAAGAGTATACAGCTACAGAATTTAGAGCATAGTCTTGAGGTAGAATCAGGATTTAAAGATAAACATTTTATGTTAATTTGGTGTGCATATATATGTCTTTGTAGCATTGCTTTCCCTGCTGCTAACACATGCTGTGTATGTAGTTTCAAGTGGAATTTTCCTATATTTTGTTGCTGTTTCAGACAGAACTTCTGTGTTTTTACGTAGATGTTGGTAAATTTGTCTTGAGGCTCAGCATTGGTGGCAGAAACAACTAAGATCTAGTATTTTAATAGGATTTTTTGTTATTTCAATTTATTTATCTGACTTAGGAAGGCAAGCTAAGAAAAGCTAGTTACTCTTTAAGTAAAACATTAGGAAAACATGTAATTTCTTGTGAAAATATTCTAAGTTGTTTTCTTAAATAGAACTGATTTTCCTTGCTAGAAGTAAAAAATTTTTAAAATGTTAGTATATTTTTATGAATGCATATTTTGGTGTACTCTTTAATAGTTTATCATCTTCTGATCTTATTTATGTAATCTATTACAGTGCTTTATTAGAGGACTAAACATAATTTAAGAGTATAACTTCAAAATTCAGAGTTCTTTACAGAATATTTTAAAATACAAATCTTGAAAGGTTTTGCAAATACTAGTGTTTGTTTTTAGAGAAAGAAGTTTGCAGAAAGATCTGCTAATCTGGACACGGTTCTCAATGTTCTCAGCAGATATATGAAGAAAAATAGTCGCCTACTTAGAAAAATAGCAAAAATGGCATCTCAAAAAAAAAAAAAAGACTCATAGCATGAAAAGGTCTTGGCTAGTGTTGTTACTTTGGTCAGTCCAGTGGTTTCTCTGTGTATGTACATGAGAAATGAATCTTTTATGCGTATATGTAGGTTATTCTGCTATAATGGTAATTTTCAAAATCAAGGACACGGCTCAGATACTCACATTTTAACAACCATAATTGTGCTGGTTGGTGGTTCTTCACAAATATTTATAGGATTAATTGTTTTCATGAAATACAGACTTCTCGGGCAAATTTTAAAAATTTTCCTCTACAGAGTTACAGCCATTCTGCAGTAGTATTCTGTTTGCAGATTATTTCGCTATAGAATGTACAGCCATTCTGAGTAACTTGCAAACACTGAACTTCTTAATAAATTTTGGAAACTACCTTCAGGTAGGCTAAGTACATATATATTTCTTCCGAAATAATATGCAAGTTCTGTAACTTGCTTTGCTAACGTTCCCAACATTATCTTAGATTTCCATAGGGTAACGTTTTTGTTCTACAGAACAAACTTGGTTTTGATTAAAAACATGGAAAGTTATTTGGATGCAAGAAGTACTTCATGAGTTTTCTGCATTTGTGAAGTATGAATGACTAACCTTATAGCATTAATCTATAAGGGGATCAATGATTTCAAGAATAATTACAGATTTCCTATGAAGTTCTAGGTTTTGAGGTCAGTAACCTTGAGAAAGTATTTACCCAAAGACAGTTGCAGTCTGCAATACTTGCAGTTATTCTCAGGTTAGAGATCTGTTTTTTAGAACGCATTCTCTTTTTAGAATTTTGTTAGTCCAGGTGCCTGGTTATAGTTCCTTCCTGCCAGCATATGGAGATAATAGTGACACAGTTTGTCATTCCCAGTGTAGATGGGTCTTCCCAGTTCCCAGACTACCCTGCCATTGAGAGCTAAGGGGAAGCCTTGAGCCATGAAGGAAATGAAGTATTGGTAGGCCTCAGAAACACTTGAGGTCTTCTATTAATGTGCCAAGAGGCTTTGTCTGTAAAAGCAAAATTCAGAATATTCACAATTACCTAACTGGATCAAACAGAGATTTGTCAAAACCATGGTTATTTTTCTGTAGCGAGTGGATGAGATGCTTTAGAAAAAGGTATGAGGATGATCCTGTAATAAGTAATGAATATCCTTTCTTATTCAATCCTTTGTTAGTTCTTCCATGCTTTTTGTAAGTCTTAATGTTTATCAGCCTTAATGCTGTCTTATGAAGTTATTTCCATTTATGGAGTGGCACTTAAACTACTGGGGCAAGCAGTAGTGTGCTTACTTTTTTCTTTTACACAATCATATATTTTTGGCGCTTCCAGCCACAGGTGCATGTGGAGTGTACGTATCAAAATAACTTTCTTGATCTGATTGCTATTTTAGAATCATGTAGTATGGGTTTATAACACAGTTTTTGTCTTGATGTGTGTTAAGTCACATCCAACAAGCTTGAATTTTCTTCACTATCTTGTGAACTATGTGTACAGACAATGTGAAGTTTCTCATAACCACATTCCATTCTTAATATAAACTACATTTCCTTCTCTGTTTTTGCCCCCTAACACCTCCCCTCCCCACCTTCTCCCAATCAAGAATTATGTGCTAAATACTGCCTGCAAAAGGAGATTGTGAACCTGGATAAAAATTGGGATAAAAAATTGTCAGGATAAAAATCTTCCGTTCACCTCTGCTCTTTGAATTAATCGTCAGATTTTGATTTGCAAAACTTCTTTTCATCACTCTGTAATCTCTTTATATCCCTTAATACAATCTTCAGCAACACCTTATGCCTTTTCATACACTTTTGTAAATAACTCCTTTCAAGTCTTTCAAAAGGTTAGAATATAGTTTGTGTAAGCTCTGCTGGGTGCTTCACATGGCTAACCAGTTTTATTTTAAGGTGACTTTATTTTAAAATTATGAACAGTCCTCTGGATGCCATTTAGAATAACTTTTATATAGACCTGTTTATTGCCTCTTCTCCACCTTGGCCACGACCATTTTATAATATGCTGCTAGCAAATATATGCAGATATTTCATATTAATGTTGCTCCAGGCACTTAGATCTGAAACCTGGTGGCCCACTGACAATAGTTACTGGTAGAATTCCTCCAGTTCTTTCATCATTTTCACATCTTAGTCTAACTCATATTTTGTATAATAAAAAAGGCTTTAAGACAGGAATCTTAATGCGGATCTCTAAAGCAATGACTTTGTACAAAGAAAATGCTTCTTTTTGTCATACCTCTGTCGGTCTCTTATTTGCTTCTTTCCTTCTCCTTTTCCTTTTGCGTTATCCACTGGGTCTGATTTAATTTTTTCAAGCTTTCTCTTCGTGGTTCAGCTGAGAAGTCAGAACACATAGACCCATACAGACACACATGTATAGGTTTTCCTACATATTTTTTTTTTCTGCCCACTGTAGCATATCTTCATTGTCTTTATAACATCAGGTTTCTCTCAGGTTTTTGCAGTTCAGTCATTGACTGGTGAGTCAATAAAGTTTCATTTAGTTTTTGTTCTTAATGTACATCATTGCTTTCGTTGGACCATTATGGATTTTCATGGCCTTTATTTTAGGTATATATCTTTCGGGCTAGTTGTATATTCTCATTGCATTCTGACTACTTAAAGATAGTGACAAATCCCTTTTTGGTACCTTCTACTTTCGGATGTTGAATCTCATGATAGTGTTGTCCTTTGTAGTGGTTTCACTGTTGCGCATTCATAAATTAATTTCTGTCTACAAATCAAGAATGTCCTCCTCTTGTGAATTGTAAAACAAGCTTTCAAAGCTTTGATTGCCTTTGAGAAACTATTTTTCTAAAGATTGTTTTGGTCTGCTCTTCAAGAAATGTTTTCCTCTCAAATATACAAGTAATGTACTTTACTTGATGAGGCAAAAAAATCCATATTAAGTATTCGGCTGTCCTAATAAGAAATGTCATGGTTAGCAACAACACTGTTTCAATGAGTAATGGATAACTTCTGCCCTAAAAGGAAACTCTGCTGAAGTGTCTTAAAGTAGAATATCCAGACGAATTGTAAACTGCGTGGTAAAAGTCCAAATAGAAAAATACCACTGAGTAAAACTGAGTCTTGTGTGCTCATCCCTCAGACTTCCACCTCTGCAAAGCTGCAAAACTAGAAACAAAACATGATTCATGATCTAAAGAATACCTACTAACTGCTCATCACAATTGAAGAGTTACTTGTCAGCTTTTCTTGAATGACTTTGGAAATAAATCTCCTCTCTAGTTCAGCTTTTCTTTAGAGGAAGATTTTATTTTTTTTACTTAACCTCACAGTGCTGAGAATTTGTTTCTTAATTTGCTTCTAGCTCAGCGTAAGGTAAAGAAATAAAGGCAATTAGTGCCACTCTTTTCCTGTGAAGAATCATATTTGATGTTACAGCAAAGATGGTCTCCCTGAAGTAACTCCCTATTTGGTGCAGTTATCAGTTCAAATAGTATTGTAGCCCTTCTACTTTGTCTAGGTATCAACTGGAAGACGGTTCCTATTGTGACTTTTACACAGGCCAATTAATCTCCAGAAAGGTTCAGAACACTTTTGGCCTTGGAGTAGCTGATTACTGTGCATAATGATCCTAGAATAAAAAAAAGAAAAAATAAGCCATTTGTATAGGTAGAAATTCAGTGTCGCTGGCTGAAGTATTTACATTCTTAAATGTCCACTGAAAAAATTCTACTAAAATACATCAAGGGGAGGTTGAGGATTTCCCTCCCCCTAGGTAGTCAAGGAAAAGGGGCAAATCTTTTGAGGGCCTTCAAAAGGACAGCGTGTCACTTAATACTTTCAAACTCCATTTCTAGAGGCCTTCAGTATCTCATTTCTTTTCACCTAGATAGTGAATTTAGGAAATTACATTATGACAGTTATGTTTAGGAAGGCTCACCTCAGTGTGAGCAAAAATGCTTTCAAAATCTCTCTAGAGAGAGGTTAATCAGGTATGTTTTGGTTATATGTTAAAATGAAATCTGTAGAAATTTGTGCTGTGTGGGGCTGCTCAAGTTATGACTCTGTCATATTTCATATAAACATAACACAGTGCCGTAACATCTTTAGTGAGAGGTGCATGTAAATACTTAAGGTGCAAATTTGTCTCTGTTTGGTGTCAAGACATTGTTCTGAGGACTTGTGCTTACAGATTGGCAGTCTGGCAGAGGAGAAAATATTCTCTACCTGTTAATTTTCTCAGACAAATATTGTGCTCAGCTCTTTTGTGAAATAAAAAGTTGTATTGGTCATTTATTGTTTCATGGATGTACAAGCTGTTCTTTGAAAAAAAAAAAACAAACTTGGTTTGTGGCTCTTTCAGATGAATATATTGTCTACGTCTTCTGGCAGGGGGAAGATTTGCCTTTTAGGCTGTACAGGGGAATATCTCAAAAAAAAAAAAAAAAAGATTAATGCAGAACACTTCTTTCTAAAAATCAGACTTTTTATTTTAAATGAGTAGGTAGTAGCTACGTGACAGTGAAGTCTACCTGCTGCTAAGTAATTGTTTGTCCCCTTTGTTTTCTCTGTTATAGTCTGAGGTTAGCTTTACTAAATGAAGCAAAAGAGGTGCGAGCAGCAGGATTGCGAGCCCTCCGCTATCTCATTCGAGACTCCAGTATTCTCCAGAAGGTGCTAAAGTTGAAAGTGGATTACTTGATAGCCAGGTAATTTTCCTCTTACTTGTTGTAAACTGTAGAATTGTAAATCACTTGCTTTTTGATGGTTAAGCCAGGTGAGAAAAGTTGTTCTCATATCTTAGTACGTTCTTGATATGTAGTTCTATAAAAGTAATTTTTCTTCAATATGAACAACATCCTTTAAAAATAGGATAATACATCACACCAGCTAATCCAAATTAAATGCAGTCCTAATATATGACATGAGTAATCTAAAAAATGTCTGTTTTTTTCAGTCATAAATGCCATTAATCATGAATTAATCCGTAGTGTTATTAGAAGATTGAAAGATCAGTAATTTTTATGTCTTAAGTTGGTTTTATGGAAGTTGTTCTGATTCTTTGTATTAACATAGTGCTTCGGAGCCTCTAGTACAAAGTCAGGGCTAAAAAGTAGCTCATGCCTAAGAATTTGTAACCTTACTATAACCCATGGCACAACAGAATACCAACGGGCAAACTAACAATGAGATAATAAGATCAGCATTATGAGTAGATGTAAATATTAGTGTTTCTTGTGTTAAAATCTTCTTGGGTTTAATATACTGATTATAGATGTATGTGTTTCTGTTCACAAATACACACACATAGTCAGTTTTAGTGTGCTGTTTAATTTTATTAGAAGGGCTTTATTGATCTGAGGACACACAAAATGTGTTGATGTGAAACATTACAAATCCTTTGTTTAGTCTCATTTGAAATGACAAATGCATCTAGCTCAGAAAATATTTGTTGAAGCTGTTACGCCTTGCCATTGTATATTTGAGAACATTCCAGTGATTTAATGATAATGAAGATAACTGAAAAAAATACAAACTGAAGCTAATTGACCAATCATAACGAGTATGCTTGCTGAAAGGCAGAATTTTTAAACGATCAGTCATAATATTCTTTTTCTTCTGTTTATTCATTTGCATAAATATTAATGTGAGATGTTAACAGTTAAGGTGAAAGTGTTGTTATAAACAAAATGTGTTTTTAACTTATTTTAGGTGCATTGACATACAGCAGAGTAATGAAGTAGAAAGAACACAAGCACTTCGATTAGTCAGAAAGGTAAAATCTTAACTATATATGGTCTCATCAGCTATGCCAGTTAGTTGTGCGGACTCTTGGTTTTCTCCTTCAGCAGTTTTTTTCCACGCAGTCTCTAATACCTTCTTTTACTTTTTCATGTGAGAAGAAATTACAGCTGATAATTCAAAAGAGACAAGAAAAGGTAGTGCTGGGACTTGTTTTAATTTTAATCTCTTACCACTGAGAAATCTTGAGTGGACTAGAAAAATCCTGCTAAATTCCTTTGCTGGAGATCATACTGGACAAGATTTGGGCAAAACTTATCAAATGATGAATGCCATAGTATAAGAACCATTTTATTAAGTTTCATCTAATGATTTAACTTTATTGTACAGTGTGTTCTAAGCATCTGTGAATCAAGGATGGGAGATTTTCTGCTGTTTGAGAAATGAGGCAAATTGCCATTGCTGGAATAATCAGATGAAGGAATGCTTCTAGCCTTATTGCTTTATCCATAGATGCTGATGATATCCATAGTTCTTTTCTCAGATACACAGTAAGACATAGTTAGTCTTTGCTGGCTACTGTAGTGTGTACCTACGGATGCAAGATGTTTGAAGCTGTGGTAGCTGCATTTTCAAGTTCATCCAAAAGAAATTAACATGTACAGCTACTGAAGGTAGTTTTTTCCAGGCACCATAGTATGCGGCCTTTGTACTGGACTTTACTATTCTTTATCATACTTATTTTCTTCTACTTCTACTGAGCATCTGAGGAAAAAGTACCAAAGACTTGAGTAAAGTTTGAAGTAGTTGGAAGAATAGATCTCTAGGAGCATTGTGTGTGTTTCATCTCTTCTCTGTGTGTGTGTATATATGTTTTAGGTTGAAAATACAGAAGTTTGATACGCAATTTCTCTTCTTATGATGAGCTCACTTGGTTTCTGTCTTACAGAAAAAACAATATGCTTGAATAACAATTGTGCCAAAGAAAGAGTTTTAAAGATTAAACGCCGAAACAAACAAAAAAACACAACCATATTTTATAAATTTATAAAGTTCTTTACTAATCTGCTTTGAAAAAAGAGCTTCAACATAGAGCCAGCATAACTTAAATCAGAAGGTGGAATGGAAACACATCTATAATGAATTCGTTTTGTTTGGGTCAGAAGTTTGTGCGCATTATTCCTGTGTTTTTTTGAGCACTTCCTAGTTGAGCAAAGACTTCTGTCTTGCTTGCCACAAACAAGAAGAAGCAAGAGAGAGAAATCCATTAATTTGATTTGAAAAAATGATCCTGAAAGAAAAACATTTAAAAAAAAAATCATACACCTGACCACCAGTGCTTTTTGTCTTCATCACTGTACAAGGATGCAGTGCCCAGGAAGTACATGCTGTACAGGGATTCTGATGGTTCTTTGATGGTGAGAACTATGTTGATGAAAGATGTTTCGTAACATCTTTTGCTACCTAGAACATCCTTTTTTCTTAAAAGACGTCAGACAAACAAAGCTACCCAACCTGGCTACCAGTAAAGTTGACACCTTTTTATGTCCTGTCTCAGCTACAGCAGTTAAGCATGCATTGGCATAGAGCAGTCAGTACTTGAGGAATTGTTTCACAAGGAATACTGTGACACGCATCCTGAATGGCACATTCTGTATTTTCATGCTGTCTTTGTGTTAACCTGCACTTGCCCTTTTCCCATATCTCTTCATCTCCCTTAGTATCTCAGACTCAGTGGTTTGATACCAGGATTCCGAAAAGAATATACTAAGGACTAGAAGAGGAGAAAGAATGGCGAATAAAACAATCAGAGTTAATTCATTTGTGCAGGAGATAGTTTACTGTGAGCCATAGAAGAGCTGAACTGGGTTCCACCAGCACCACAGAACTATTGTTTTCAGTTTCAAAGTCTGG
>VZSZ01004528.1:6480-29339 GCA_013398815.1 Ibidorhyncha struthersii
ATTAGAAAGAGGATTGTAACCTTCCAACCCCAATGACTCAAAACTCGGTGGCATTTCTAAAGAAAAAAATAATAATAATAATTCTGGGAAAATGACAAATGTACCAGTCTGACATTCAAAACTCTGCTCGAGAGTTGCTCCGGGCGGGTTGATTTTTCCATGCACTGTCCTGTAGGTTGCACCACAAATTAAAACATCTTATCCAAACCCCTCCGGAAAACCCCAAAGAATACAGCAGGTAACATTCAGCTTTAAAAATCCATCTTAGTTTGAATCTCCAATGCACAATTATCCAAATTCAAGTATACCAGCATCCCAGGTAGACATTTACTCTATTAGATTTCATAGCATTAAAACAAACAAACAAAAAACCTCAGCTCGCTGAAGGACACCAGGAGAAACCAAACATTTCAATTCAGAAGCATCCTGGGAAAAACCAAACAAAACAACAAACAAAAACCCAAAACAAAACAGAGCAGATTCACTTGCTTCCTCAATTGGTGCTTTTAGGCTTTTTTTATTCAGCTCATTTTTTTCTAGATCATATTCCTTTGTTAACTTTTAAGAAACTTTAATCCTGTTGTACACACAGAAGCAGATGGCTACCAAGCTGGTGCAGAAGAGGGGGGGGAGGAAAAAAAAGGAAAATAAAATCGGTGCCGATGGATTCGTGGACTACAGCCACTGGGGGCCAATCTTCGTGGATCTGAAGCTCTCAGCAAGGCTAATCCATCTGGCGAGAGGACCCTCGTAGGAGATGGCGAGTGTCTGCGAGGTGTTTAACCATAACTTCAAGCAAGAGAAGAGGAAAAAAAAAAAAAAAAAAAGCAAACTTGAAGCCATTAAAGGGCAGCAGTTTCAAAACTATGACAAAATAAGAGTTTGACTTCACATGTGCTCCAGCTAAATCAAAGCACTGTTCAGAGAGCATCGTTTGTGGTTTGGTTGGTGTTTTGTATTTTTTTTTTTCCCCTCCCAAAAAGGGAACAGCTCATAATCCAGACCAAGAAAGTGAATAACATCCAGATGAAGGCTTTCAAAAGTCCCAAAAGCAAAGAGACCAGTGGTTGTCAGTCCCTACAGTTCAGAAGGGCAGGCAGGAGTCCACATATAAAAACGGACTTAAAATCCAAGTCAAAATTTTTAAGCTTCAATGCTCTGAATAGCTCCATGCATTTGTACTGTTTGTTTTTTATTTCATTTATTTTTTGTTTTTTAAATGTGACTCCACGTAAAATACGATCAGCAAGGTTGACCTGAAGGAGCACCTTTTATTCCACTGTCTGCTCTACCACGGTTAGTATATCATCCCCCAGATTTTATACTGTTGCGAAAACGCTGTTCCACGTTAGCATCCAAGGTGGCGTCTTTGGAAACATCGATAAGAAAGCAAACATCTTTGCTAACTCCCTACCTACCAGGGCAGCTGTTTTAGCCGACAGTTCAGTAGCACACAAGTTGACTTGGCCAAACGGAATCTGAATGCATGCATTCGGGCTGCATATTGCTACCAAAATGGAATGTGGGAATATGCTATGCACCTCGGGTTCGAGAAATGACCAAGAAAATCAAGATCTAAAGGGTGATATATATATATCAATGCTATTATTCATAAAAACCTTGTTTAGTAATAAAAAAAATTGCTTTGTTTAAATATGAATATTATAGTCTGCTTCTCATGGTTAGGAAATTAGAGTCTCTCCGAAAAGCAGGTTGCCTCTTCTACTACAACTCCATATCCTGAGCCTCGTCTTCAGAGAAGTCGGACATGGAGCTCTCGGACGAGCTGTCCCCGGTGCCTTCTTCCTGTTCTTTTAGTGCTTCTTCTGTTGCATATTTCTGAATGTATTCTGCACGTGAGAGAAAAGAAAAGGCATATAAGCAGCACATATTCAACAGTCAGAGGATGAGTGAACTATGACTAACGTCCGGTTGGGTCACGTCACGTTTGGTAAGTCACACAGATTACCATATTCCTCAGACCAAAGGCAGCGTTGTCCAACAACACGTAAAACAGCTGATGGAGATCTTAGAGACATGCAACACCCCCGAAAACAAGTACGATCTCAAGACTCCTACGTCAGCATCACACACACCCGTCGCTGGAAACAACATAAGTCCTCCCCAGCGTGGCGTATCTCACTTATTAGGACAGGATTCAGTTGACTACCAAAACAGGAGCTACCATGGCGACCTAGGGAACAAGCCTAAAAGCCATCGAGATGTCACCGTTATCCAGCCTGACTTTAAGAAATTAAGAGCTGAGAGTTTAAACCAATAGCATAGAACAACCATCACTGAAGCCAAGCTGAGAGCCAGACTAAACTTCCAGAGTAAACTCAGCGTAAGGAGAATGTAAAGAAGGATAGACAGAAAAAAGCAGAGCAGAAGGCTACTGCAGGAATACCTGCTGGGTTGTTTGGTTTTGGTTTTTGTTTTGTTTCTGTTTTGTTGGGGTTTTTTTTGTGTGTTTTTTTTTTTTTTTAAATAAAAAGCAAAAGCTCCCTTCTCCAGCCTTGAAATAAACACAGGTCTGCCCCAGGCGCTGTTTTCAAAGCACAACTCTCACAACCTGCTTCACATCAGAGAGCATCCCTAGGATTAGCTGAGGACTCGCAGGGAGCCCTCTGCGGGGAAGAGGGCCACCACACTGCAGGTCACCGATGGAAACCGTGTCTCACAGCGGGGTCCAAACCACACTGGCTGCAGGCACCCAGATCGACACCTTGAACTTCAGCCAGGAGCAAGCAGGAAAACTGGTTTACTGGGATTCCTGCAGGCAGGCAGAGTAACTGCTGCCAGCCACGGCTTGTGCGGCTTCCACGGTCACCTCCATGCAGAGGGACAGAGCAAAAAGGCAACACAAAGTGGATCAGATCAGTCAGACCGAGTCTGGCAATGCCTTTCCTGCCTTTGCGGCTGCAGGAGGCTCCTGCAGTGTCTCTCTGAGATCCGAGGAGTGGCTGGTGTCCCCAGCAGGCAGGCCACCTTGAGCAGAGAACACCCATTCCTTACACGCATGCAGAGAAGAGCAGGGGTGAAAGGTTGGCACAAAACTGGGCTAAAGAAGAAGTGCTCAGTCACAACTTCAAGTCTTCCTCTTATTTATCTCCTCTTTTCCACCTCACACTGAGAAAGCAGCTTCATAGTGATGTAACCTCAGTATCCTGACAGCACATCCTCCACACCACAGGTCACAGACTTCGGGGAGGAGAGGGGCGTTGTGCTCACGCCGCCATTGGGGAATTTCAGTTGCAAACTCTTTAACTTTCCACATACGAAGGTACTACAATACAACAAAGCCTTGTCCAAACAGCAGTATTAAAAAACTGAAGAAAGAGGGAACACCACCCTCTCTTTGTGCTCAAACATGAGCCTCTGCGTGGAAACATGAATGTCACATCCCAGTCCCAGCCCAGCAGCTGTCCCAGCTGTACGTTCTTTCATTCCTCCAAGGGAATGAGGTCCACAAGGAGCATCTCTCCTCGAGGAGCACAGGTCACCGCTTTTCATTCCATATCATATCAGCAGGTGGATGCACCGACAAAGCTGTGGGAGGATGCAACTAATGCCAGAAAACCAAGTGCTACAACACAGGGTTTTAAAGACCGTGCTTTGAGGAGCCTGACTGTTCTTAAAGCCGTCCTTCCTTCCCTCTGCACCTCCAGCCTGCTGGAAGGGAAAACACTCAGCAAGAAGTCTGCATCATTGTGTTTTTTTCCACGTTTTTGGAGCCGACATAGGGACACTGAGCCCGGACATGTTACTGCAGGTTCAGGAGTACAGTATGGACAAAGCAACCCAGAGCCAACACTCCATGGAGGAGTTCCCAGGACGGAGCAGCTGGTGGCCTTGGCAGACCTGGAAAAGCTGCGAGAGCTGGCTGGAAGGTGCTTCTGAGCCCAGGGAGCTTCAGCTTCTCCATGTAATGACGCACACAGCTTCAGTCTAACTGTTTAATATACATTATTAACCCGCTCACTCGGACTACAGAAGCAGCTGTTCAAATCTGTTTTACAAGAACTTGTTAAGAACTGATAAAGTATTGAAGGCAGCTATGTAAACACCGGGAAGCACGGAGCACTCAAGGTCTCGTATCGCCCTCAGGCTGCTGGAGCCCACGTAGCGTCAACAGAAAAGCACCCCTGCGCTCCATCTTCAGGTCCTGGCCACTGAGAACCCCCTTCTTGGAAGGTGCTTGCCCGTGTCACCATAGAGCCTAGGACCTGCCTGATCATGTCTCCTGCCTGTACCAGCGAACAGGAGTTGCAGAGTCTGGGGCAGGCACCACCTGCCAAAAGGCACGGACACTCCAGACCTCATGGTTTAAAGATGAGAGGGACCCAAAAAAGCAGCGCGTCTTCAGAGAATTTACACAGGAAGGTGGGTTGGCAGTAGATGACAAGCAGAACTAAGGAGATAGGATGCCGACATGACACATCCTTGTAGCGGCTGCTCCCTTCCCATAGCTTTCCAAGAATTAATCTCCCTCTGAAAAAGGGATGCTTACCCAGGTAAGTTGTTATTCCTTGCACAATCCAGCGAAGGGAACGCAAGTTCCTTTGCTCTAAGATTTTGGATGTCCTTGCATGACAGAGGCAACCCTTTACTGAGCACTTTTGAAATCCATTCCCTCTACACTTAACCCAAACCCACCTAAACAAACACTGCAGCTGCCTCAGGAGTCCCCAGACACAGTAGCCACAAACCAGTGACCATCGCAGGACAGGAGGCCAGCGGCACTTCTTCACTGACTACTTCCAGTGCTCTCTGGGCCACTGTAGATTCGGACATGGAAGCCACTGTTTCTTACTGTTGGAAAATGCCTGCTTGAGCCCAAGCTAAAACACAACTTGAAGCACTTCAAACTTAAAGTGCTTCTTCTACCCAGGAAAGCTACCAAGGCCTTCAGCTGGGTTTTTCTGAAGGTTTAATCTGGGAAAGGTCAAACTTCCAGGGAGCTTCTGTGCTGAATGTTGTACTGAACTTGGATCTTTGGTCTATTAAGGGAAGAAAACGGCAACATCTAAATAATACTGACAAACTGTCTTCCACAGAAGCCTGTTCACATCAACAAGGGAAAGCCTCGATGCACCCATTCCTACCAGGGAAACACTGCTTTGATTCATCTATTTTGAAACCCTGGAGCAACGAGAACAAGATGTGGTTGTGCCCCGTGGCTGGTATGTGCCTGTGGGCCATACTGGTGTTTCAAAGGACTCTACTGGAACTTCAGAACCGACATGTGGGACAGGAGAACTGCTCCCAGAGATGTCCTCTGCTCCCAGCAAACGCTCAACCTCAGTACCCTTCAGCTGCTGTTACTCACCACTGCCACCCTCTCAAAAGAATTTTTCATATTAGATCTATCAAAGAGAAAGAAGCGCAGCACACCGGGGAGTTAAGCACCGATTCCCACCAGCTCAACTCAAGCCAACGTCGAGCCATTTTTGCGTGTCTGAAGCCCGCTCTCTGGTGCTCTCTCAGTGATTGGGCAAGCCATCTCACCGAGGACTGTCAAGGAGACCTTAAAGGAGCTCTTGGCTGTACGTCCATGGACTACCTGATCTAATTGAAGGGTCTAGTGCTAAAAATCACACTTTCCAGCTGTGTATCAGTAATATTAACGGACATTTACAAGTTCCACAATAAATCTGTACTTGTTTTGTGTCTCATACCAAGAACCACAGGAACTACAAATCTTGGGCCACATCTCTAAGACTACGCCCATCTCTTCACTACCACTATGTCAAACAACTGTTCTATGTGCTCATAACTAAAAAATGAAGAAAAGCAGCAATAAATTATGTATTTGCACTACTGAGTTTCCCAGAGCCGAGAAGCTGCTACAATCCATTGCATCAATTTTAACATGTCCAAGGCTATTTTTAAAAATGCTACAGTATGAAGAATGACAGTGTTTAGCTCTATCTTATACTTGTCACGCAAGCCTGGAAGGAGACAGCAGAGGCAGGACTCTTGGGTATACGGAACACGAGACACGTTGCAAGCACTTAAAACTCCTTCCAGATCATCTTCACTGCCTGTACCTGACTGTCAGGATGGAAACGAGGGAGCAGACTATCCCATTTAGCCCCCCTGAGGGATGTCCTCAGATCTTCCTTGAAGCACCTGCTGTTGGCTAGCATCAGTTTATTTGCTTTTTTCAGGGGTGTATCCTCTTTTACTCCTGTTTCACTAAAGCATAGAGGACACCCAAACTGACCCTTGCATTGGCTCTCGAGATTTTATCTGACAAACCATTTTGCCTGGAAGCTTGTTCATATGAAAAAAACAGGCAATGGACTTCAGCCTACTGAGCAGCCCAGATCTGCAGGGTAGGTCTTACAATCCTGTCATGCAGCTGTCAGAGGAGTCAAGCAAAGTGGGCTGAATAACTCAGTATTTAAATCACAGCTTTGCTTGGCCTCATTTGTAGTTCCACCCTCAAACAAAAATTGCAGCTGATGAAGAGTCATTTCACATCAGAACGAAGTGACTTGAGGTTTAACCACTCCAGAGTGACGTGACAGCTGATGGAAGGACTCCACCACTAAATCCCATGTCTTTCTGGGATACCTGCGCTCTCCGAACAAGAGCGAGCTTTCACAATGCTCCGTTAGGAAAGCTGCTACCCCACCTCACACCAGGAAGGCAATTAGATCCTGTGGCTCATGGAAGCTCTCCTCGTTGAACAGGCCCTGCAAACCTTTCTGGCAGGGCTCCCACGGACAAACAAGTCTTATAGTTATTCAGTAACCAAAAAAGAAAAAAAAAAAATAATAATCAGGTGGTCATGGTCTCCTAAAAACTCAGTTGGAAGACCAAATCCGGGCCAAAGGCTGTAAATTTCCCACCACTGGATTAAATGCTGATTGTGTTCACTGGATGAAGGGAGACAAAGTCCATGGCTTTGCCATAGGCTCGTCGCATCAGGAAACGGTGTCCTGCTCCTGTCTGCATGCAGCTCATTCTAGGCAAGGCAGAGCACAAATTTAAAGCGCTATTCTTATTTTTTGTTTCATTTCTTACGCTTGCATAATTCAATTTGCATCTCACGTACCAGCTTGCGAGGACAGTCCTTCTATCACCAGGCTTATCCAAAGCATTTGGGTCTCCTTACCGGGAGCCTTCCCTGATCCCAAGGAGGCAGTGACTCTATTCCTCAGCCTTGTCTAACACGTCCTTCCAGTCCTTCCAGGAGCAGACACACCAGCACCCTCACCAGGTCTGCCAGAGCTCACCTATCCTCACCAGTCACTGTTAATGTTTAGCCTGGTCTCCCCCAGCCGAGTTACACACTTGAGACCACATCCTGATCACAGGATAAATCACTCTTTTCCTCTTCAAAGACACCTTTGACATGTCAAAGCTCATAAGCCCATTTGGTCCTCTAGATTAAACTCCTCCAATTCTTTCCCTCTCTCCCCTCAAGATACATCTTCAAGATCACCTGCCCTTGTTACACCCTGCTAGACTGTCCTAATTCATCTGCAGCATTCTTAACGGCAGTCCCTGAACGGGGCACAGCGCTAGGAAGCCTTGGCTGCACTAGGAAGTAGCAAGGAAGGATTGCTTGGCATTTACAAAAAAATTCCTGCTCCATCACAGTACAAAAGTGCTTTCTGCAACAGCATCGCTCCCAATTCCTTGATTGCTGCTCTCAGATAACTTTCTACAGAACTGCTAACAAGCCACTTTCTATTCGTAATTGTGCAACTGGACGCTTCTGTTTCAGTTTAGCACTTTTCCTTGTCCCTTCTTTGGTCGCACACCTTTTTTTCCAAATCGTTTCTCCGATGTCTCAAAATCGTGTTAAATCCTAACCCAGTTTGCTGACAGCTGCCCCTGCTTAGGGTCTGCTAATGACAAAAACCCTGCCCCACATGCTGCATACACCAGCTTTAGTCTTCAAGCAGCAGGAGTTCCTCTGCCCCTCACTTCAGACTACCCCCATTTAAAATAGATGGGGACCTTGTGATGGGAAGGAACAGCACCGACACACAAACGTACAGCAAAGACCTCATTCCCGCAGGGTGGGATCACAGCAATGCCACTCATTCCGCAA
Organism: Ibidorhyncha struthersii; assembly: GCA_013398815.1. NCBI lineage: Eukaryota > Metazoa > Chordata > Aves > Charadriiformes > Charadriidae > Ibidorhyncha > Ibidorhyncha struthersii. The sequence goes on from VZSZ01004528.1 coordinate 14,549, forward strand.
TATGTTGTTTACACCCTTACCTTTAATTTTCTGTTTGTACTCTTCTGGTCGGTGGAGGTACATGGCTGCAGCGTCACCATTTAGAGGATCTATAGGGTTAGGATAGGCCAGCAGCTGGGGCAGGAACGATTCAAATATATTGGTGAGATCTGCAAGTGAAAGACACAGTTGTTCATGTCCACAGACCCAGAGCCAGTCCAATTAACCATCCTGCAAGCACGGGCGTTGAAACAGCAGCACAAAGGTTCAAGGACAAACGCACTAAAGATCCAAGGCACAAGTTAAAATAAACGGCATCAGCGAAAGCGCACTCAGGGCTGATAAGAGAGCTTCTACTGCTGCCACTGGAGGTGTACTGCAGCTCCTCAGTTGACTGCACAAACTACTCAATATCCCAGCAACGTAGATACGGATAACTGTGGGTTAAGCAAAGAAGTGGAAGAACACAATTGTCTGGTTTCCCATTGAGGCTCAGCCCTGGCTTAAAAAAAAAAGGGCGGGGGGNTGAATTCTTCTCCTACTTCTGCCTCCTCCTATCACTGTCTTTAAATGTCTTATGCTCCACGACTAAATTGACATATCTCAAGTGCAAAGCATCTTCCAAACTGCTTTAAATGATTGTGTTAACAGAAAGAGCAACCAACAAGTCCCTCCTCCAACTCAAAACAATTTGCAGAATGTGAAGAGCTCACATTAACACCTTGGTGCCAGTTGGCATCTGTCACTAAATAATCCACAACAGGAAACATACTTCTGGTGCCGATGAGTAATTGTGGATACATGAAACCCTCTTCCCACATCCCTAAGACGACAACTACCACATTTCAGTGGTGGGGGTGGTCAGAAACAAGCCCTGCGTCATCATTCCTCCTCAGGACTCCGGCAGGACTACGCACACCCACGCAGAGCAGAGATTAAATCCCCAGTGCAGGGCTGCGGCACCGGGTTTCGCTTTAGCCACGGGAGAGCTACAGATACAGGCAAACCAGCATTCGTCACGTGGGGTTTTCTGTTGGGTTTTTGTTTGTGAATATTCTACACATCTTTTATCAGGATCCCCCTTTCCTCCCCAGTTAAAGGGAATGTCCTTTTCCTGGCAGCAGAGAAATCCTGCCTGTGGATCAGCATCACCAGTCCCCTCTAGCACAGATCAAAGTAGAGCTGTCAGAAGGGAAGCCCAACGCTCCCTCAGATCCACCACACGACCAGTTAACTATCTCAACCTGCCTCTTACAGAGAACAAGGCTGTGTGACTATTCCTGAGCCCAGCCACCGCCGAGCCTCATGGAGCTGCTAAATTCAACCAGATCTGACGGTGGGCAAGGACCTCAGAGCTGCTGTTATTTCTAAAGATTCATTAAAAATGGGTGGACACGTACGGGGAGACATTTCCAAGTGCTCTCCCTGCGCAAACTGTTACTCCAGCTGCAGCCACAGAAAACCAGGCTCCAATTCCATCATCAGTAAGGATACAGCCTCGGAAGAGCTGTACAGTAGATCCAGGCAGATCTTCACTGCTGCCGCACGTTACCACCTCTGCAGATCTACCAACAGGTACGCTTTCAGAATGTGCTTTCAGAGCTTGCTCAAGAGGATTAAAGGAGACCTGAGGTTTTGTCAGTTCTTCCCTCCTGCATCAACATGTCCGGGACATACAGACATTGTGCTATGACTTCTTCGGTCGCCCACCAGGAGCGTAGGGTTCATTACAGCTGACACTGCATCACCCAATTGCAAAAAGCAATGGCATCGATTGCTACAGATAGCTATCGGCTGGTCCCTGCTATACAGGGATGCCACTAAGAAATTTGGTGGTTTTGCTCTGAAATCTCTTTCTGCTGTATAGAAGCTGTTGCCCCTTCCAATATTGACTGAGGACAGGGATGAAGGACTTCAGAGCGCACGCAGTGCCTTGACCAAGTTTTCCATGGCTGGTACACTGAACGGCCAGGTGCCACCAGCTGCTTCTAGGATAAAGCACAACAGCAACTGGAAGGATCCTAATCCAAAAAGGGACCACAAAAAACAGTGAGAATGCTCTGTAAGAATATTTTCCTGCCATAATAGTCGCTTGCCCTTGGTAAACCAGTTAAACCTCCTAGGGATTTGGTTCAGACATTGGCAGCAAGAAGTTGACTTTAGTTTGTGAAACCACCTGCTCTTGGGTGAAATCTCTCCATGGAGCAGGCTTAGATCAAGTATCTCTTTGCGGCCATTAGACAACTGAACCCTAATGTAGGCTGAGCAAGCAGAGCCCTGGGAGGCCAACCATGGCTCACAGGACACACTGCAAGGATTTTTCTTTTCTTTTTTTTTTTTTCTCCTTTTTTTTTTTTTTTTGTTTAAGAGAACTCAGTAATTTTCCCTTTCTTTCAAATCCTCAAAAGCGGCATTGGCTTAGCAGGAACTAGTTGAATGTGTGCAGGAAACCTAAGCATAGCGCTAAGGACCTGATACTTCATTGGGGAAGGAGAGGGAATTTAACCATGAGGTCCTTATGAATTTATTGGTAGCTATTCTGGGTCTCTTCCACCTTAGTTGCTCCTTGAATTATCTGACCCATATCCTCTGCCAGCACGGGAGCACTCTGGTTTAAAGGGGTGACGCTCCAAACAACACAGCTGTGCTGAGAGGCACCAGGAAATATTATTTCCCCCTTTTCATTTCACGTTCAGAAACGGGCCACATCCTTATTTCACAAAAGGAGGCAAAGCCCTGGAAGTGAAGGGGTGATGTTGGCACTCCAGTGTTCAGCGAGTTCTGAGTGAAGGGGCAGAGCGAATGCAGTCACCCCAGTGTCCTCCCTGCAGCTTCAAGGCATCCTGCAGCAAGGCAAGGGAAGTCTGCAATAAGATGACTGTCAAGCAATGTACTTTCTAACGCCAAGTTTCACCAGTTACTGTGGAAGGTGCTCTGTACAGAACACACCTGAGACCTTCAAGTTGCCTAACACTCATCACTGATATCGCAAGGAAAAATGCAGGCATTTTGCAGGCTTGCTGATATTAATACATCACAAGCATAGTAAATACCACGCTGTTTTTTTCTACCTTTACAAGCAACAACAATGACAAAAATATCGCAGCACTCATTAGGAAACCTCTCACAGAAACCCTTCCTAGGAAATTGGAAATAGTGCAGAAACCCCACTGGGGCTGTCTGCGAGAGCGTGCTGCAGAAAAGGGAGGCTATCCATGCACGGCTTCCAAAGCAACACCCAAACTGCCAGAGCACAAAAACCAACACCACGGTTACACTGGAGCAATTTTCTTTTGTCCAGTCGTCCCCATGATCTGCAGGTGGCATTTAAAGATTGGAACAGCCCATGCTGCACTGTCCCGGATTCTGCTGCCGACTGAACCATGCAGCTTCATCCCCAGCAGAGGGCTTGGTTTGCTAATACGGCTTTAATTCCTCCGCCTCGCATCAGATCCTCCCAGGACACAACAGCATTCTCTTCCTCCATTAGCAACACCACCTGGGTCACGGCTATGCTGATCTCTCACAACAGAACCAGGTGAAGTGGATGCCATGCAACTACTACGTAAAGACTTCAGGCATTCTGATGAGGAGTAAAGTTGAACAAGTTGCTATAGCAATTTCCCACCCAGGATTCACCAAGTCTGGTATTTCCTTACAAATTGTGCTTGCGAGGAAGGTAAAGTAGCTCATCTCTCTAGCAACCGCTTCAAAGCTTCAAGTTACATAGGTAAAATCATTTTTTTGTGGAAGAACGTGAAGGATTTGATGTCCACATTCCCTGAATACTCTTCCACAAAAATTGGAACATCTGAAGAAGTTCAGATTTTAAAAATGCAGCCAACCCAGAACAGATACTCTGCTGTATTGCTTTTAACAATTTCAGCTTTCCCTAAATGCTATTTTAATGGATCTTCAGCTTCTTTTTATATCTCTAAAAAGGAGAGTTAGCCAGAAACGACCTAATGGGAAACACAAAACATTCTGCAGCAGGCAGCGCAGTCATTAGATGCAATACCACCTCCTAGCCTCCAATTCAATGCTGCTACCATGACAAACAGGAATGGTTTCTGGTGCCATCTTCTGTAGAAGTGGGATCATAGCCTTGTGTACAAAGAATACCAGCTCGAATGCACGTACAAAACACGGATGGGGTAGCTGGGACTAGGTTTCACTTTAGATACAGTCCCTCCTCTCTTTCAATGCTGAATCATGGCGGGGTGCTGTTGTGCAGTTGCTTGGCATTGTCTGGCAACGGATTGAGCGATCCTTTGTGAGGTTTATGGAATGTTTTTGCCTCTCTGGCAGAGAGACAGCTTATGAAAGTATTTTCACATGAAAATCTTATTTTTCACGTGATCTTGGCTCAGTGAGAAGTCTGAACTTCAGTTGAAGAAAAAAAGAAAAGAAGTTGGCCTAAGATCATTTGTCTCCAGCAAGCTGTGTTATGTTAACACACCAGATACGGATGTTCACGTGATCAGCTTTGCGGGGACATGCCAAACTCACCGTAGAGAGCTGTCCAAGTTTGATTGATTACATCTAGACATACAGTTCCTGACCTGAAACATATGGAAAGGATGGAATTAAACACAGTCACACTCAAAAATACTCTGGGGATTTAATACAATCTACCCCCTCCCTTCCCCTGCCCTGCCTCTGCCCCACGGTTTCAGATAAGCTATGATTTACCCCTCTCTCGTGGTTAATAGAGGAGCAGCCTTTAACTACGTGAATCTTCATACTCTGCACAAAAGAGAGCAAATTGGAGCCTTTAGTGAATTACTTGGTCCATATGGGGCTCTGCTGGAGAGACTGAAGCATAGGTGGCTCCCCTTAACAGCCTTAACTGAAATAAAATGTGGCAAAACATCTTATGTTTTGAAGAATTTTAGTATAGACATGAACTCCAGCTAAAGAGGGAGCTATGGCTTAGCCGATGCTGCTCCTTGTTTCTAGAAAGCCGGCACAATGCCAACGAGGAGGGGGACTGGCAACCTTGAATTTTCTGTAAATGAAGCATATTGCAATACAAAGACCACATCTGCAAAAGAGTCTGCAGCATGCAGTTCCCCAGTCTTGTCCACCGCTTGAACTACTCCTTAAAAGTTAACTTGTAACAACATCTGCTTCTATCAAATCCCTCACTCTGGAGTCTTAGATTGATGAAAGCATTATTCAACTCATCAGCATATCACTGTGAAGCCAAAATATAGTTACAATTAGACAAACTCCTCAGAAAAACCACACACTAGGGATTTACTTACGCTTCGTCAATGTTGGGATGGAAAATTTTATTCATGAATCCTGCAAAGAGACACACTGGTAAATAGCAGAAAACAGCCAAAGATTTTTTTTTTTGTTTTTACAAGAGAAGTCTGGAATTTACTGAACGAGGACTCATCCCACTAGTTTCAAAGAAAACCCAACCTTAGCTATATATAGCTATATAACCTTTAAAATACGCAGGCAACGTTCTGACCCGAGGGTCCTCAGCCATTCCCTCGAAATTCAGCAAAACCCTCTGCTTACAGTGCAACCGTACCGCAAAGGTTTTGTGGTTCGGTATTATCTTGAAAGGAACTGCCCACCAGTACAATCAAGCACCCACATCTGATGAAGTGTTTTTAAAAGCTGCAAGGATCTTTCTGAATAAACTCTAAACACAAAACTCAAGTTCAACATTTGCTTTAAGACTAATTTTTTTTTTAAATGTCTCCCAACAAAGATTTTCTATGAACTTGAAGTCACAACATTAATCTACATTTGTAAGCCATTCAGAAGCAGAGACTCATGCAGGGAGCTGATACTTCCAAGTTTTGCATCACTACAGCAATTAATTCATTAGTTGGTACCTCTGGTCTCCTAGAAAAGAAAACAGCTCAGATGCAAGGCCTACAGTAAGAAAGCTCATCTTGGCTTTGTCTGTATTTCAGACTTCTAGATTTGATGGTGCTTTCTTTGTTCGGACTTGCAAATTAAATTGTTAAAAAAAATAATCCCGTGGTTTCAAGACTTACAACATCACAGCAGAAGATGCCTTACACTTTAAAGACTGTATCTGACAGCAGCAGCTAAAGGGAAGCCGTGTTTTCCAGCTGCCTACTTTATCCTCGAGTTCAAGACACACGGCACCTCAAAAACACTCCCCTCTTCTCTCACAAATAGAGTTTATAAAACAAAGATATTAAAGGAATTATAACACATCATAATTCGCACCACAGCCTGTGTGGAAGTAAAGCACATCCACCCCAAAAGCAAAGCTCAGTGTTCCAGACGATGGCTGCGAGTGGATGCAGACGCCAGGTTCCAAGTTCTTCCCTTTCCTCCCAATAGGAGGACCCCAAATACCCGGGTGTGGGACACGTCCCCAGCACAGACGGACATGGTGCAGGGATACGAAACTGGGTTTTCCAATTATTTCACTGCCAAGTGGATCCAGTATTCCTATACACTTCTGCTGGTTTGGCTGAATCATTCAGGCTCTGCCCAGTAGGGCTGCTGCAACCCCTGTTCAGTACCAAGTTAAGCTACTTCCAGACCTCAGCATTGCTTTTTTTTCCAGAATGTAAAAATAAACCCTTCTTTCCTCTGTTGCACTGCCTTCCTGCAGCCTGTAAAGCCCTACAAACACCACCCATGCGGGAATCACACCTTTCTGCAATAAGCAGAAATCTACTTTAGCTAATAGCAACTATTTCTTCTGACAAAGGTCTACGTTTATAAAAATGAGTAAGAAATTTAGGTCTGGGATATTGACTCCATCCATTTAAAAAGCTCCTTCTAGGACTCAAAGCACACAGAAGTTTTCTCTCCAGAGCAGCCTGAGTAGTGTAAAAACATGTCACTGATTACCGTTCAGCAAATTCCCTACCCTCACCGCCTTCACCCAGCCACTCCAGGCGAGACGCTGCAGTAACTGATGTACCATCCCTGCCCAAACAAGGAGTGATCGCGATTTGAGTGACAGCACGGTTCCCATCTGGGGTAAGAGCTGACATATGGATTTAACTCCCTTCTCTTCCATGTATTATGACACAAATACAATTTCATGTTTACTTGTACTGCTTGGATTTTGCATAAATACAACGCAAGGCTGAAATGATGCCCAAAGCCAGAACAATCTCCAAAAGAAGAACCGAGAACTGCATAAACAACTCTATGCTAACAAGTGTCTTTCAGGAATACTTTGCCATGCTTTAGCTTGAAAAACTGAAGCAGACTTAAAAAGGGAAGCCGTAGCTCCATCAAATATTTACGTTATGGCAGCGCTCTCAGGTTTAAATCAGGTCACGGATCCATTATGCCGGCACTGGAGAGCTGCAGCGAGCAGCAATCCTGATTCTAAATCCTGTCTCTCTCTTAGGGGGGGAAAAAACGTTAAGATTCTGATAAAGGAGAATAGAAGAGAGGATGGGGAAGACACCAGGTAACAAGAAGAGGATGGTAATGTGTAAACCTGCTGAATTAAACACTCTTTGTTCTGATATCTGGGACACAGACTCTCTTTAACACAGCCAGACGCAGACATCCCTCTGCATTCTCTCATTTTGGTTTTCCCGATCATCTCACCTATTTCCTAGGACCTTCTACCACAGCCACCTGCAGCTGGTTGGACAAGGCTGTGCTGCAAAGCCACCTGCAAGGTTTTGGTCAGCTCTTCATTCACGCACTTCAGCATTTAAGCCGCACTCGATACCCAGGGAGATGAGATTAGGTTGTCCGCCCAAGCAGCTCCTGTGCTAGAGATGTGAAATTCTCTGTCATCTTTGCGTTCACCCAGGCAAGGAACAATCCCTCCTTTCACATTGTCCTCGGTCTCCAGCTTTGCAAATGAAACAGTTGTTCTTCAAGGAAGAACACAAACATCCTCTCCCTGCACTCCTTGTTTCCTAGGTTATTGCCACATCTTCTTGCAACTCTTCAAGGTCCCCCCAGTCTCATTCTCCTACAGATACAAACTGCCCAGGTCAAGAGCAACTCTGGTCAACGTTTTTCCTTTTCTTGACCCAGAAATAAGCTGAAACCTATTATTTGAAGTTAAACCTCCTTTATTTGAAACGTCAAGTCACCTGCAGTGATAAAGCACTAATATTCCTCCAATAATACTGACTTGCTCTGTATTTATTTTTACATACAAAAGACAAAGCAAGCAGAAGTATCCATGTAAAACTGAACTTCCAATTTAAAGAGGGAGCCAGGAGTCAAAAAAAAAACCCCAACCCTCCCAAGCCAGCATAAACACTGGGGCAGGTTTATTGCCTTACTCTTGAACACAGCACACCCCAGTTAATATACTGTGCAGAACTCCAGGTGAGCACTCCATGGAGAGTATCAAGGGACAGGCTCTTGATTTTGGGTTCTCACCATGGTCCGCGGCATGAAGCCGAGGTCACAGCCTGAGCAGTCATGATTCTGTGTGCTGGACTGGCTGTAAACAATTTAACATTTTAAAACACATTCACACTGAACCCTGGAAAAGCCAACACATAGGAGGAATTCGAGCAGCAGAGTGGCTGCAGTCCCCACTTTCCATACAGAGTCAAGACCCGGGCTTGCCTTTGAAAGTAAAGCAGGACTGCATAAAATCTGTACGGACAAAGAAGCCTTTGGGTGAGAACAGAAAAAAAAACCTGTACATCCACAAAGGAGTTACACAATAGAAAGGGACACATCTGTTCTGATCCTGGAAGACGCTGAGACCAATATGCAGATGCTGACCTTCAAAAACACTGGTAGTTCAGCAATAGCCCTGGAGTAATCACTCCTTGGGTTGACAAAATCTTTGAAGAGAAGCGCATTTTTAAATTAAAAACCAGCTAACTGAAAGGCTGTCAATCTTCCTTGATGCTGCAAACGCAGGAATACTCATAGAGCTCCAGCAGCTGGACATATTCCAGTATGAAATGAAGTTCTCTCACCGCGCTCACGCACCAACAGTGGACGGGTCTGAACATCCGAGGCACTGACTCACAGTTGGGTCAAAGCGGTCACCCCATGGATCGGGCCCTGTGGCTGGGCGATAGCTGACCATGGTCTCCAGGCGAGCAAAACCACAGCAGACAACCAGGGAGGAATTTCAGACTTATGCTGATGTCAACATCTCAAACAACTGCAGGCTAAAGCTCCCAGTATGGCTAGAAGGCACTGCCAGAACCAACAGGCTGTCGTGAGCTGCTCTGCCAGCAAGTTCTCCTCCAAGAGACAGAGCTCAACTACCTGTATAACTTGGGGAACACTGAGAACTCCCATGGCACCTCTCACTGTCCTGTGGAGCCATTAGGCAGAAAGCTCCTGCAAGAGGTTGTTCCGCACCGATTGCTCCCCTATCGCTATGCCTGTAGGGCTGGGCTGTGATTTAGAAAGGGTCCCCTACCTCGGCACAGCCCTCATCTACCGTTCAGGCAGAATGAACGCAAAACCTGGAGATAAGAGGGATCAGAAACCTGGGCTGGAGACTGCCTCCTCGCTCTTTCCACAGCTCCAGCTGCATAAGGCTGGCCCACAGCAGCAGAAAACTTTCTGTACCCCTCGATGCGTCTCCTCCAAGTCAGGAACCGGCTGCAATCCAACAAGCGGCGCTTCAAAAGGTGTTCCGTTGTTTATCTGAGCTCAAAGTACAGCCAGCTTAGCTGGCAGGTTAGGTGACAGGTCCCCAAAACAGACTTTTTTTCCTGCAGCACAGCTCTTCAAAGCGATGCTAGCACTGCTAGCCCTGCTGAAGCACGCAGGACGGAAGCAAAGCAGCGTGCCAGCAAACACAGCACATCCCAGCCTCCTGGCTTCACGTCTTCTTGCTCAGCAGGGAGTCAGTTGCATGACTGACCCACACCAGCGATAACTGTAAGAGGACTTCCCACCGACGCTGGGGAATGTGCCAGAGTAGAGCTAGTTTATATCCACTTACCCATCCCAAACTCGCCACCGCTTGCCCACGCGTCGGCTCTCTCTGCTCATAAAACAAGGCCAGCTGGACACTTCTCTACCTGAACAACTGTGACAGCAGATTCCACGGCAGTGCCAAACAAACAGCCAACAGGATAAGTGGATATAACCACTCCTGACCTTCCAGCGCAGTGAGACTGACAAGCCTCGAAGTTTTATTTTTAATGAGAGATTAAGGCCAAATGAGGAAACGGTTCAGACTGCCTGGCTGGCGAGGTGGGAAGGTGGTTACAGTCTCTCTGAAGCAGGATGCAGCCAGTTTTAAATACCACACCAAATCAACGTGGCTTAGGTGACCACCCAAGGCTTGGGGCAGAACTATGTGCACAGAGATCAGCATGCAAGAGCTTATGTACAGCACAGAGAGGTCAAGAGCAGTGTTTTTCCTCCGCTTTTTTTAACCACTGGACAACCTACCTAATGGAAAAGGATCTCCCAAGTACTCCTGCAGTGCTGCCAAACAGCCAGATAAGATTAGTCTAAACAATGCTTATTACTTTCCCCCTCACCCTTAATACCCAAAAGCCTGCAAGGGAACATGTTTTGGTTTTGTTTTTTTTTTTTTTTTTAATTATTTTTAAAAAAACATTGCACTCATTTCAGGCACTACCTTCTTGTGCAACTGATCACGAGCCCGCCATGCACCACAGGTTGAGAAACCATGGTAGGAGATAGAGGAGAGGGCACGAGAGCAAGACCTCTGCCCCAGTCCTCAGCTTAGGACCTATTCCCCACTGCAGACTGGGACAACTGGTCTAGCGCGTGGCTGTTCCCCACTTGAAGGGTACAGGATCTGCCCACCTTAGAGGCGCGTACCTTGTCCAGCACTCTCAGGTCTCTTGGCTCACTGGCAAAGGCAACGATTTCTTTTTTATGAAATTTGGAGGTTAGGAGTCCATTCAGAGCACTAACAACCGAGTCAAATATAACACTGTGCACTCACCGTGGAGGCATTCCCTGCACAGTGGTGGCGTGCGGTGCTGTGTAACGTCAGCTTGCTAACAGCAGAAGTAGAACAGTTTATATTACCATACTCAAATTCTAGTAGCTTTTCAAAACAATACCATAAATAATTCTGGAGCAGCTTCGCAAGGGAAAGATAAGGACAGAAAAATATGGCTGTAGCTGATGGAAAATAGTGGCAGAGCTATCAACTCCGGACCTCCTGCTCAGCGGGAATCGCCGAGCGGTCCTTCTTGGAAGCAGAAAAGTAGCATCCACAAGCTTACAGACTGGTGCTAAGAGCAGCAATCTCTGGACAAAATGCAGAACTAGCACAAGGAAATTGCCCAATATCAGTTCATCTCATTGCTTAGGTGCACCATCACCCGATACCCAGGCTTTAGAGACTGGCACAGGAGGCAGCGAATCTGTGCCAAGTCAGGCTGAAAACACCTACCCCATTTTGTCAGTCTGTTCCCATTCTCCGATTGTAGCAGGGAATCTGCAGAGGGTGCACAGTTGTGCGTCAGACCGGAGTGGAGACCGGGATACAAATTACCTTTAGGTGTCTCGTTTTTCCCCTTAGACAAAGCTAAGCGTATTTGAAAGAACAAGCATTTTCACATCGCTTATAGGTCAGAATAAGGATCAACACACACGGGGAAGAGCAAGCTCAGAATGGTCATAGGCGATAAGTGACTCATGAAATTCTAAGTAGCAAAGCGTAAGGCAATCCAGAGAGGAGCTGAAAGTAAAAATAGCAGCTGCAGTTAAAAAGAAAAATTAAGCAGAGGCCAGGAGAGATCTGTTAAATCCTGGCTGGAGCTAAACAACACTGCTTCATTCCTGTACTGGCTGCCACAATGTCTCATTATATACATACGCACACATATACACACACACTTCCATATGTTTTGTGTACATACTAGGCATTTTGTTTTGCAAAACACTTAGGAGAAAGGTGAAATAGAAATGCAAGCTATCTGCAGATAACTGGGCCAGATATGGAAGGAAAATGAGAACTGTGTATAAATATACAGAAGTTATTTGAGAAATTGAGGCTCTGAGCATATTGTACGCAAACTTTGCAGCTGTGACATTTGATTATTAAGAAACCAGAGTGACTCAGTGCCCGCCTAATATTTCTGCAGATTTTAGCAATAAAATAAATGCCACGGTGCTTTCAGGTAAGAGCTCAGGCTCTCAGGTTCACATGTTTCTATTGCTCCTATCATCTAAGCAGGGCAGGACATTCACACTCTGTGCTTCCTCCCCTGTTTATGGCATCAAAGAGCAGTAATCTCCAGTTCTTGGCAGGCGTAGGGACTGATTAAAAACATATAAAATTTACACAAAGTGTTCTCATGACTTGGGAGCTCAAAACAGTACTTCAAGTACTTCACAACTCCCCTTTGAAAAAGCAGGAACAGACTAAGCAGAAAGTTCCCCTGAAGATATTAAATCCCAGAGGGAAGGGAAAAGTAGCGCAGCAGTGCCAGCAGAGTTACTGAAATCATAAACAGCTCAAAACATATTGTCTAGGAGAGAGCAAAAATGGAACCAAGCATCTAGCAGGGGAGTGCTTCGGTCCTCGTAAGCATGCAGGGATATTTACATTAATTGACAAAAGCATTAAGAGCAGCAGCATTCACCAGCTTCAGAAAGCAACTGGTATTTTTCAGGAGTTGGTTTTGTTGTAACAAACCGCTCAAGTTCAGGAGGTTTGTTTCAGCCCCGAAGATGTGGATATTTAGGGATCACGAGCAGAGTTAGTTCACCTCAATGGGAGCACGCAAGCCCAGAGCCAACACGACAGCCCTGTAACTGTCTCTGTTTAGATTCGTGTTCTTCTAAGATGTGCGTTTACGTTTTTATTGTACATCACATAGGTCCTGCTCATCCTGCACCAACATGTGATCTGTCCGATTACGCAGCGAAGACCAAGCAAGGAACAGGCGGTGCCAGAAATACCGGTAAGGTACTGCAGGACACCATGAAACACTGGAAGCTCTCCCAAGAACTGTTCTTTTTACACAGATCCTAAGATGGTCTAAGTCTTTAAGCAGAAGCACTACCTGCATTGTGGAGAGCACTGTCCCTGGGGCGGCATCATTTAATGAACTACAGCAATAACTACCAACCTGAGAAGGGCAGGAAATAAATGCCACGCATATTTGAGAAGTGAGCTGTGGATGAGAGAGGTGAGCAAAGATTCAGCAGGAGAAGAGCCACCGCACCCAACAAAGGCTTCTGCGAGAGACCCTCAAAAGCAAAGAGGACCACCACTCTTTTAGGGTTTAAGAAAAGGTCTGCGCCTTTCCAGATGGCAAATTTGGAACCCACTTTAAAAACCTTTTCTGCTCAGGTTTGTCAATCACACTTTAGAAGAGAATACCAAGTTTTCATGTACCTTAGACTCAGAGCCATGCTGGGATAAAAGCAATCTGAACAGATTAGAAAGCAACTATTAGCAGTCATTTTTCAGAAGCAGCTTTCTAGAACGCATTGATATGCTTCAAGCCATCATGTTATTTGCTGAAAAAAAGCCCATGCCATGTTCAAGACTGCATTAAGATTTACTAAGATGGGAAGAAAATTTTAGCCTACAGTACTAGAGGAACAAGGAAAGCTGCAAGGACAGCATTTTGGCTTTAAGCTTCAGCATAAAAGTGTAATTTATTAAAGGAAAAGAAACTGTTGGATTCTATACTTTATACAAGCCAGTGACTTACACAGACAATTTGAACTCTGCATGTCATCACCGCAGTGGGAGCTATGCAGTGCTGAGAACAGAAGGGCTGCAAACAAGGTATGTGTGTGCTCTAGATGACCGTCCGTCCATTTATGGGCTCTGCCATCTCCGAAATCCTTCACTTCCACCTCTTTACAGATCAGAGGTTGCCACGGCAAATTTCTTCCCTACTAATTCCTACCGCTGTGTTATCCAGAGCTCAAGCTGCCTGAGGATGATTATACTGGGTTAGGACACCCGTGCTCACTGGAAAAGGCAGACCTGGGGGAGAATCACAGAACAGCTTGGGTTGGAAGGTCCCTTTAAAGGCCACCTAGTCCAACCCCCTGCCATGGGCAGGGACACCTTCCACCAGACCAGGCTGCTCAGAGCCCCGTCCAACCTGACTTGGAACATTTCCAGGGATGGGGCATCGACCACCTTTCTAGGCAACCTGGGCCAGTGTCTCACCACCCTCAGCATAAAACGTTTCTCTCTTAGATCTAGTCTAAGTATCTTTTAGTTTAAAGCCACTACCCCTTGTCCTGTCATAACAGGCCCTGATAAAAAGTCTGTCCCCATCTTTCCTGTAGGCCCCCCTCTAAGTACCAGACAGGGCTCTAAGGTCTCCGCGGAGCCTTCTCTTCCCCAGGCTGACCACCCCCAACTCTCCCAGCCTGTCCTCCCAGCAGAGGGGCTCCAGCCCTCGCAGCATCTCGGGGGCCTCCTCTGGCCCCGCTCCACCAGCTCCGTGTCTCTCCTGTGCTGAGGCCCCCGAGCTGGAGGCAGCACTGCAGGGGGGTCTCCCCAGAGCGCAGCAGAGGGGCACAAGCCCCCCCCTCGCCCTGCTGGCCACGCTGCTGGGGATGCAGCCCAGAGAGAATAGGATCTTGTCTCATTTACAAGGTTGTGAATGCTCCCGGTTCAGCTGGGACAAAGGCTTGCTCTGGAGCTATCTGTAATGCCAAAACCACTGGTATCAGGCACCGCACACCGAGTCTGCCTCCAAGGGCAGCGGTGGGGAGATCGGGCTGGCCCAGAGGAAGGGGCTGAGACGTCACTCAGCCCTGGCTGTCCAGATAAAGCTGGGCTGGGGCAACAGAAATGGGAACCAGACAAAGAAAAACAAACCTTTTCCTGCAGCTGGGTGGGAGCTTCCCCGGGTCCTAGTGCTGCTCTTGGCACTTCCACTCC
>VZSZ01004528.1:29373-53229 GCA_013398815.1 Ibidorhyncha struthersii
CCGCCCCCGCAGCAGAACTGAGCCCTGGTTTGCTAAGACAGCTCTCGGCTAGCATCGACTCTTCATTCAACCTGAAACCTCAGCTGCATGCTGCTTCGCCCCGGAGGTAACCTGCGCTTCCAGGTTACCCAACGAAGAGCAGCAAGGCAGGCCCTAGAGCAAGAGCCAGCCTTTTGTGGAGCTCAGTGAGAGAAGAGGAGGTTTTCAGCCACTCGAACAGAGACTTGTAGGGCCAGGGAAGCATGCTGGAAGGTCTGATGAGTCCACACTAAGACAGTCGCAACACAGCAGGTATAAGCAAGCCGATGGAGGGAAAGCTGCTGTACTAAAAGGTAGACAGCAAAAGCAACATTACAAGCGACAAAGCAATTTGAGCAGAAAATAACCCCCTCCGCACCCACCCACCGCCCTCACCAAGTTCACAAGGAGAAAGGCCATCCTTGTGGTGTCAGTTCCGAAAACGCAGCTGGGCCAACTCTGATCCCAGGCTGCCTTTTGCTCCTGCCTCTCCCAACCAGCACTGAATAGCCTCCAAGTCAAATCACCAAAAGGTCAAACCTACCACCTTCCACGCAACCAACTGGAGCCTAAATCAACACAAATATACAAGAGCTACGAATATACAAGAGCCCAGCCAACACTTAGCTGCATTGGTTTCACAGGCTACTGGAAAGAAAGTTTGGTTTTGCTTTAAGCAAGCAACCTTGATTTTTGATACACGCTGGAAGAACATCAGGAAAGAGAAAAACAATCTCGAGTAGACTAGCACCAAAGCAATTAACAACAAGGGAACTGGGTTTTATATGCTTTCTGAAAGTTGTCTGTAGCCAGCGCACGTTTAAGAATGCCAACATGACAGTATCCTGATCTGCATCAGTTTGTGCCACTTGAAAAGCGGGGAGGGAAAAATGACTGGCACTAAATAACATACTGTGCATCTCGTAAACAGTCTGCAACCTAAGAGGTTTATACCAAGTTCCAGAGCTGACTCAAGAGGAAGGAGAAGAGGGTTCGCATAGCTGCAGCAATACTGCATTGTTACTCAGCTGCGTGCACATTTCTGTGGTTCAGTTAAGGTCTCAACAGAGAAAAAAAGAAAGGTAAAGGACGGCGTAAAAACAGCGTTGCTCTTTCCCAAATAGCAAAGTTCACATTTGGAAAGAGACACTATTTCTCACACCAGAGAGAGAGAGCTCCTAAATAGAAGGCACTCTTAGCATAAGAGTCTATTTTAAGAAAGCAACCAATACTTATCAACTCCAAATCAGGATGTTGATATTGGAAGGCACCCATCTCATCCAACCCGTACAGTCAAGTTTCCACACCAGTTCTCCTCAAGCTGTTTTCTCCATTCTGTAGGGTCCTCCAGTGGTTTGAACCACAAGCACACCCTTCTGATGGAGAAACGCCATGTCACTAAGTTACCAGCGCTTATTTCATAGAGGTGTTGGAACTTCATGCATCTGCTCCAGTTTTTCAAGCAGTTATTGGCTATTTTCTTTATAGCTTAAATGATCGGAATAAAGTTTGGTACCAGAAGACATCTGAGCGAGATCACTGTTACCTAAGGACAAAGATAGGATGGATACAGTCTAAAGAACTTTGCCTTATAAAACTTCCAATTTGCTCTCAAAGGTTTGACAAGCCTGACTAGTCTAGCCAGCTGCAATTTTTCTCGTGATAGGTCCCTGCTTCTACGTTCTTCTGCATACACATCACCTAGTTCAAGAGGACACAGGTTTGAGCTCCTGCCTTCACTTCCATCCACTTTTGGGCAAGAGGTCCCAAAAAGCTAGGTTCACCCCGAGATTATGAACACGCACTGTGGTCTTTGCTCTCCGTACTACATGAGTCATTTTATATAAACAGGCTGCAGCACTCACTGTGGTATCCTGCATCTTACCCACGAATGGCTATGTTACTAAAAAAGCACAGGGCAGAGAGACTCAGTTCATCAACACACCAACGTGACCAAATCCCATTTCCAGCTCCCAGCCCTTAAGCCAAAAGACCAAGCTTCCTCTCTGTTTGGCACTCGGTATCTGGAAGTCTACGGTAAAAGCTTTCTGCTTGAAGTAAAGACCTTATGTCTGCACTGCGTGTTGCAGCAACTTGAGCTGCAACAACGCTACAAGCAGTAACATCTCTCCTGCATAAACAGTAAAAGGGTTTTAACTGAAAGTGATTATTGGTTACCTATAGACGGGGATTTGAAAGGGTATTTATCAGGAAGGTCGACTCTAACTTTCCATACTCCACCTTCATATGGTGCTGCAATGAAAGAAATGCAGGTATTAGACACTTCATAACTCAGG
Organism: Ibidorhyncha struthersii; assembly: GCA_013398815.1. Classification (NCBI taxonomy): domain Eukaryota; kingdom Metazoa; phylum Chordata; class Aves; order Charadriiformes; family Charadriidae; genus Ibidorhyncha; species Ibidorhyncha struthersii. Next base: position 31,689 of record VZSZ01004528.1, read on the forward strand.
AGAGAATAAATAGAACTACAGCATTAAAAAACACATCTTTGGAAGATTACTTAGTTCCATCAGGGGGTAAGATTTCATATCAAACCTCCTACGGTAAAAGCCTTTTTCCTGTGCTGCCTGACAAGAAATACATGATTTTAACTGATACTGCAGAAGATCTTGGCACAAAGACACAAGAGCCTTATTAAAAACAGAGACTTTAGAATCATCTACTTACCTTTAGAGATGTTACTAAATTAAGGCACGCTGGAGACCTGACTTGTGATCTAGTCACTAGAAAAGCCATCTTAATTACAAACTCTGCAAAAATTCAGATGACTGATGCAAAATTTATGAGCCAGGTCTAGAAAAGCTAAGGATCAACAAAAGCGGTGCTGAAGGCCATAGCAGAGGGCTTAGCTGTCCGAAGGCGGTATCCGGCTCTGCTCAGCTCCAAGGGAGGTGGTTCATCTGCATTAATGCTCACAGTTGTATTTCTCCCCACCCTTGAGAGAGCAGCCTTCTAACACTGCTACCCTTTGATTTCTCACCCCCACTTAGATTTGCTCATCTCTTCTTCCACTCCAGAAGAATGTGTCATTTCACTGTTCCCCACCATGAGCCATTAGTTTATTTTTATAGAAGGGCTGGGTCATATACTTACTTCCTTGTGGTCCGTAAAACTTCACAACAAATTCATTGAGTCCTCCTAAGATTGTGACTTCATGTTTGCTCTCAATACTGATACATCAAGTAAAGGAAAACATTTAGTCCGGGAAACAAAACCCATTTATTCAGATACGGGTAATTTGCTAGAAGCCTGTCACACCAAATAGTTTAAAACCAAACATTCAAAATATTCTACAACATGCAATTTAAGCGTCTTGACACATCTAAGTGACCACACCACCACAATGACGTTAGTAAAAGCCAATTCTACACACTGAAGAATCCCTCCCTCTGCATTGAGCAATCTTGAGATGATGCCTCCCTTCCCTTTACAGCTGCTTAGTGTTTTCCACCTACTTTTGCAGAGCGTGAGCTCCGATTTAAGAAAATGCCAAGTCCCTATCAGCAACGTATTTGGAAACATATTCGGGCTGCAGAGGGGAGCTAAAATCCAGAAACAGCAACAGCTCCAAAGCCTCAGTGAACACAGACATGAACCCCAGGGGCAAGGCTTGGAGGTGAGGCCAGGACTCGGAGAGAGATCTCTCCTTTCCAGCACTCGGGAGACGAGCCACTAAGCAGAAAGTCACCCTTGCCAACTGCTCACATTAAATGTTTACTCTCCTGCCCAGATTAGAGGAGCAGAACTCGCCCCAGTCCCTGCTCTGACAAACGCGAGAGCTGATGAATTCAATTCTCCTTGGCTGCCTTCGGCACTGTCAGATGGCCTCCCACAGCTACGATGCAAATTACGGCAATCTCATGTTAATTTGACTTGCAAGACCAAAAAACTCTGTGTCTGCAGAGAGATGGCAGAAGGGCGAGATTATGAGGCACTGTTACAGTGCAAAAAGAACAACTGTATTTCTCAACATTTAAAGGAAAGACTCAAAGTGCCGGCGCTTTGGGAAGAAGGGAATACAAGCGAAAGGCAAGAAATCTTCATTTCAAGTAAGGCTCAGTTCAGACAATTAATGGCAATGTTTCAGGACCCAAGCTTGCTGAAGAATTCTGCTATAAATCAGGGTTAATGGATTGTGAATAATATCCTACAGCAATTACTTTTAATCCATAATCATGAATTACAAGGGAAGCATCAGAAAAAAAACACGGCAGGAGAAAAATCAAAGGATATTCCCACCTGAACTTCAGACAGCTTCAGCTCTGCACCACCGAGGCCAGCCCTGTTTGAGGGAAAGGGGCAACAGCACAGAGTATCTAATAAAAGATCCTTAACATCACAGCAGCAAGCTTGGCAGAAACGCCCAGGCTAAGAGGAACTGAAGCCAGGTTCCCTTTTACAACCAAGATTTTTCACTCTGATGCAAAACATTTTCTGCTTTCAAGGCACAAATTTGCACAGGAAGCTCTCCACTTTGCAGCAATCATGCGGACCCCCCTGCACCTTCAGGGGCACTGAGCAAACAGGGACTCGCGTGCCTGGGCACACACATACACGCTCCCTTGAGTATTTCCGACCCACCAGGAACATAACTGCCTGGGATCTACCACCAGGAACAAATAATTCTCAGCTCAGACCTATCCCCGATCTCACATTATGACCCATGAAGTCTGCTTAAAGTTCGTCACAAACTACTTTAAGAGGCTCCTGTTTCCAGAAGTGCCAATTCAATCCCAACAGTCTGTGTGCTTCCTCGTACGCAGGAGATCCAAGTCCCATCTGCGGGGTCCGTCAGGATTTATTACAGTTCCTCAAGTACAATGACTCCCAGATTGGACAAAGTTTTCCCACAGTGCCAGCTCCAAAAGAGTTTGGACGCAATAACCTCCTTCCCCTCATTCTCATGGGGAGGGAGAAAAGTTTATAGCGGTTTGTTTTGGCTCAAGAGTTTTCTTGGTTCAGCATAAGCTGCCCTGCCCTACAGTTAAATGGCAAGTAGCTGGCTGCACCTGGCAGTCACCCAAGAGCAGATCGATGCCTAACTGCCCCAAGTGCAAGTAATTTCTCTGCCAAAAGCCAAGGGGCATCTCTGGGAAAAGCTACATCCCTCCAGGTTTGCGGAAAGTAGCTTAGCACCGAAGTATTGCAGCTTGCTTCAGACCTGGTGTCAAGGGACGTTTGTCACCAGATTTTTCAAGTCACCCAGTACCGTGACAGTAAGTTTTAAATATAGGCTCGACTGAGTTTAAGTTCCTTTGAAAACATCCGCACTCATCTCATGGATAACTATTCCAGGTTCAGAAACGGGCTCTTACACAAACGCACCGTGTATGATGATGCCCCAGAGTGAAATGTTTAATACTGAAGTATGTTAACACTTACAGCAGCTTCGCAGATCAGGTTAAATACAAATGGTTTTACTTAGGACTAAATCAAGTACCACTTAATAAAAAACAGCTCTCCCTGCCTGATCTTCAGAACAAGCTCCTGAGCAGCTGCAGCTTATATGCTCTTCAGCTCTGCAAGTTAATACTGACCATAAATTATAGCAGAGCTTTCTGCACTCAGACTCAGTCCTAGTGTTCCCAAGTTCAAAAAAAAATACTAGTAAGCAATATGGGGCCATATTTGATTATTCTCCCTGTTGCAGCAAGGACCTAAAATTCCTACCAAAAACCGCAGCAAGCCAGTTAGGTTCACAAAAGGGATATGTATTGGGATGTGGATGCTGCATTTGGGAAAACCACATCATTTATTGATACAAGAGTTTGGGGACAGACTGAACACAAAGTGAATTTCAGCAATAAAGCTCTTGTATCAACACAGGGGAAATCTCTGGAAATGCAGCAGCAGAACTGAGGAAGCTGGGGAATTCCAGGCAAGCACCCACCTTCTAACACAAGTGGGGTGACCCGCCTTCTCCTCTCCACCAAGTTTTCTCTAAAGGTAGAGATGCCCAGGACTTTGAAACCTTGAAATCCCACTAAGAAAATTATTGAGAGCGCTAGCGGGAGAAGCACATGGAGCAATTACAACAAAAATAACATTTACACCCTACGAGTTCTTTCCATCTCCAGGAAGTCTTCAGAAAAGGAAATATTTATTGCACAAGCCAGGACTCCAGGAAGACCTCAAGGCTTCTCCGTCCCACAAAGCCGTACCAGGGAACCCTCTAGCAGCACAAGGAAGAGCACGGGGGAGCAGCAGAAGGGACTTGACACATTTGGAGGACTGGCCCTCCAGACCACATTCCCAGAGAAAGCTCCGCCGTGGCCGAGGGCAATGTATCTCCGAGTAAAGAACGCAGGCTCTGACCCAACTATTTTTCTCAGCTCAGACAGATTTTTTCCATAAGGCAAAAGTCTTATAACCAAATCCCAAGTGAATCCCATTCCAAACACACCAACAATTAATCAGCTGTCTCAGCTCCAAGAAAGAGTTGCCAGTTTGGAGACCCACAGGACTTAAGGAACCCAGTTGTGCCAAGGGCACAACAAACCCCTCCTCTCCTGCACTTGGAGCTAGACAGGACCTGGTGCCAGATCCTGCAGAAAGCCCAAGTAGCTCCCAGGAAGGAGAAATGTCCCACGTCTTCAGAAAACAGTACAGCTTGAGGAAGCCCCAGGAAAAGAATATCGAGAATTTGGAGCAAGATTTCCACAATTAAGGTGACCAAACTGTTCACAGCAACCGCCACACATTTCCCTCAGGACATCCACATTTGCATCCAGGATTACCGTCCACCTCTTTCAGAAGAAAGCGCTCCTGCGAGCGCTCAGGACTTCAAAGACACAGTCAGCATTTATGGGGAAGACCACAAACCCCTCACCTTGTTCTACTCTACCCTGTCCTCACAAATTTTGCTATGCCTACGCTCTCCGTCACTGCACTCTTCATTATTCAGATTTGCAGAACGCCGAATGAGCAGGTGACGGATAAAGACTTAAACGTTCTTGATTCTGGTGGCAATCCAGTGGTTCATACTGGTACGAGCAGTCTGCCTAGTTTGCACCGCAGGGCACAGGGCTACACCACGTGTGGACAGTGTCAAGATTACAGAGCTACAAAACCAGCCTGTAACACATCACATGCACTAAAATGTTTAACAGAAATACAACCAAATCCCTTTCAAGAGTCTCAGCTTGCGCCTACTAGTCTAAGTGACATATGGCCTTGCTGCTTTTATCCCTTTATCATCTTAGGATACCAATTTGACTTTGTGTCAAATATAGCCAGTGTAGAAGTCAAGAGAAAAGAGAAAAATCTGGATAGAAGTCAGGTTTCTAATGGATAAGAAGTTCAAAAGCTTTACCTTAACACCACAGAAACTAGAAGGGAGTCCTGAGGACCTGAAGACAAATTATCTTAATCCCAAGACTATTAAGAGAATTTTAATGGCAGTAAGTGTCGAAAATATTTAGGTGATGATATGGAAAGCAAGCTTATTTGAAAATATCAGTTCAGAAGGGGTTGCTAGGAGAGAGACAGAAGGGAATTTTTCTGCAGCTGATTACAGACTCCCTATATAGTGCCTGAAATGTGCCAGAAGCGCAAAGGCCAACCGCGCCATGTATTAGCATTACAGTAACAACCAGAGCCCCCTATCAAGATCAAGGCTCTATTGTTCGGGGTTGGGCTCGTAGGAAATTGTTTCTTCGGTCAGAATGAAAAGTGATTTAAAGCATTTTGCCTATTCTGCGTTGGGACAAAAAACACACAAAACCTTTCAAATCTGGAGAGTGAGAGACTGCCCAACCATCAGTCAGAAACAGACTGGCCACTGTGGATTCGCCTGTTCCAGGGTCAAGTTCCCATTCCCTCATCCTCATGCGGGGCCACCCACCACCGCAGGGCTGGATCTCCCCTGCAGTAATAAAAAAAAATTTGTTAGGATTCAACTTCACACCCAGATCTCCCAAAATCCCAGATGGACATCACGGCCAACAGATGGCTAGCCTGTTTGCAGGGTTGAGTGACTTTTTTTCCTGGCAAACATTTAGCCTTAAAAAAAAAAAAAAAAAAATCCCTTCATTAAGTTTCTTTAAAATTAACATAAGTTCTAAGCTTTGGCAAATCCATCTTCCAGCTAAAAATATTTCACTGAAAATATTTTTGCATGCCTAGTGACACAAGTGGCCATGTGCACCCTGCCCCAAAGCGGCAGACAAAGCAGAAAGCTGGAGTGCCCCACGAAAAAATAAAGCTGTATATTTATCTACATGCATCTCAAGACAAGTTGGAGATAGGTCAATGGTCATTACCAGAAAGCAAATTCCTGCCTTCTAAGGATCATCTGCCATGTCTTCTCTTACTTCTGGAGACTCATCTACAGCTGTCCTTCCAGGTGAAGGACCTCACTGGAGAAGACATCCTGAACTTGAGGGACAATGGTAAGGCCACACCTAGGTATATTTAAAAAAAAAAAAAAGAAATCATCCAGCTCTGCTACCTAAGCAGCTGAGAACCCTTGAGGACGTAACTCACCATCTGCATCTTTCGTGACAAAGGGTGTTTTAAAAATAAGATTAAATACAGTTGATTTTTTCCTTCACGAAGAGCTTTGCAGGCAGTGAGCGCTGCTACACCACCCATGCGATACAAGTGCAGCCACTCCAGCTGCTTGTGGTACAGAAGGCACCGCTCGCTCTGCCTGTTCGAGGCAGAGGTGTGAATTCTTCTGAAGTCTTTGCAAGCAGAATTTTGCAACGTAAATAGCCTCTAATATTGGGACTGATGGTTATGCATGTTTATTTTCTTACAAAGGTGAATGAGTTCCACTCTAAGAAGTACTTCCACAACCTGCAGTTATCTGTAAGGAGCCCTATGATTTAGCAGCGTTACCGGTTACGCTGACGCGTGGGCAGCAAAAGGGCAAGTTCAGCTCAATCGCCTCCCTCCAAGCCTTCATAGGCTGCTTTGTGTCCTCTAAACTCCCTGCCTTTATCTGATACAAGTTACCCGAGGTGCCAGTTGCACACGTGAAACCACAGCCGGCATCAAAACTTTGATGCTGTAAGCATTCACATTTTCCCCAAGTAAAGGTCCCTGCCCTTTACTCACATTTAACTTTCTTCACACTTCTCTGTCTATCCCTGCAGCACACCAGAAGAAAGGACACTTAGTCAGAAGTGAGAAAGGTTATAAAGAAAAAAAAAAAAAAATCTCTTGTGGTTTCTTCAGGCAGCAAGAGGCAGCACTTTTTAGTCACCCTCTCTTGCAAACTTCTTGAGAACTCCAGGCTAAACCCATTCAGATTATTAAAATCCATTGGTTTTCCCCCAGGCTAGTTGTTCTCATTGCCACAGGGCACCGCTCACCATTTCCAGCTTCAAGCAAAGGGGGTTTCTAGCACCAGAAATAGGTTCGCTATTTGCCAAGGACATTGTGTTGCATCTTCCTTCACCTGAATTTGGCTTGCCCAGGAACCCCACAGCTTCGAAAGACACAAAACTCACTTAAATCCTACAGCGTAAAGGACAGCATGGCACTTGTGGGCTGTCATGGAAAGCTCCGAAGACAATCAGCTTTCCCATCCCTTCAGCCTCCTTACCACCGCGACAAAGTGAACTGCGGACAGCACTACACAGAGGTGGTTTCACTCGTTGCAAGATGACGGCCGGTTACGATTGCAGCCGAAAAAGCTCTGGAAGCGAGGGAATAGCGAACAAATAACTGAAGAGCAACCTGCACTGGGTTGCTGAGTTTTTATTTTATTGCACGCAAGTGTTTTCTCGTTAGAAATGCAGTTTTGCTTTAGAAATAAAACACCACCTCACTCACTGCTTCTGTACTAGATTTTAACTGACTGAGATGAGAAATCACACAAGAAAGAGCATTCTTAAGTTATTCTGCACACACCCTTCACAATTTCACATCAAGGATGGCAAATTTCCCCAAGATAAACACCCTAGTCACCAGCAACCCCATCAAAAGCACTTTCCAAGCACAGCCACTTGTACTGAAAGACACCTCGTGGGTACGATCGGGGATTTGGGGAGAAGGAACCGCTGCTCCAGCAAGCCCTCCAGTCTGTCTTGCTTTCTTCGGAGCTCTTGATGATTTACATCTGGCCGCTCTCCACTAAACTTTGTGCCAAGAAACTGGAGTAATAAGGAAAAGGTAGAAGGAAAAGCCAGCTTTCCCCAGAAGACACTTTGCATATGAGTTGCCTGCTATGAACCAATTAGAAACTAAGTCAGCATTTTTCGTACAGAGAGCGTACTCCAGGCTTCAAACCAGGTCTTCCCTCACCAGAAGGGAACCACCACAAGAAGACAACAAGGTACACTGCATACCATGCTGCCCTCTTCCTTCAGGAAACTAATTTATTGCTCTCCCCAGCTCTGTGCTGTTCCCTTGAAAAGCTTCAACCTTGATTAGAAAAAGACAGATATATATATTTTTTTTTTCCATAGAGAAAAAAGATTGGAATAAACTTGTTTAAAACTGTGTTCTCAAGTTTCCACCGGATGGGTCAACATTTAATTGCAGTGGTGGCACGAAGACCTCCTTCACAATCAGATTAGACAGGAACACAATCAGTGTCATTTTGACAGTAGATAACAAGTGCCGTAGCCAAACTCCAGTTCTGTGGTGCTGATTACTATGCAATTCATTTGCAGTTACAGACAAGGAAGAATACAACATGTACAAGCATCGGGCCCTTGTTTTACTAGGTATCGTTAGCCAAGCGCAATTCAGGACGGGAACATGTACAGGCCCAGGGTGACATCTGCTGATTTGCATCCCAGAGGAGCTTTGCTTGCGAGATGACTGTGTTTCGGTGCTACACGTGGTGCTGGGCAGTCCCAGGAGCAGCACATTGGAGGGAAATGGCTTGAAACCACTTAAAACTGCGACCTACGCAAGGGTTGCTGAGGTGCTGCTCGAGAAAGGCACGGCAATGCATTAGTCAAGTTGCGAAGAAGCAGGCACACAAGATTTTTAAACATGAAAGGGAGTCAGAATGAGTTGTGATCAACACAGCCTAAGTGATGTTCCAGTGCATGACCGTAACGCAACATAGCGTTGCCTCCACAGGCACAAGATTTCTTCAAATCTCAGTAAAAAAGGACACATGAGAAACCAGGAGAATTTAAAGTGCAATTAGTCTGTAATGATAAGCAACTGTCAATTAGCAAACTCCCTAAATGTATCCCAGCTGGAGTCGACTGTACAGTTTGAAGAAGGCACCCAACCAGAAAAGACTAGCAAGGAAGAACACGTACGGAACCATGACACAGGAGCAGAAGGCGCTGGGACAACTGGAAAGGCAAAAATGTCCCCACAATATGATTGCACCGGTCTCCTCTGACCCGATGCTCAAGCCTCCCAGAAGAGTTCAATACAAGCTGCTCACCTGGCGTGAACAAGGCAGAAATAATGGGGAACCTCACGCTCTCAGCCAGCCACTGAGCCAGAAGCCGCAGAATTCACTACGCTGACATTTAAAGTCAGTCACGGGGGAAACCAGAGTCAGATCCAGAAGCATCGAAGACGACAGCAGCAGTAGTTTACATGGCCATACATCCATCTCTAAGCTAAACCACTAGATATAATATTTGCATTGCTACAGCTTCCATCAAGAGAAGTTTGTTACCATGGCGATTGTACATACTGGTGGGAATGGAGTATTTAATGTACGAATAATAATCAAACTTCTCCAACAAGCAAGAAATTTCAAGTGCATTTTAAGTGAAACATCAGAAGGAGAAAATACAATCATTTCTTTTTCCAGTTGTGTTGGGTACAGTTGATTTCCTCTTTGTGAGGATTCAAGAAGTGCTGAAATGCTTCTGAAAGAGAAACCGTGGTTGTAAAACCACAGAATTGAGAGCATGACCCCAAACGTGTGCTAGACCTGACACCAAGCCTAAGATTTAACTGCATTTTGAGGGCTGTGCCCAATCCCAGGTTTTACAAGAACACACCAGGTCTGTCAAAAGCAAAATGCTTTTCACATGTTCACACAGTTGGAATATTTCACTAATTTAGACTTCCCAAAGATTTGCATTATTTTAAGATGTGGCCTTTTCCCCTCAAGTGAGGCTTGTTTTAGGTTTCCATAGACTTTACTGAAATGCTTTCTTACTCCAAGAAACCTACACAGTCATTTAGAAACTGCAAGCACGTCAAGCCACCTCAGCAACAGCGACATAAAACCGCAAACGTACAGCCATCTCCTCAGGCTGTAAAGCCCTTGGGACGTGACACATTTGTAGTCAAAGCAGACAGATGCAGAGGGGAGGTCAGCAGCTGAGTTTGGAAGAGTTTTTATTTAGGGGAAAAAAAATATCTAGAAGTATCTCAAGTTCTTGATTTTAAACAAGATAGAGTTTAAGCATAAAGTGTCAAAGCAGTATTTTCATTCTGGTAAATTCAGGGCTATATTCTGTTGAACGCAAGCTTAATTTTAAGACGCTTTGGCACAGAGCAGTTACCAGTTCTGGAACGAAGAGTCCCCATCCTCTTCATTCCCCTTCACCAGCATCTTTTCTTGCCTTGCAAGGGATGCTGAACCGGGCCACACAGACTCACAGAGGGGATGCTGATACCCTGCACCGGCTTGAGCTACAACATTATATTGAAATGAGAAAGTGTTAAATATGGGAATCCTGAGAATTGTTTTAATAAACACTTCACACCAGGATGTCTCTTCAACAAGAAACCTGAAGTCCTCTCTAAAAAAGGCTTCACACAAACAAACTCAAGCTTAAACTATTGAAATATCGAGAGGGGAGGAAACACATTAAAAGTCCTGTCTAGGATCTCGCTGCGGTGGAATCGGGATAACATATCACGAGAGCTCTCCGTGGCCTGCCAGGAACATAATTCAGTGGAATTTTTCCTTTTTTTTTTCTGGTGTACAGGCACAACAGAGGTGAGGCTCACCAGGAAGTGCTGGTTTAGCGCAAAAACCCTGGCAACACACCAACAACTGGTCCATGCGATAAGCATATGCGATGAGAGCAAGACGGTTAGTTGCTCGGGCCGCCTTTCTAACAAGCACAAAAGGGTTTGGCAACATGACTGGAAAGATAGCTGTGGGGCACCTACTTAGATGTACTGCCTCCGCTTGCTTTAAAACCGGATCTATGGAAGAGGTTTGCTTTGCTGACCTTTGCTATAAACCTAATGGAGCCGACAGCCAGAACAGAGTATTCGAAACATCAGAGCAGAAACAAAAGACAGAGCTGCTCCATAAGCACCTCTTACACCAAAGATACCGAGTTATCTACAGAGTAGCGGTGCTTTGCGGAGTCCCTTCCAACCCTACACCAGCAGATGCAAGAGTAAGTGGAAATACTCGATGTATTTCTCGCTCACTGAGGTCACACCTGCACTGGGCTGTTTTTTTCTTTTTTTTTTTAAAGGACTTTGTAAACCACAGTCTTCAGAATTGAGACAGCAACAACTACTTGAAATGCCAGCGCGAGCAAGCTGTGCTTAAACTGTGAATAAGACTCAGAGCCCAGAGCAAGCATTGAAGTGGACCGTGCCAGTGAAAATTAAGCAACGCTGGTCCCCACAAAGCTTCTTCAACTTTAAGCATTCAGCAACAATTAACATCCTGCGTTTATGTGCTTAATATCAAAAATCCTAATAGTGAACTGCCACCTGTCTGGTTGTTTTCTGTACCAACCAGAACAGCAGTAAGGTCTCTCAAAGACATTTGGGAAAATATTTCTCCCTCTGAAGCACAGGGCACAACTGACATTTGTCTGTTACAGAATACTTCGCTTCTTGAGCCAGAAGCTCCAGCATTTCTGAGCCTTCCTGGAAAAGGGTTGTTAACTGCCAGTCCTCAAAGAAACAAGCTTTAAAACAAATCTCAGAAACCACTGGTATTTCTATAGCATGAGTGTAGGAAATAAAAGCAAACTAAGTTCGGAAATTAACCTAGAGATTAGTACAATTCCCCTGACCTCAAGTAACACCAGGGAAAAGTCGTTGTGTGGCTTCGATCCCGATCTCTCCACCCGTAACAGCCCAATCTGAAGTAACACACGATGGTCTACCAGATACAGGTGTTCGTTTCAGGGTAGATCATACCCTGAGGCACCTGTGGATTTCTGTTCCTTTCAAACCACTTTATTAGAAATACCTTTCTTTTCCAAGAACAAGTTAAATTCTGCTCTTCTGCTGATTCTCAGGTTCAGCAGACGACACGCAGACTGGCTCCACTAGCAGGTGGAAAATCATCAGGATGAACATTGCTCCTTGGGCTGTCTCTTACCAATGCAAAGGGGCTTGCACTGATACATCCATTAATAAAATACTGTCATTAACAAGTCTGTTGATACAGCAGCCACACCTTGTAAGGGCACAGCTGAAACCGGTGATGGGGAACCTAAGGGCAGCATGCCTTTTATAGATCGCTTGCAAAACCACGAGGATCAGATTTGTCCTCTTCTCTGTGCTACAGCGAGGAGTCCTGACAGAGCCTGCCAGAACTTCTGGAGGGATCAGATTTGCTACTCCCCTCCTCAGTTTTGTTAACAGGTATCTCAGGAGCCATGGTTTAAAGGAACACCTCAGACAGGATTTTACACACAATGTTGGTCTCTCTCTCTTTTTTTTTTTTTTTTTTTTAACCCAAACAAATGACCTGAAGGACAGACCAAGAGATGACTACTCTGTATCTGAATCACGGAACTAGAGAAGTTATGACAACCACGACCAGTTTCCCCACACAGACCATACACTGCTTTCTCTCAAATCAAAGCAGGGGAGAAAAAAAAAAATAGTTATTTAGGAACAAACGCTTTTCAGACCTTGGTTACACACAGCCCCCGAAGCTAACAGGCACTGTTTTCTTTCTTTCTAGGTCACCTGCAAAATAAAGAGAAAACACCAAACAGTCCCACCTATCAGGAAACTGCAGTTCAGGTTTGCTAAAAGAAAAGGTGTAGGAGCTTCCTGCGTGCCACAGCTCTGTACACAAAAATGCCTACAACAATACAATATGCCATTGTCATCGCTATTAAATCAATTATCCCCTTTATTCTTACTATGTAATGAGAGCAATGGGGCACTGTAGCCTATTCTGTGTCTCCTCAATAGATCCCATAAACAGATCCACCGCCCCAGAGCTGGCTGAAAACAGAGAAGATGCACAAGGTACATAGCTTTGTCCCAGCTTTATTTTGTTCAGTCTATTTGGCAACCCGTATTTAACAATTTAATTTATAAAAGGGATCTATCGCTCGGCTTTCTACCCACTCCAAGTCAGGTCAGCTTCCGCTGCACCTATCTGTTTCGAGAAAATACTAATAGACAGATGTTTCCAAGTTTAGACAGAGGGTCAATATGTGCCGTTTTCCATCCATCAAGCCACTAACTCTAGACACAAACATGGCACAGCTTCGTCAGTTAATCACCAAAACACCTGTAAAAGTTCACTTCTTTATCAGCCCTGGAAATTTAAGAAATCAAGCTGATGCTACATTAGTCTCATCAATTCCTCTTGCGTCCCGCTCCTACCATCAAGAAGTTAAACACCCGCCTGCGAAAGAGTATTTTTAAGAGTCTCGAGCGCTTCCGAGGGGTTTTTGGCTTTTCCCAAAGGATTAACTGTACAGGATTTTCCTGAAGTTTAAGGTATAAAGATACATTGTGTTCGAGAGGAAGACATGAAAGAGCCATACTTGGAGATTAACAATGATCCCCACACGAGCTTCCTTGTGCAACGGAAAGGCAAGCTTTAGGGACGCGGCAGAAAGGTTGCCAAGGAAGGAGCCTAACAAAGCGTGTGGGGCTTTGTTTGTAGATGTGAATGCACCAGCAGGCCCAAGCTCGCCAGCCATCAACAAAACCGTGGTGAGGCAGAGCCGGGGTGGCACCGGTGCCCAGAACGGAGGCTGCCCTCACCCTGGGACACCCGCCACGCTGCATTCAGTCATGTCAAATACCTTTTTTTTTTTTTTTTTTAAAAACGTTTCTAGGCTTTGAAGACCGGGCCTTCATTCAGCAGATGCACCAGAAGCAAAAGCAAAGTCATCCAGGCTATTTCTCAAGTGCCGTGGCTTTCTCCAGCTACGTGAAGCCTCCAATCTCAGCATCTCACAGGAAGGCAGGGATTCATTAAAGCCACTCCAGCACAAGTGACACCACCACAATCAGAGGAAGGGAAAAAGGTAGGGTTTTTTTTATAACACGACCAGAACAGCAGAGGGTGTTGCTAAAACACAGGAACACATAGTCCTCATCGCTGCGGCCAGGCGGTTTCCTCTGAAAGCACCTCTGAGCCGTACAGATGGAAAGGCTGGAGAGAGATCGGGCGATGTCCCTGGAAGGGTTTGGAAGGTGCTCTCACAACTGCCCATCTTAAAGCATTTTGAAGAAAAGCCTTCTACTCAGCAGAAGCACCAAATCCACTTTGAGAGGGCAACCAGGACAGAGGAGCAAGTTTGCACCTGCTGGAGTCAGGAGCTCCTCATCACCCAGCCCTTCTGCTTCTGATCCAAGAGCTTGTTCTAGCACATCTGCTCAGGCTTAATTATCCCCCTTCCCTCTCAACTCCCTAACGAGAGGCACATCAGTTATCTGACGGCAGAGCCCAGGGGAGTCTTACAAATCAGCCATCCCAATTTATGTCCGTGTATTTCTGAGAGCTGCAGGAAGAACACTTGCCTCAAGGTTTCCTGCAGGAATAACAATACTTGAAGTTTATGCGGATCAAAAAAAAAAAAAGCAGTCGATTTAAAACTAAACTTTGTAATGGAGTTTTGCATACATCACTGTAATACAAGCCACACTATCAATATAAAAGCTATTGTTAGATCTGCTATTCCCAGCTTTTAGACTGTTATTGAGCTTTAGAGAATGAAGGCAGTGCTTTCTTATAATTAGTTAAATTCAGCTGAAACACAAGATTCCTTGACATCATCTGTTTGGATCACCATTATAGAAGGGACAAAGGAACACTACTGTGACTGCACTAAAAACTAATTAACACAGTTTAGTCGTTAGTGGGTGCAGCTGCCTGAAAAGTGGGATTTTGTCACTGAGTTCGAAGTATCTCCTCCTTCAGAGATAAGCTGAAAAAAACCCAAAGCTTACACCACTACAGAACAAAAAGCCTAGCACTGACCTCCGCCAGATGCTCTGAATTACAGGTGACCTCCGGCAGACCCAGCGAGAATTTCAAAGACACACATTTATCACAGACTTCTTTAATAAATCAGCATTAAGCAGACTTGACAAACTTTAAGCCATTTTGGATGACAATATTACTAATCCACGGAAAACCCCCAATTAACCAGTGTGCTACTGCAAATAAATAGAATCCCAAAACAACCGAGAATGTTAAAATAAAGGACAGCTTGGAACTGCAGAACGAGCACACTGCTCCCAGCAGCCTCGAAATTTTCCCTCGTACTGTCAGTGACTTATTTCCCCCCCGCCCTTACTCATCTCTGCCATCTTGACAATTTTAGCAGAGATGTGGGGCTTGAAAGGAAGGAGGTGGGAACATTCTCTATTTCAGATGTATTTTAAGGTTACTGAGAAATGCGATTCCCCCTTCGCTCCTACTGTGAGCTGTTCCCATCCCCAAACCACTGCAGATCTCCGGCAGCAACCAGAGTTCAGCAATCCACAGCTTTGGGGCTATGGAGGCAGCCAACCAATACGTGGGCAACCAAAAACTCGACAGGCTTCTCCTCTTGGCCACCTGAAACCACTGTCAACCCAGGACTCAAGCCCATAATCTGCAGGGTGAGAGGCTCCATATCCTATTACTAGCTCAGCAAACCGCTGATGTTCTTCCCTAAACCTCCCTCTCTGCTTCATACGGTGTTATTCAGGAACTTTGCAAACAAACCTCAGCAGTGTACCTGCTCTGTGTGATTAAAAAGAAAAAGCAGACATGGATTTCACCCCTCGTTTTCAGCAGATGTACAACTGGTTGTAGGGCACAGCCCAAGCAAGGCAGCCCAGAAATACGGACCGGGCAGGAGGCCTCACACTTCTGGCTCATATGCTAAATTTAGTGCAGTCTGGTAATGACCTAAAAACAGTTGATGTGGGTTTCTGTGACGCATGTGGCAGCCTGGTCAGCTCCATTCAGTTCCTGCGAGAAGAACGTGCATGCTGCAAAGTCCTGATGCCTTTTGGGTGAATTTAGGAGAATCAAATGGCGAAAAGTAGTTATTGATTCACGTCTATATACAAAGGCTTTGACTGAGCCAAGTGGTTTCAGCTTCTGATCTATCCTGTATCTTGCTGAAGAATTAGTGGACCATTTCCCCCCAACCCAGGTGTTTTACATGCTCTTGACAGCAAGTTTTGTTTATTAAAGAAAACAAGCAAGAGAAAACTAACACAAGTGACAAGGCACACTTATTCGCAGAAGGACATAACCTGACTGCTCAGGACCCTCTTTCCTTTAAGGGGCTTTTCTGCTGTTTGATGCACCCTGTAAAGGAGAGTAAAAAGGCTTCAGCATCGTAGCACCATATACCTGACTGCGTAGCCTTTCCCTGGGAGCTCAGCAACACATCCTCAGCTGCTATTTGAAATAAAATGAAACCTACAGAGGATTATGAAGTTCACCTATCTTAAGACTCCCTTCTCGTGCCTTCTAAGTCTGCAGAAAACTGGCGAGAGTTGCACACAATATCCTGAAGTGTCCTAATTACACTTAACTTCAGGTAGCAGTGAAGAAACCTATGACTTTGGAAGTCACCGAGAGGCACAGAGGACAATTTAAGGATTCACTAGCTACTGAGTTGTACATACTATTCTGAGACTCCTTAAAAACTCACACAAATGCCAACTCCCGACCCTGAAGAATCCTGTTGCACCCCAGCCACACCGAGCAGGAAGCCCTTGCCAACAGATAAACTGAAGTCAAAAAAAAAAAAAAAAAAGAAACTAAATCAAATGCAATATTAATCAGTTGAGGACTAAAAACTTTCAGCTCAAACAAGACAAGAGATGCTGGTTCAGGCTCAAACCAGCCAGTTATAAACTTAAGCTGCTCTCATACATGATCACCACTCACACAACCAACTCCAGAGAAACACTAATGGAAGAAAACGGTCTGTAAGGCCTCGAAACCATGTGCACAACATTGAGAAGAGGCACCAGCAGCACCTGGGCTCTCTCGAGGCACCTTCACATGACAGCCTCAAATCGCCTTTTGCTAGAATCCCCGCGCAGACAATAACCCCACAAAACACATTTCTCGCTATGACTAAACAGGCAAATCTTTGCTTAACCTGAATCTTTTTCTGACGCATCACGCTGAAGTGATGAAAGATTTATTTTTCCTTTTCACAGAGAACTGACACTCAAAAAAGCTACTGCAGGTCAGTCTGAAAGGACAAATTTTCAGCGAGCAGAAGTCACTGTAAAGGTGTATCAAGGGACCACACCTGAGGATCAGTAAAAATCAACACATATCTGCAGGAACTGATGTGAAGCAGCTCAGGGAGATGAGCTCCCATGTTGGCATTTGATCGCTCCAAATCCTAACGCAAGAATTTAATCCTCTAGCTTCAACATACGCCAAGAACCAAACACACCCCTCTGCTAAACAATCTATACTCTAAATCTGTAAAACTGAGTTTAGCCACAGAGGATGGGCAGATGGTTTAATCGTCCAGCAGTCAATAAGCCTTGCAGGACTGAACACCAAGTTCATTTCAGTGGGTCAGCAAATTTTCTTCCTTCTTTCAGAGCATACGCACATTTGTGGAATGCTTTTAAATGCAAAACAGTACCTTCTCAAGGGGTTAACATTAGGAGTACATTATTGTTAATCATTTCAATTTTATCACATTTTTTGTTTCATTTGGCAAGATATAAGTCTCAATATTATGCTGGGGAAATTCAAGCAGTGACTGACAACAAAGTGGGGTTCACAGTTTAAACGACTTGCTGAAGCCATGGGAGTATATCCCTTCAGTCTTGCACTTAACCACAACTAGCGTTTTGAGATTTGGCCCCTTCTCCGCCCCAGCTGCTAGTGCTGTGGCTTTTCCCTACGTGTAAAACGCACTGCTTTTGACTTCTGCAAAGTTAGCAGAGTTTGGCTATTTACTGGTGAAATGTCCTCCTCCTTGATCCAAACAAGGCAAGTATTTAAAACTTACCTTTTCAGGGCAACCTTCTGGTCACACTGCCAACATCAAACAAAAGAAAACATGGCAGAAACCATGAAGTAATAAAACCCCCCTGGATTATGACTAACTTATAACTTTCTCAGCAGTTGTGAACAAGCCGGAATCTGTTTAAATCCAAGACCTTGCAGCTTTACACAAAACACACAAGTTCATTATGATGTCCACAACTTTTAAAAAAAGCGTGAAGCGGCACCAGCCGTTAAGCTCACTTGCAGGGCGCAGTCGCTCCTACCAGCCACGAGAAGGGTGAGTTAACACCTCCTCACATACCTTCCCTTTCAAGGAACGCAGACTCCGGTACTGAGTTACGAGGATCTGATTTCTGACATCTCAACTTTTCAACCGAGTGTCATCCCCCCCCAGTTTCTTAAAGCCACATTCTCCTCTTGGGATCTAAGCTTACCCCAATAACCGTGCACGGATTTCTCCCCTAGGCCAGGAGTATTAGGTTACCTATGATGCCAGGCCTGTTAAACAAAACGCCGATCATTTAGCTTCCTTATTTTCACTGCTTCCCTCATTTCACAACTGACACAGGGGCAGGTTGAAAGCCTTAAAAGAAAAAAAAAGTAGGAGGTGGCTTCAGTAGTGCCAAGGAGTAAGTGAGTATAACCATGCTGAGTCACATCGCAGTTAGATTTGACATTTCCAGGATAAGTGCTTCACTCCTAGAAGTGTTGTTTCTTTATTTCAGCCTTGTTTACTTTACAAACCTGTCATACAAATTAGAGGATTACAAAGCAAGGCCATCACCAAAACTTGCATGGAAATCAGTTCGCGACATGTCGTCGTTCTCCAAGCAAATTGCAACTGCCATCATCAAGCATAAAGTAGATGCTTTCAAGAAGTATCGCAACACAACACTACGGAGGACTGCTCCCAGGTACTATCAAGATGAATGCATCTCTCGCACAGAACTGGAGCTCAGCAGGAAAGCAGCGCAGTCATTGCGAGGTTTAAAACTTGCCTTGCTGCTACATGAAACACGCACTCTGCGCGCATTCATATTCAGCTGTGTTGGCTTTGAAGATCTGAGGGGGAAGGTCAGTGAGTTTGAATTAGTGGTATTAGACGGAAGAAAAACATAACCGGTTTCATTTGCCTTCAGCAGAAAGGAGAGTGTAATAGAGCATTAGCTTCCACCAGCTTCCCCTGATGATGATGCATTCAATAAAAGCTTCTTCAGGGAGAAACCTCTCCCCACCCCTAAAAAGAAAGAAAAAGAAGAAAAAAAAAAAAAAAAAAAAGACTTTCCCCAAACAACACAGCTTGGGAAGAGGCAGGACATGAAGGCAACTTTTGGACTTCATCTATCACCAACTCCATGCCGCGTTCTGTTCCTCCGGGTTTCAAAAGCGCCAGGTTCCTCTCAGTGCAGATCTCAAGGCTGACACTGAGTTTAAAGAAAAGCCAACAGTCCCCTCCCCAAAGGCATTTAAAAGCCAAACCTGATTCTTTTCAAAATAAAAAGAGATCTAACTTCAAACCATTCACACTTGACGGAGCAAGACTTAGAGGAGCAGCTTCATTTGCCCCTAAAACCAAGATGAGTCTTAACTCCAACCATGTCCACACTGGTGATCAAATAGCTTCGCAGCACAATTTTGAAATACCATTTCAATCTAGAAACACCTTTAAAAGCAAAACTACTTTCAACCTCTGATCAGGCCTCAACAGACAACCTGGCTTTATGTTATCATCCAGTTTTTCTACTGCGGAAGAACGGGTGTCTCATCGGACATCCGCTCCTGCCCTGACATGTCGCTCCGCAGCTCCAGAGCACGCCTGGTCCTGCCACCGTCAAGACAAAACAAAGCAACGCAGCCCACCGAGAAATGCCAAAGTGCTTAAGTTAATAATTTATCAATCTTTTCAACTTTGCATCTAATCATCTACCACACCAGAGGTTAATCAGGGACGTGCAGGTCTGATTTAGTACCACATGCTAATTTTTACCTTTTTTAGGGGCTATGTTTGATAACTGTCTAAGTATCTGATCCTATCGCATACCCTGTTCGGTTTTAAGTCAAAAATCTCAGACTTTACAGCCTGCCAGAGTCTCCCTCTCCAGTGCAAACACACTTAAGCTTACCTTTCAATGTCATACCTTGCTCAGGGGCCGGGCATACTGGACACTATTCATCCTCTCTCAATACCATTCATTCATTATGTATACCACTACCTCATCCCCTCTTGTTCACTTCCATTCGAATATAGTCTGTCCCAATACAGTCATTATAAAAGGTCCACAGACGACTGACTAGAAACAATCAGCTGTTAACACGGAGAGTACCCAGGCAGTCGGGAAGGCAGCAATGATTTGCACATCTATAATTTACATGCTAAGTCCCCCACCACCACTCTCGCAGGAGAGAACGCTCAAGGCCAGGTGAAAAGCCCACTGGAATTTGGAAATAATGCAAAATTTATCTAACAATCAACTGTCAGCTTTTAACCTCAACCTTTCACAGGGGATGACAAATGCCTCCAGGGTTAAGCTCCCCTAAAGGGTAGCAACTGTCATAAATGCAGACTTTTCCTAACGAAGACATTAACACAAATTTAAAATATTCATTTTTAAGGGAGTATTACAAAAAATATTGAAGCTGGCTCCAACCAGACAGTGCAGAACATTTCAGCATAATCCACGCAGACGCTATTTGTACAATCTCAGAGAAAATATTTTATGCTTCTTTCTTCTAGCATTTAGTCCAAGGTAAGCATGCACCAGCGAAATACAATCATTTCTGGAAAGCAGCATTTGACCCTCTGAAAACAATTGAAAATGGCTATCCTAAAAATCCCTTCCTCACTCTGAGTCACTAATGTCTGGAAGTCTACACCACCTCCTGTGCTTTCCTGTATGTGGATCGTGCAGAATATACTGGCACGCTCTGTAATTCACAGTTTAAAAGGGATTAGAGTCGACAGACCACCATCCCCTCAGTTTAAGAACGCTACATGCAGATTCACCCCTCTACCTGATTTGAAACACCTAATGCCAAGAAAATGGCCTGTGAGTGATTTGGTTTCTCTTGGAAGGCTGAATCAATTTGCTTCACGGAATAAGGCAAATGATTTAAGACTAGAGGACAGCTCTTAGAAGCTGAAACGGTAACAAAACAAACAAACAAACAAAAGAAGAGTATCTTAGTCCTGAATCCAGCACCAGCCCCAGTTTGCAGAAAATCACTAATGGCTACACGAGCTCAAGAGGCAGTGAAATCACTTTTTTCCAAGAGACTAAATCCACCCTCAGTCTCAGAGAGATCATTATCAGAGAGGCTGAGGAACTGGAAGAAGATGAAGACTGAAGATGAGGAGATAGCGTTTAGAGGTGAGCAATCGTAAAGCTGAAGGGACTGAGCTGGGACAGGAGGGGGAAGAGCCTGGCAGAGACTAAGCAGGGATTGCCTTAGTGACGAGTGAGGGAGCGCTTGTGCCTCTCTGCAACAGCCCACCAGTATTCAAAGTGTATCAGCATCAGGGAACAAAGAATTCTGAACATCCCAAGAAGGTGAAAAAAAAAATAAAAATAAAAAAATTAGTAGGGAAAAAGAAAGAAAGTGAGAACTGCATGGTTCTGCCAGCAATAAAACTAACTCGGACCATTTCCCTGGGATGCGGTAGAAGATCATCACACGGGGTGTTTTCTAACGATGAGGGCAGTTCGTTTGCAAGCTCCCCGCTAGAATCGACAGGCACCGGCACACAGGCTGCATGACCTAGTAGAAACTAGAGATGGCAAGGTCGTATGATTCTTCAGTCATGCGAGCTCTATTTTGGTGAAGAAAAACAAAGAGCAATGCTCTATGTTCATTATTCCAGAAATACATGGACAAAATCCACAGGGAAATGGAGG
>VZSZ01004531.1:3259-17367 GCA_013398815.1 Ibidorhyncha struthersii
AAAAATACAAGCTAAATACAAGTTAAAAACAATCTCTTTGAAGAACTTCTGAAACTGTTTACAAGGAATTTTGAAACAAAAAGGGGGATGTTTAAAAAAATAAAAGATGCTGGCTCAGTTTTTCTGTAAATAAATTTGCATATTTTGTAGGACTTTTAATTGTAATGATAGAGAAAAAACAAGGAAAACTATTTAATGAAAGCACGATATTTATCTTTGGTAAATGACTTTAGAGCAGTTAAAAAATAAGACATTGCTTTAAAAAATCTGACTCAGAAAAAACAATGAATTATTTAAGAACACATATATTTTAAAGTATATCATATTTATTATAATTTATTTTCACAGTCTTAAAACTTGATTTACATCATTCTCACACTTGTTTGCATTGACTGAGCAGTGTGATAATTGTTTCTGATTCTTTATTTGGTTTTACTCTGTTTTAATGTTCTTGTTTGTTTTTCTTAGTGTTTTTTATCTCGATCTTGAACTTCCTTCCTTTCTCCTTCTTTTTTTTAAAAAATTTTATTTTAATTTTAATTCCCTATTGGGCCTGATCTTGCAGTCCTTACTCTATCAGAACTCCCACTGGGATGTAGCGGGTATTTTGCCTGAGTAAGGACAGCCAGACTGAGCCCACAGCTAGGAAGTACAGATGTGTAATGCAGCTGCAGTTCCATACAACTGCTCTTTCACTCTCAATTCCCTAAAACTCCTTGTAATCTTCTGTAATTATTGAATGACGCTTTCCAGCTTAGCCCTAAATAAAGCACAGTTTAAAAAAAAAAAATGCTATGTTCTTTACTTCTTGATGGCGTTCCTTAATGTGTTTGCTTTGAGAACAAAATGAATCTATTTCAACTCTTTCATTAATATACATTGTTTGACTATCTGAACAAATCCCTTTGTTATATAAAAGGTAACTCATTGGACTGAATTAATGACACTGTTTCATTTAATGTCTGCTTGATATTCCACTGTGGTTTACCTTAAACCTAGTAGGTTAGAAGATCAAATAATGGTACATACAAATTAGAGTCACTGTAGCTCCCATTTGAAGACTGTTGTTTGATTTCACACTCATGTTTTTTTTCATGCTGATAAGTATAGAGGCCAAAGCTCAGGACATTGCTCCTCGTGCTGCTTTGGGGCAGCCTTGTGAAATTCAGCAGCCTCCAGAGATGAGGTTCAATTTCTTCCTGAGCATCTCTCACATCTTGTCTTTTGAATGATTATACTTTTTCCCCGGAAATGGCTGTACCAGATCAGCTGAGCTGAGGACAAGGCTGAAATCAGGAGCCTTTCCATTTTCTTCCGGGTTCTTGCAGCCACATCTGCATTTGGACAAGTTGCACCAGCTAAAGCCATCTCTAAATGGGGCTAATGGTGCTTGACCATAATTTGAACTCCGCAGATGGAAGGAGTTCTATTAGTAGAAACTCCTATTGTTACGATTATCGGTTACTACTGTCTGTTCAGAGCTATAGAAACAAACAAATGTAAATCAGGTGATGAATACAAGGAGGGAATATGGTCAGTATTTTCTTTTCATCTGATGGTAAAGGCAAATACAGAAGAGCACGTACATCAACCCCATCTCTGCCTTTGGCAGAGAGGATGCTCTGTAGAGGACTGAGTAGGCTAAAGATGTGGGAATTGGCCTCAAATGTCACTGAGCTAGAAAATGAGGTCTAATAAGAAGGGGTTTCTGCTCCGAAGACCATTCAGCATCCTGCCCTGAGCTGTGGGGATGACGAGGACAAACAGAGACACATCTTCTGACCTGAGCCAGTTTGAGAATTAAGGGGAGGCTGGTGAAGGTCATCCTTTGAAGAAGGAAAACCTCGCAACAAATAGGGAAAGCTCAATTTCTCACAGTGGCACAGCAAAGGTAGCACTAAAAGGTGCTGCCTGGTTCCCTCTCCATTTCTCCAACTGACTTCCCCTCTCTCCCTTGTGGCCCTCAAGACCCCAGAGCCCTTCCATACCTCCCCTGAGGCAGATACTATGTGTCTGCAGTGGATTTGGGACTGTGAGGGACATCCTGATGTATCTGCAAGGACATGGCCATGCGGTCTGAGTAGGACAGGCTGCCTCCCTGGGGCATCCAGCTGGGGACACCTCTGGCTGCTGAGACACAGTTGGGGACTGTTGGCTGATGATTGTGAGATAAGATTTCAGAGCCTTGTTGCAGGTACCCTGCAATACACAGAGGATAAAATATCCAGTGCTGGGGAGCAACCAGCTCCCAAGGGGAGGCCAGAAAACACCATTAAAGCTGCTTCTATAGCCCATGTCAGTACCCCTAAAAGTATTTGACTTTGCAGTGACACCATTGGGGTTATTGAATTGGGGAATCTGGCTATGAGGATCAGCAGAGACAACAAACAGGAGGGACTGTGCATGGTCCTCACCTTTCTCCCAGCACTTCCTCATTCATTATACTGCAAGCTCAAGCAGTGAACAAATCTCCAAGTCCACCAAGGAGAAGGGAGGCAGGGCAGTGTTATCAGCCCACTGGAGGTTCATTGATGTTGGTGTGCTGGAGTAGAAAGCACTGCTGTGACCACACTGCTGCCTGAACTGAGTGATATTTACTACACCGTACTCAACTCTCTAGTTATAGTAGAGACACAGGCTAAAATAGGATGGGCACAAATGTAGATGTGGCCTTATGGTTGATTTAAACACCCTTCTCTGTGCTCTACAAACATACCAGCCCTGTTTTAAGATTTAACTACTTGTCATACACAGAATCCATACTTGTTTCCAAAGGAAGTTCACCCCTTTACACTATATGTACTGTAAAGCGAAACAAATAAAGCTTTGCAGCATGGGCCTGTTTTGGCATGGAACTGTATTGCTGGGTCTGTCAAGCAGCCGAAGAAAAGGCCCAGTCTGAAGCAATGAAAATGAAGAGAGAGGCCAAGCCAACCTGCAAGCCTGTAGCTGCCTGCTCACGTGCACCAGGATACAGAACACTCTAATACAGAGGTTCAAAATTCACTAGCTGTTTGATGCTGACTCTTCTCTCTTATTTGTAGCTGCTAAATCACATTGCGTGAAACAAAAAGTTTATTAAAGGTCAAACACGCATCCTTTGCCAAGGTGCTTCTTGGGACCAGTGTGATTACTGTAAACTGTAATCCCATCTCCATGAATAGCCGGGGGCAAACTTTGGTACAAGTACAAGGCATGGTTTGCAGTCATTCTTTCTGGAGTCCCTTGAAGATACCTCAACCACTAATCACATTTCTGTGTGTCTAAAAAAGCAGTAAATCCCTTCCTGTAGTCACTTTTCCATATCAGCATTTCCTGACACAGCCACAGAGCCACTCTTCCTTTGCACACACACGAGGAAACAATTCTTCTCCCCAGTACTACCCCATCCCCACTCCAGGCAGATGTCCATTAGACAACTTTCTTTGATCTGGGCTTTGAATGAGGCTATGGAGCCCTGCCCGTTGTTCCTTCATATAACTAACATTGTGATACCATTTGAAAATGTCCTTGTGAAGCAAGGTGAGGACTTTTCCACCTTGAATATTCCAGTTTCCAACAACACGTTTCCCCTGGTCCCGAATACACCAGGAGAGTGATGGCCCCGTGGGTTTAGAAGCATGCAAGGTGTTCATGTTTGTGGTCCCAGGAAGAACTCACACATCACAGGGTTTTGGCAGATGGGGAAACACCTATCACTGGGTGCTTCAGTGTGATGTACAAACGCTGCCCAAGCAGCTTGCACACGCTTGTACACAGTATCACTTGGAGAAGGAAGCTACTGATGCTGCTGCCTAGTAAGGTCTCTTATCAAACCTCTTTTGAAACTACCTGGGTTTTAATGCCACTCCAGAGCCAATGAAATAGCAATAGGCCACAGCCTCAAGTTAGCCAGCTGTGGAGTGTGAAAATGTCCTTTGGAATAGCATTGCTGTCCTACTTGTTGATGAAATCAGCTCTTAAAACAGGTTCCAATCCCATAGCTTCCTTCTCACTACAGTAAGCAGTCACAATAGGGCAAACACACTCAAAAAAAACGTTTGGAAAGTACCAAATCAGAGCCCTTGTGCTCCATTTATTAAGGGAATGAGGTCACACTGGCGTCTCATAGAATTATCGAATAGTTTAGGTTGGAAGGGACCTGTAAAGATCATCTAGTCCAACCCCTCTGCAGTGAGCAGGGACATCTTCAACTAAATCAGGTTGCTGAGAGTTCCATTTCTTTGCGTACTTGCACTCACCACTAGTATTGTACAAGCTTTTGTTAGTACCCTTCCAACTTTAAACATTCCCACACTGTTGCCGAGGAAACTGTATAGCACTATTACTAGTAAACACACAATGGGTTCTGGTGGCAAGAAACACCTTGGTAGCAAACATCCTCTCACTGTAGCATTCATAAACCATCCTGACTTCTGGGTCTCGATCTGGTACGTTCTGAGCTTAGCATGGACTACCTCAAGCAAGCACCGACTGGGGAAGGAGGTTCCTTGCACACATACAGGTAAGCATGCTCTTTCCATGCAAGCAACAGCCTCGTGGTGTGATGTGCATTCACATGGGTGGAAGCTGGGATTTGTCCCCTGAGACTCCCTCGGTGCAGAAGATGGCCCTGATTTCACAATCATGGAGCAGTGCAGGGAGGTATGCACCACTCTTCTCATTGATCTGCCTCGTTTTGTTTAAAAGGCGGAAATAGAAATGGAAACAGGGAGCAAATGACTCCATAACCTCTCCTAGGAGACCCAGGCTGCTAACACTGCTGCCATGAGTGTGACATACATTGCGCAGCACACAGGACATGTCACCAGGAGAAAGGTACACAAACTCCCGACTTGGTACCTCAGCAGCCTCAGTCTGCTGCTCAGGGGTCTCTCATGGGGCGTATGCATTGCTGGGTTACAGCTACTGCTTTCAGCTCTTAAAAAGAAGAGATATGAACACGCAAGATTGCAGGCAGCTGGTGAGTGGGTGGGTTAACTCTCCCCAGTGGGGAGCAACAGCATGACATCCCAAAAATGGGCGCTTCTCCTCCTCAAAAAGACAGAGGCCTTAAACTTCTCTTCACCCTTTGAGGCAGATCGGATCACGTGTTTTAATTTTCCCATATGCAACACAGAGAATGCAATAGCCTAATTCAGCATTGTGAGTCCTACCAGATAGCAAAGCACCCACATATTAGGCATCACGATTGTGATGCCTCCTTTGTGAGTCCCTCCTCCAGAGGATAAGGGAGACGATTCCACTTCAGTGAGCTCCAGAAGAGACTACAAAACTGGAATGGTTGTCAGAAGGCATATTGTACACAGATCCTCCTACCAGCTCCTACAAGAAAAGATTACCTTCTTTCAGCTAGAACAAAGAGCTATTAAGCGAGACAATGGGCCTAGCAGTATTGGTGAACCATCTGTCATCAAGTGTTATACATTAGCAATATCTTTTTTTTTATGCCAAGCCAATAGAAGCCCCCGGCCACTGTTACAATGGCATGTAAACAGATGAAAAGCGTCAGCCCAATTTTTCCTTGTTTTAACTCTTTCTGGTCAGTCTGTTCTGGTTTTGTTGCTCCTGGAGCAACCCCAGAGCATGCTGGAGCACCATAACCATCACACTGACACTTTGCACCACGTTTCACACAAGTGTACTGGCGTTGGCTCTGAGGAGCAGCCTGGTTTGGTTTGAGGGCAGGCAACCAGCAGACTGATGACACAGGGATACTTGCCCCTCTAGACTCAACTCTCCCAACCCCAAGGGGCAGCTATCCAGAGCGTCAGCATTATCATTCCACAGCCCAAATACCAAAACCAAAGGGGGTCTGAGTCCGTGTGCATACCTCTGCTAGCTGATAAGCAGCAAGCGGCCAAGTTTAGGATATGAGAAGACACGTGAGATTAGACTGCAACACATAGCAACCTGAGAAGAGCAGGCTGGACCTGTGGCTGGTACCAGTGATTAGCCACCTCTGCCCAGTCTGAGCACCCCACTCAGGAGATGGTTTGGCAGGTGAATGTCAAAACTCCTGTTCTCATGACTGGCTTGCACAGAGCAGTCCAGGCCAAAACAGGATAAAGAACTAGAGAGCTACCTGGCTCTGTGGATTAAGTGCTGCAGTTTAAGCAGTTGTCCTATATTTGGCTTATTTATATCTTTCAGTTTCCAGCCCA
Organism: Ibidorhyncha struthersii; assembly: GCA_013398815.1. Lineage (NCBI taxonomy): Eukaryota > Metazoa > Chordata > Aves > Charadriiformes > Charadriidae > Ibidorhyncha > Ibidorhyncha struthersii. The sequence goes on from VZSZ01004531.1 coordinate 9,424, forward strand.
AAAGCCTGATCTTAAAGCTTTACTAAGTAAATATATTCTCTCCTTGACTACCAAGCTTTTGCAGTGCTGGAAGAAGGCTGAGTTTGGGTGAAATACTGGACATTTAAGGTGTTTTATATTTCTAGAGGTAGGGAATCCACGTAAAGCAACACACTTGCCTGGAAGACTTACAGTCCAGATCCAGTTTAATCAGAGACTGGGGAATTTTTCCTTCCATGAAGGAGCTGATACCACCAAATGCCGCATTTTAGGAAGGGGTTTCATCCATCAGATTTAAAGGAACACTCCCTCCCCACTGACTTCAAATGGTGAAGAAAAATGGGTAGAGGTCTGTGCAGCTGGGGACAGCTGGGGTGAGAGGACAAACTTGGCCTGACTGGACCTTACTTTNAGTAAGCCTAAGTCTAGGTTACTGCTCATTAGCCCAGCTGGTACTTTTGTTGCAGATTTAGCAGAGAAACCAAGAAAAGGGTGAGATCTCACTTCTTAAAGATTATTCCTCCACGGCTTGCGCACACAGATTCACCTTGTCTGTCCCACAGGTGATTGACAGGTAGTCATGACCAAGCATTACACCTGGCTGAATTAGGAAACACTTCACTTTGGTGAGGATGAAAACCACTAAATCCCAGCTGGGAGGTAGCAACTGAGAGAGTCCAAGTGCAGTGGGAAGTAAAACAGATTAGCCATGGTTTGTATTTACCATTTGAAATAGCCTGAGTGAATGCACACACGGTCAGGTTCTGCATGCTAAAGGGAAGTGCTGGAGTTTCTGTGCACTTCTTCAGTGAGCTAAGAAGTAGCAACTTCCAGCCAAGAGGCTTGAGGTGCTTCAGGACAAAGATACCATAGGTTTACAGAAAACAGGTTTCAGGGCTGTCAATTTGGCTTCTCTCCCTGTCCAGAAAAGTTATTTCAAAGGCAAAGACTAATATAGACTTGTTCAATAAAACAAGACTGGAATATGAGCCAGAGGGGCAGTTATTGTTCATTCTCACCTGGCAGGAACAGAAATGATATGGAACAGGGACTTGGAGAACTTCAGCCATTTGACTGCATGACTAAACTGTACAGAGTGACTGATGTGGAGAGTGAGTAGGTGTGACAGTGGCATGGATAATTGCGCGTGCAAAATAGGTAACAAAGCTCTTATATGGCCTGCCCTGGTCACTGTGAAGTTGCACAATTTTCATGGTAACTAGACATGCAAATGAAGAAAGCACTCTGCTCATGAATGTTTTTTCCAGTGGCCGATCCTTTGTGAAGTTCCTTCCAGGCTTTTGCAAGTGACATTGTCAAAAGCATTCAGCAATGGCCTCTTTCTGCAGCAAAAAAAAAGTTAATAACATCATTTCCAACTGCTTTCAGTGAACACCTTACAAAAGTCAACAAGAAACTGCAATTTCTTTCCAACGTAAAGGTCATTTAGCATTGGTTACAGGCATTTTAGTGTGTCAAAGAAGCCAGAGTATCCTGTCCCAACATGCCCATCTTTTACCCAAGAAAAATCATGATTGGTGTGACAAGTTGTAATAGACAAACAGCTATGCTCTGCCATTCTTCTGTGTGAAAAAACCCTTTAGCCCCTCACTTTATCAGGCCTAAAGTTATTCCTTTGGCAATAAGATCAACAGAAACCTCTGCATTTTTCTTCCAACAGTTAAATTATTTATGAGCTTTGAAAATAATCCCACTTTGTCTTCTAACCCTAGTTTTGCATATATACATGTCTTTTTCCATGTCGACCCCTGTGAATTCTTCGGCTAAAATATGCATTCATTAGAAAAACATTTCAGGGTATTTTTTTCTCTCCTCTTTATCTGCTTGTTTGAATATGTTGTAAACTTGATTAATGTTGCCTTCTAATCTCTTTTTTTCTAGAGAGAACACCTGGAGCTCTTTTAACCTGCTTCAAATAAAAAATAAAACTCAAAAGCCAAAAAACCCAAGTTGCAATGTCACACCTTCACGATCATTTCCTTTCCCTGGAAAGCCATTGCTCCTCTTCTAAGAGGGTGGACACATGGGCAAAACTTGTATCAATGAACCTACAGACTCATGGGTTTCTTCTAAAGCCCTCTTCCTTACGCTCCCAGTAACCTGCTAAATTTTTAGCCTCTCTCTGACTAGAATAGTTTGGGGAGATTTATGACAGCAATTCTTCTGGTTCCTTTCACGATGTGTTTTCCACTATTCTCATCTATTGCTCTGCCAACATGCATCATTTATTTAATACCAGTCAGTAGCCACATTAAACTTTTTTTTTTTAAGGACATTTTCTCCTATACCTGGGGAAATTGTGCAGGTAAATAAAGTCTGAGCCAACATTCTTGGACCTGCCTTTTCTGCCTCCATCCAAAGATTTCCACAGGCATCAATCATTGTTGAACTAAGATTCTTCTCATTTTAATTATACTAATATCACCATAATTTCATTCTCATTAACAGCAATTGAGTTTCAGTCTCTGCAGATGGTGGAGCTGGACAGTTACCAAGCCACATGCCATCTTGAGAGGAGTGTATGGACCAGTGCTTAGCTTATGGCAGTGTTACTTATCATCATTTCTGGGTTGCATCACTTCACTTTACCCATTTGTGAAATGACATATGCCTTTGCCTCATATTAGTTTTGAGGTTTATGAAGGAGGTTTCTAAAAATACAAAAGAGAGTCCATGGCCCAACTAGCTCATTCTTGTTAAATACTACCTTGCCTGCTTTGATAACTTCAGGTGAAGGCTATAGAGGAAATATGTCATTGATTTAAAATGTGGCTACAAAGAAGATGGAGGTTATCTCTTCAAAAGGAGTCATAAGCAGAAGACAAGTTCCACCAGGAGAGGTTTCATCTCAATATAAGAAAGGAGTTTTTACAGTGATAACAATGAGTCACTGGGACAACCTTCCCAGGGATGTAGTCCCCATCACTGAAGGTTTTCAAGATACAATTGGACAGGGTGCTAGGTAATCTCATCTAGGTTCCCTTTCATATAAAATGTTGAACCAGGTGATTTTTCGAGGTCTTTTCCAACCTAGGATGCTCCATGAGTCTATGATTCTATGACTGCTATAGCTGTGCATATATTACTACTATGGACACCACCCCTCTGAACATCCCAAATAGAGCAGGTATAGAATGCAAATCACAGCAACGTTGATGGGAAGGGATGATGGAAGGTACTCTCATGCAACCTCCTACTCAAAGCACGTCTGTTTTCTGGCCATACCTCTTGTTATTCTCATGAAATAAAACTACCAAAGGCTGTACATGTAGATTTGCACAACTTCAATTATACCTATGTTGTGGGACAGGCACCCAATGCAGCCTTTTTCTCACCATTGTACAACCTGGTAGATCCCAGGGCAGTGGTGGAGTCCCCATTCCTGGAAGTCTTTAAGGGTCATGTAGATATAGTGCTCAGGGACGTGGTTTAGGGGTGGGCTTGTCAGTGTAAGGTTAATGATTGGACTAGATGATCTTACAGGTCTTTTCCAATCTAGGAGATTCTGTGATTCTGTGATCTACCAGGGTTTACTGCATCCCCTTTCTGGATGGTGTTTCTTTTCAGGAAAACCAATGTGGGTAGGGAGAGTGCTGAGCACAAAAGCTTTTACCCAAAGAAGTGCTGGGGTGTACAGAGGGACAACGACTTCACTGCACACTGTGGGGAACTACTCTGTCTTGCACAGTTCCACCCAGTGGAGAAGAGGTGGTTTCCCACATGCACAGTGGATAGCTTATCACTGGCTACCCTCAATCAGGCCAAGTCCAGACTAAGTAACTATGAATTGAAGCCAGGACATGATGCATGCACTGCCCTGATACTAGAACTCATCTTCAAGCTGAGAGAATGGTGTTCTGAGAAATGGTCTCTACCTCTTGGCTGATATGAAGACAAAGCTTGAACTTAGACCTGGCTACAGGTCAAAAATCAGTACAATGTAGACCAAACTGCACCAATCCTGCAGGAAGGGCTTGACATTGTGACTGCAAGCATGATATTAAATGGATTCAATGTTTTTTTTATGCTGAGTACAAAATCTGGTACAGCTGATAGAAAGTATGATGGACTACTGCAGCCTTCTGGGCTGGAGAACGCATTAAAATCTTTTCAGGAGATGATATCTGACCAGCTTCTTGTGCAACTGTTGCCTCTTCCTACTCCATTTGACAGCTGACCTCCCTGATTCTCTGGTAAGCTGCACAGCCGAGGTAAATACTAAATGGTCTTGGACAGCACAGAAGAGCCGGTATCTTCCCATCCCTCTATGCTTAGAACACCCTAAATCAAATGGCAGTGTAGGATCCCATTCAGACCTATCTCCCCCAGGCATTGAAAGTGTGCAAGGAACGAAAAGGTGCTGTAGTTGGAAGGATAGGAAAGTTTCACTCAGATTTTGTGTTGCAGAAGGTCTTCTGCAGACACCTTTAGGATATATTTTAATCCATGTCAAAGACTTTGATTTTCTTTCATAGTTTCATGTATTTTGTAAATCAACCACGTGCAATGATAATGAATAAATGATCTATTAGTGCTCAAAAGCTGGAAAAGGTGTGACATGAAGAGCAGCACAAACCCAACCATCTTTTTCTCAGGTATAAACCAGCGGAATGTGTGCCTGCACTTTGGGGTAGGTAATTTGGTAGGAAATGAAATAAAACATGAGAGAGAGTCAACTTTTAAGGGCAAAAGGTCTTGCATTTTGCTTGCTGATCAGGAAGACACCAGTATTTATGCTGATGGCCAATAACGGCATTTCTGACTTCAATTTAATTTCCAGAAAACATTAACATTACCTCACGGTGCGTTATTTGAATCAGCACACGTCGCCAGAGGTTGAATGAGACGGTTTCTCCACACTTTGCGACCAAGTACCGACACTTACTAAATTATGCTGTTAAATACTGTAGTATGGCTATAAAATACAATGAAGGCCCATGGAAAGATGCCAGCCCTTTTCTGAGAAAGAGAGAGCACTTTTTGGAACCCTGCCTGTGGCCCGTAATTTTCACTTCCTCCCACTACAGTGTGAAGTGACATGAAAGGACTTGTAAAGTCAAGTCCAGGAGACTGGTGGGGATATGACGGAGTAAAGCTAAAGTTAAATCATCACCAGTAACATTTGACCTACTTGAACTTTGTGGGGAAAGAAGGAGGGAACCAAATGTCCCACACATCTCCCTAGCAGACCTCACTGAAAAAAAAAAATCCAACTTCAAAACATACATTTTTCAGCCCAGATGGGGCAAAAATGTTCAAAATACAGAAAACTTTAATGGAGTTAACTGTTGATTCACACGCAGTAAAACTTTCCAGAAAAGTTTCCAACTAGCAAGATATGTCAGTATTTTATGGGAAATAGTGTTCAGTGAAGGAGAAGGACCAGTGGCAGAGGATGCAAGCACGACTTACAAAAACTCTGGCTCCTGCTAGGTACTGCAGCAATTCATATGGACCCTGACACATGCTACCAGCAACAAAGTCCATTAAGTTCAGCAGGCCCAAAATGATTTTTTTTCTTATTAGTAATCACCAAGGAGGTGAAGGATAGAGGAGTAGTCAAGGGTAAGTTTTCTCAATGGAAAATATTTCAGCAGGAAAAGTTTGTCCTTCTCCAGTGGCCATTATCTGACTTGTCACACTGTATGGGTGCCTAAAACCCTTCAGTGCAGCATCACAGACTAAATGATGGCATCTAACCCACAAATTTTAAAATCTAACTTTAGATTAGTAACAGTAATTAGTAATTTAGAGGAGTAACAACAACAAAACCAACACATGCCAGCTACTAAGGTCAACAGACAAAAACCCTATGACAGCGCCTGACAAATAACAGACACAATACGCTGCCACCTGGTTGCTACCACATTTCTACAGAGGATGGTTACTTCAGTAGAGGAGGGATGAATCAGAGATACAGAATTGATGAGACTGAGATGGGTGAGCAAAATTCCACGGGACTTCTCTTCCTAGGTCTATACATTTTCTCCGTGTATTACATATATTCCTGCACCTATAAATTTATACACAAATCCAGCATATAGTCAAACTCTGGAAATAGAACAGCCACTCAGCTTAAAACGTGTGTCCTTAGAGGTCTTAGGTGTAGCCTTCTTGCAGCTGTTTAAAACTGGAGAGCAACAGAACTTTCTTAGTGACAATGTTTAAACAGAAGAGATCTTGGACTTTCCCTAAATGCCCTATATTCATTTGCTGGGCCTGGTATTAGCTGGAGTTGACTTTTCATTAAACACTGTCTCTAGAGCAGACCAAGCTTGAGGCATGATTTTAATATTCATTACAAATTCAGAACAGCTCTGGTGGCTGCAGAAACTCTTCACAGGATTCCTAGGGATAACTGTCAGCAAAGCTCAGAGCCACCTTATTCCAGCCAACATACTTCTTAAAACTTTCCAGTCCAGGCACATGTGGACAGTGATTGTCAGAAGTACTTCTTAGGAAAAGGATTTGAAAGGAGTTATTAAGGTTACTGATACACGGCAGCATGGAGAGCTTATGCCCAGCCCCTCCTGCCATTACGATGTAGGAAAATAACACCAAAAAGTGTTTTGCCTTAGAGCCAGGATCCCTGACACATTCACAAAACATGCACGTACCACACAGGGAAACACCACTGTCTTCCAGAGAGTGCAAGCTCTGATGGGTGAACCTGAAACATAGCAAATGACATTCAGGAAGATGTTATACCATGTCACCCAAAATAGGTTATACCAAACAACCCCCCCTATGCTAGCAGTGTAGGAGTCACCTTCCTCCTCTCGTTTTAGCTGTTTCCTCATCTCCACTGCACTCATGGAGCAAAATTCTCAGTGCAATTGGTCACAGCAGTTCAAATGGGGAGAGAGATGAGTATCAGGAGAAGTACAAAGTACGCAGGAGTGTCCCTTTGACATTTTAACACAGACTGTATTTTCCCCCTTCCCTCAGGCTCCATCACATTGACTACAAGTGTTACTTGTAGTTGAAAATCCTACAAGTAGCACTTGGAGAGCAAAGAAAGTGGGGGAGAGGTGTGAGAAAGCGGAGCTGTACACTTGGAGGAGAACAGGGAACTGGGTCACTGGCAGATGAGTGCTGCAGACATTGCCATGGTGTCCTCAGGTCCTGCCATGGGCTCCTGCATCCTCAGCCTCTGCCACGGGCTCTCTTGCTCATCAAGGGTGGTGGAGGAGAGTCCTGGAGTGCTGACCAACGTGAATTGGTGAGGTGCCAGACTGCTAGAAACCGGCAGAAGTTTCCCTCTCTGCTGCAGGAATGAAGGGTTGGTAATAAACCACTGGGGATAAATGGCAGCACCTTCCATCACCACTGCTGCCTATTCCATGAGCAGCTGTTGGACCATGACAGTGAGGGCAGAAAGAGGGATTTAGTGAACAGCTATGGCCTCCCTGACAGCATGCATCAAAAACACTGCCCTACACCAGCCGTCTGCAGACAGGACAGGTATTGGTCTGTGGTTTGTCCACTTACAGGATGTCACTTATTTCGCTACCTCATACTTCCCAACTCGACGATTTCTTTTTAGCATGAATCGCTTTCCTCCATCTCCTTCTCCCCATTATAAATATATGAGTATGTGTGTTTCTTATTTTTTATGTGATCTCTCATAGCTGCCAAAAAAAAGAAAAAATTCTTGACATAAATCCTTTTGGCTTAGGTTTCCTGACAAAACCAAAAAAAACCCAAAAATGTGCTAGTTTTTCTTTATCCCTCACACCTCTCTTCTCTCCATAAACTCTCAGCTCTCAAGTCCTCTCCATGAAGCACCTCAGGAGAAGTCACTGTGCTGAAGCTAGGGCAGGAGAATGCTTCCTCTGTCTATGGAGAGTGTATAGGACAGGGATTTGGCACCTGCAGCCTACTCTGTCTCAGTAGATATTTTGGTTTCCTCCATTGCATACATCCCTCCAAGCACAACTATGG
>VZSZ01004536.1:23189-37599 GCA_013398815.1 Ibidorhyncha struthersii
CCTGGCTGAGCCCGCTGCCAGGGGTGATCTCAAGGACAGGCTCGGGGTCTGCTGGCAGACTGAGATGTGGAGGGCCACTGCAGAAGGTAGGGACTGGAGCTTAGAAAAGATTAGAGTGGGGCAAACGACTTAGCTTTTTTAGTGTTGCTAGTGGACAGAGTGAGCTGAGGTTTTTTAAACTCATACCTCATGTCCAGAATTGCTCTTTAAGTTCTGGCTCTGAAAGCCTCATGGCAAACCGTGATGGTGTCTGAGCGAGAGGTGGCTCATGAGGGATGCTCAGACCCCAGCTGAGTTCACAGACGTGTAAAACAAGCCCTGTTTCAATTACTCCAAAGGATATGAAGCTCAGAAATGCTGAAAGCCTCCCCACATCCCCAAAGCAAACAACTGTAAAATCCGCACCCGGGGGTCATAAAAATCATGGAAGAATATAGATTAGGAGAGGAACATGTGGAGGCCCCTGGTCCAACACTCTGCTTGGAGCAGGGCTCACAAAAGCTAGGCCAGGTTGCTCAGGGTCTTGTCCTGTCAAGTCTGGAATATCTCCCAGGACAGAGGTCCCACTACCTCTTGTCTGGTCCTTGTCTGCACCACTCATGGGAAGGATTTTTTTCTGTGTACCCAACCAGAATTTCCCCTGTTGCAACCCATGCCTGATGTCTCTCACCGTTTCCTTGTGCACCTCAGAGTGTGTCTGTCTTTCATCTTGCTCAGCTGGGCAATGGTTGACTGCAAATAGATCCCATTGCTGCCCTGTCTTCTTCAGGCTGAACAAGCCCAGTTACCTCCACTTCTTCACATAGTATCCTGCATTCCAGTCCCTGGGACATCTCTGTGATCCTGTGTTTGAACTCTTCAGTTTATCAACATCCCTCCTGTCTTGGGAAACCTAAAACTTGCCTCAAAACTCCAGACGTGCTGACCAGAGGGGCACAGTCGCTCTCTGCAAGGTTTGGGTATGCTCCGTGCTAGCCAGTTTTCAAGACGTGTGCTCATGTCATCTTTTGTTGCTGGGTCTAGAAGCAGTGCAGAAAGTGATGACATACCTTCACAGTGTATGCCTTCTGCTGCTGGAAACTGTCTAGATGACTTGGGGACAGCAGAGTACGCTCATGTACAGTAGCACAAGACTGGCTCAGGGCTCTTATTATTTGCTGTATGCATTTTGAGAGTCCTGTACAAACCTCTAGCCGCACAGGGCTATATTGCTTGCCCAGCTCATGTCTTCCAACCTACAGAGTCATTCATTAACTAGCACTGTTTCTAGAAATCTTCTATGGAAGTACAATATGCCTGACATACTTCCACTGTCCCCATGTTTGGAAACATTCCTTAAAGGCTCTGTATTATTTGATATTTACATCGTTTCACTCTATGTTCTTGCAATTTCAAACTAGCATTTATTTACAGAGCAGAGTGCAAGAAGTACTTTTGACAAGCACATGTAGTGACTGGTTTTAGAAAGATGGGGCAGGGCTCGCCTTACAGACATTTTTTCGACTTAATTAGGAAAGGTTGTGGGGAAGAAATAGCTGCACCTACATTTTTCTGTTTCCCACTGGTTTTAGCTGCTGTAGCGTGGGATACTCTTTTTTGTGTACGCAGTCAAGTTTGACCAACTCTATCGGCACGATGGTACAGCACGCTGTAGTCTGCTCACAGCTTTCAGTTGTGCTTCTCTTCCTCAGAGGAATACAACTTGAGGCTGCGGAGCACTCCAAGCAGTTGTGTAGTCAACCCTCTATTAAAGCAACAGATGCTGTACCAGCATCAGGGATTTTGCATACAGCACAGGTTTTACACGGGGATAGCTGCCTCTTTAACCTATGCATAGGAAAGATGGTCTTTCTGCATCACTACATTGTGACAAATGGGTTGTTGGAAGAGGTTAAAACAGCCTTTGTACAGGGGTCTTGTCTTCTCATACAGCTTTCTGTTTGTTTGCTCCTGTTTCTGCAGCAGTTTAAGGCAAGGAAGAGACAAGGTTCCAGAAGATTCAGATGTGTCTGAGAAGTGAGATGTTGTTAGCGTGAGCAGAAACAAAAAAGAACAAAAAGGATCAAGTCTCCTGTACAGCCTTCCTGCTCCCCTCCATCTGCCAGAAAGATTTTTTTTTTAAATGCAGAAAATTATTTGTTTTCTAACAGAAACAGCTAAGAGATTTGACTCATCACTTGTGATCCTCCAAAACCTGAAGCTGCCCCTGTAAGCTGCTAGCTGACTAAATTCTGTACACTGCAAAGCAAGTTTGCATTTCCCCAGAGGTGATTGGAAATGATCTTGCTGAGCTCTCCAGTATTAAAGTTGATGTGTATTTCCTTGCATCCAAGGTTTTTTCCAGGATTGCATAAAGCAGGCGGAGTTTAGGAGCAGCTTCTTTTCACCTTTTGGAAATGAATGACTTCTGGATTATTTTCGAGCTTTTCGGCAGTCAGAATAGCAGATTACTCATCTGTTCTTGTTAAACAGATTTAATGAATGGCTGAAATGCCAGGAACTCGTGTATTAAGACTATGTAACAAGTTGATTCTTTTGCTTCCTTGTGCTTCGGCTGTGCATTGTGTCTCTGAATGGCTTTAAAATGCCAGGAACAGATCAGATGCCCAGAAGACAGCCACGTCAAGATGTGCTTGTGTGTTTGGGGTAGTTCATTTCTATGTAGGCAGGCTTCAGAAACAAGCAGAAAATGCATCTAGGGTGAACTCTAGATCTGTGCATCTTCCCAGCAGAGCGGCCACTTACACACAATGTAATTGCTTGTAGTTAAATCGGGTCATTTTGTAATGTAATACATACACAGCCATATCTGATTGTGGCATTATGACCAGTATTGCCTTCTATGAACTATTAACAAATTGAAAGGCAAGGTGTTGTCTTATAATAGTGAATTTTTAATGCATAACGAAAGTTAAATTCCTTTTTTCCCCAAAACCTTTGGGTTCAAGTGTGAGGTATTTTCCCTGCCACCATTGCTGCTATTGTTATAGTTGAAAGCTGAGATCCTCATATAATCCTATGCCTATGGAAGCAGAGTTTTTTAGAAAAGTGTGGAGCAATGAGACTCTGAGAAATCCAACAGAGCTTGTGGCAGCACACCCCCAACGTGCTGGCTGCCACAGCGCTGCAGCACATTTTGGTGGTTAGGTGCTAAAACGAACTGGGCCCCACTGACAGTTGCTCAACTCATGAGAGGTGTGCCAGCGCACAAGGAGACATGTGAGAAGACACCATTTGCAAGTGATCCTGCCTGCAGTCAGGCCGTAAACATCAAGGTCATCCCAGTCCTTCCCCAGGTGCAGGGATCCCCCTGGGGAGGGCATGGAAGTGCAGTGCACAAAGTTCTCAGGCGTTCGGCAGGAAAGGGGCTGACCTGCAACCCCGACGTCTTACTGAGAAAGGTGAAGGTGAAAGGGAGAGGGGAGCCATGAACTGTTCTTTGACGCTTCTTGCTCTGAGTTTTGCATTTTGGATTCTACACATTAAGGAAAGCCTTGCTGCTGTTTGGATTGGACTTCCCAGGTAACCATCAAAAACTGTAAGACTTTATCCCAAAGATGATGTTTGCTACAGGGTCAAGAAAATTCTTTTTTCATGCCTGTCTGCCATAGTGGTCTGGTGGTAATTCTCTAATCTGTTGTTGGATGGACCTCAGTAGAGACTTGTGGGCTCTTCAGGACCTCAAGATTACTTCTCAATCCTGGAACGTGCCTCTGTCTCTGGGGTATGATGCTTGTGTTTAGCAACATTACAGGTATGTTCTAAGAAAATATTCACTGCGGGTTTTCTATTAAATTTTGCCTGGAGGCAGAGAGGAAGGTAGTGATCGTCTCATGCCTATAGCTATTCAATAATCACAAGGTCTTTGTGACTTTTTTTGTCTCAGCTTAATTTAATTGTTGTGAAAGTGCTCACAGCTACATGCCTGAAGAGATACATAGCCAGGCAAAAGCTAAATTCCACCTGTTTGTTACAACCATTTAGCTCTTGGAGTTGCTCACCTGTCTTTTTTGGGTTGTGGTTGCAAAATTCAGGAAGGACTGAATCCTCTGGTGCTTGAGATCATCAGTGTGTGTGCACCCAAAACAGCCTTTCCAGAAATGCTGAGCCTCAAAACTATTGATAATTTTAAGAAACAGTCCATGATACACCAAAATAAAACATTTCTCTGGCAGAGAATATATGGAGAAATAAAACTTCTGGGCTCACAAACCATGTTAGCATACTGTCCTGAAGACTGCTCAAGGGAAAACATCATTTCAACTTGAACTTCGGAGTTTACATGAAGAAGGGGTTTAGTTACTCCAAGGTGTTTTTTAAAAAAATACAAGTCTAACTTAAATATCTGTTATTTTATGCATCTCTAACTTAATATGAGAAGTGGGTTATAGGTACACCAGAAAGGTTACTAACACTTTTTCTATCAGTCTTAATCCTATTACAGAGTAAGATGGGCTACCTGCTGTTCTGGACTCACGAGGAGTGCAGACCAAATTTTAAGTGCCTGCCTAAGTAATCCTCTCTATGCTGATAATTTGATTGATATGTTGTGGGCTGTTTTGTTTATGAGACATATATAGTATCACAAATATAAAAGACTGTCAGAGGGAGTGGTAAAATTGCCCTGGAATTACAGTCCTTCAAAATTCTAGTAGTTAAGGTGACTGCTTATTGCTTCGGAAATGGTTTGGGCGTGATAAAGCTTTATGTGCACATTTTAAGTGCATAAAAAAGATAGAATCTGGATGAGGGGAAAAGGGTGCAGCTCCCTCGTTTTTTGGCTCAGGGTGTCTAGGACATGATAGGACATGTCCTGCTATTTTCTGTTCTGATAGATGTGAACTTGAAACCCAGGCCTTCAAAATGCAGGGGAAGGTGTGGGTGGGGAGAGGAATGCTTCCAAAGATAAGAAAAAGAGATATTTCCACTGCAACAACTAAACCTGTTGAATGTGGTGTGCTTAATGTACCCCCAAAAGTTATCACAGCCTAAGTGCAGAATCTGGCCGGGATCCAGACTCCTCTACGATCTCTGGCCACTTTTGCAAGAATCACTTCCCTGATAGCAACTCACACACAGAGGATCACTAAGGCCAGCAAGTTCTGCTTTTATATCTTCTGCTTTCGCATGACTGAGAAGGGTCTCCTTGCTTCTCATCACCAGCACATTGGAGAGCCCACATCTCAGCTGAAACCACCAGGAACTGCAGCCCCACCGGTCTGCAAGGGGTCAGTAATGGAAAGACATGTCATGTCTCTTCTTGGGTGGAGAAGCTGATGGGATCTCTCTTTGGGGGAGCTTGCTAGCACAGGGAGTTACTGCCAAGCAGCCCCATGGCGTGCTCTGTCTCCCGTCTACCCGTAGTGCCAAGCTCTACCACAGCTGCCAAACACAGGCAGGGCAGTTCAGTGCTCTTCCCCGCGCAGGGATGAGCTTGGGGCCTAGAAGAGAGAAACAAGTCTAAGCTTAATCCGCTGTGGTACAAGGGCTGTTGGCTGGTTCTTGGAAGACGGGGATAGAGCGTATCTGCTTTATAGCCAAGGGGTGTCTGCAGTTGCAGCTGCAGCTCTCTGCAGGTGAAGGAGCTGGGTTCCTTGTTGTTCCTGGAGGACTGAGTAGCAGTGGGTCCGGTGAGGTTTTCTTCTCCCTCCTACTGGCCAGGAGACCGCAGCCACAGCTTTCAGATGCTGTCACTGCTTTTCATCAGCAGTGCAGTTGTCACCTGGAGATTCAACATCAGAGCCACTCCACATGAGCTCCACCTTAAATCAGCCTGAAAGTTGAAGCTAGGGCAGGATATGGCAGCTCCTTGCTAAGCTGGGTATTTTTCTGCATGCACATGACACCATAGCGTGCTTCTGGTTTCAGGGTGGAGTTTGAAATGTGGCTTCTGACCAGTAAAGCCTTTGCAGCCTCCTTTCTCAGATCTGCTAAATAAGTATTCAACAGAGAGGTCTTTTGGTTTAGGAGGGCTAAGCTGCTCAATATCTGCGTCCTGCAGCTGATCCTTAACTTTACATCTCTCACACCTCTGGGATCTGAACCAGCAGAGCTCAAATCTGTGGCCCCAAAAGCATCGCATAATTTTTTTGTACACCTGAGGTGTGGGGTTGCGTGGGGAGGAAAGCAAGTCGGGGAGGCCCATCCTGATGGCAGGGGCAATGTTCCTGCCTCGTCCTTTTCACTGAAATGTTCTGCACTGTGATAGCATATACACTTAATTGATTTGGTAGTAAACAGGACTTCGTTTGAAACTTGTGTCTGAGCACTCCAGAAAGGCACATTTTTTCTTCTGTCCTGTACAAGACAGTAAGTAAATGATCCAAACAAATCCAGGTCCTGCCATTCCAGTCAGTGGAAGAAGCAGAGATCCAAAGTTGAGACCACACTAACATTCCATTTTTTTCTGAGAACTGTTGCAGGAAAGCTCCCAGCAGTTGTCACTGTCCAATGGATTTGAAATCTATTGTAACCATGCACTGACTGAGCCAATTGTTTCATTTTATTTATTTATTTTTTCAAAATTAAAATGCACTGCTTTTCTCAGCAGTGAGAATGGTACAACAATACTGTATCTATGGTGACATAACTCTGAAAGTTCCCACAGGCAAGAGCTTATATTGGTTGTTTAGTTTGCAGAGGAGTCATTCTAGGTATGATTAAATGTGTTTGTCTTCTAAAATAGGTGAAATCCACAGCCTTTAGCTACTAGCAGACGTGCCTAGCTTTTCACTTAGCTCACGCAGTGCTAACGGCTAGTTAAGGAAATTAAGGTGACGGAAGTGAGAAACTGATAGAAAAAGCCCAGTTGAAGGGCCCCCTCCAGGAGGAAGGTGGTGCTGGGTCTTCTCAGGATCTTCTGTGAAGGATTCTCTGAAATGCTGATCGAGAGGGTCCCCTGCTCAGTAACCACCGGTATGAACTTGATGATGATCTGCAGAAAGAACCAGGTACAGAGGTAACTGCTTCTCTTAACGTTTATTGTGCTGTAAGAACAATTCTGGATATGTTTCCTGTAAAGTGAAATAAAGTAAAAGTTTTCATGTGTCTCACTTGGAAAAGGCATTTTCTTGGTTCAGATCTAATAACTTACAGTGTTCACTAGTTATACGATCTACTCGTGGATTTGTCAGTATAATGCTTTTCCCTAAGAAATCAGCAAAGCACTGAAACATAAGCTTTTAGAGAAAAGTGCAGAGAAAGTTTGTCTATATTTCCCTCCTAAATTTCCTCCACCACGGCAACCAACAGGTATGGGGTCATCCTGAGACAGATGAGTCAGTTTTTAGTCTGGAAGTCTACAGCAGGCAGTGAACGGCAAGCGCCCTAGGAGTTTGAGTGTGTTAGTTTCCATACCAGATCTTTCGCTAACCCCTACCAAAGAGCAACCGCGCACGTTTGTCTGCGTGTGTGTGAGTTCCACACCTGTAGTAATCTGAAAGGAAGCATCATCTGCTCCATACTGTGGCAGCCAGATGCTGCAGGCTATGTGGTGCCCTAGGAATTAGCATCGTGCTATTCGTTTGGGCCTTTTTGGAGTGACAGGTAGAGTCATGCTTTGGCTGCAGAGCTTTGGCAGGCATACTCTAGGTATTACTCACCATACAGCTTTGTCAGGACGTCAGATTAAAGCACGCCCAACCTACG
Organism: Ibidorhyncha struthersii; assembly: GCA_013398815.1. Lineage (NCBI taxonomy): Eukaryota > Metazoa > Chordata > Aves > Charadriiformes > Charadriidae > Ibidorhyncha > Ibidorhyncha struthersii. Next base: position 30,837 of record VZSZ01004536.1, read on the forward strand.
GGTAAAGCCAGGTTTCTTTGCTGCATGTAACTCATTCCAGTAGCTCACTTTTTGTCCTGAGATAATAAAAGCATCAATGTTCCTTTTTTCTAATTAGTGAAACTATGTTTACAAGGCACTGTCAGTCCGTTTCCTTCGTGCTTTATTGTCTAGTCAACAATACACGAACTTACTAACTCTAGGGGTTTACAAAAGATGGATTTCCCTGCTAGTTTTCACATATGACAAAACCTTTTTGCTGGTGCCAGTATGAAATTACGAGTGGGTGTTCCTTGTTACAATAACAGGGTATTCAGAACAGCAGGCGCAATACTGACATGCTGATTTCCAGGTTGGGCCAACACCAAAGCATCAAACTGATAAAAAAGAAAAGTTGCTGTCTGCAAATGGTAATGGTTTAGGAAGGGAAACCTTTTTGCAAGAGTTATCTTTGAGTTTTCGAGTATTACTTTTGCGGCTAAACTCGTGAAATTATGGATTTCACAGGTGAACTGCAAAGTGGGTTGAAAACTGGATGGGCCATCAGGTTCAAGGATAGTGGCCCATTGGTAGAAGTATAGCTGGCAGACAGTTACGAGTGCCATTTCTCAGGAGTCAATACCAGGCCATTATTTTTTAACATCTTTCTCAATAAGCTGGTAGAGTGTATGTAGGGCACTGGGGATGGTACCACACTGAGGGAGCAGCTGGAGGGGTGCGCAGCCCTGCAGAATTGGGCTGCCCGGAACATGCCAGAGCTCAGCCTGTGCAAAAGCTGTGTCCTGTCCCTGGCTGGAAGGAGCCAAGCAGTGGTGCAGGATGAAACCCACGGCTGGGAGAGCAGCTCTGCGGTCCTGGTGGACTGCAAGGGACACAGGCATCAGCTAGGGGCCTTGTGGCCTTGGTGGCTGACCATGGCCTGGGTGGTCCTTGCAAGCCAGCAGAGTTAAGGGCTTCTCCACCGCTACATGGCATTTGTCAGGCGGCATCCAGAATTAAGTCCACTTTAGGGACATCCAGTCCAAGAGGAGTTTTGAGAAAATAGAGACAAAACTTCCCCACAAGCATGGTTGCAGCCCTAGGACAGGGCCCGGAGAGGTGGTGGAATCTCCATCCCTGGAGATAACCTGATCGAGCTTTGTGATGAGCCGTGCTTGGAGCAGGTGGTTGGTCTAGGGACCTCCAGAGATGCCTTCCAATCTAAATTTTTCTGAGGTCCTTTAATTACATTTCACAGGACTCTTGTAGCAGCACTAAAGCTAAGATGGAGAATTTGTTTTGACTGAATGCAGCTTCTTATGCCATGCCAAGGAGGCCTGTGCTGAAATTAGGTGGTGACTTACAAACAGGAGACCTTATATTCTGACAGCAGGAGGATGGCTGCAAGGTCCCAGAACACACTTGTGCCTTTCCTCTTTCTGATACCTCAAGAAACCCAAACCAAAGAGAAATGATTCTGAAGTAAGCAGAATTCTGAGCCAAAACTGTCACCCCATAGTAACCCCTGGATCCTAGAGAGTGCACAAGACCTGTCCATAAACCAGCTTACTATCACCAATGAAGAGGGGCCCAGGAAGCTTGATGGGAACTTGATACCTCGTGTCCCCCATCCACTATGTTACCCCAAGTCATCCTGGCCTCTATATGCCTGTGAACACATAGGTGTGAGGGGATAGGGAAAATCTGTGAATGAGTAAGAGTGAGTAAAACCAGCTTTGCTTGAAATTAAAGTTGCTTTCCTGCTCCATAAGAGCTGAGGCCGATCAGCTGGTTGCAGAGGTGCTGAGAAGACCCGCTCCCAAGAAATCACAAAGCTCTGAGTCCTTGGTGAGGGTGAACTAGGGATTCTGGTGGGTGCCTCCACACATTTTGATAACACAGAGATCAACAGGATGTCAAGGATGTAAAACTTCATTTCCAGCACTTCTCTAACCTGACAGAAGTGAGATAAAACTGAAAAACACACTGCAAATAGACCTGAAGACACTCCAAATGGCAGTTTGGGTGTGGCAAATGACCTTTCTTCCTACCAGAAACTACCATTCTCCTACATAGATACTCAATGTCGGAGAAAATGCTATATCAGAGCAACATCTGAGAAGAAATGGATGGGAAGCATGCATACCCATCTGCCAGATACTGTTGCAGGCAGAATAATCCCATTGGGCTGCTGACTTACGTTTAGTTCTTCAATTAAGAGCAAGTCCTACAATAGGTACTCATGTGAGTAAGCCCCAGGGTCACATAAATAATCCTCAGGATTACTCAGAAATTAATTTTTAAGACATGATTAACACATGACTGGGAGCTTCAGGCTTTGCACACAGAATCACAGAAACAGGTGGGGAGGCACATCTGGAGGTCTTCACTCCAAGCCCCCTCTCTAAGCTCAACTGACTTCAAAGTGGGGTCAGGTTGGTAAGGGCCCCGTCCAGCTAAGTTTTGAACATGTCCAACAGTGGAGATCCCACCACGTCTCTTGGCCCTGTCCCAGGGCTGCACCACTTCTGTGGGAAGGAGTTTTTCTCCTTTTGTGCAACCAGAATTTCCTGTGCTGCAATGTGTCCCTTTTGTCCCTTACAACAAGGGACAAAACAAGATGTTTTAAGACAAGACATTCCTGTCCACTTTTGAGAGGAGGTTGGTAACCATCTATGAGGCAGTGGACATCTGTAATTAGTTCTTCCCTGAGATGTCTCTTCTCCAGGCTGATGAAGCCTGGTTCCCTCCATCTCTCCTCAGTATATCAGGTGCTCCAGCCCTACCAGCCATCTCCGTGGCCTCACACTGATCTCTCTCCAAACTGCCAACAGGTGATGTTTGCCTCCACCCCTGACATATACACAGGAACCGCAGCTGCCCTGAGAAGACAAACGCTCTTCTGATGATATTTTAATGCTCATATAGCTGTACTACTGTCAGTACTGACTAGAGTTGTTCCCTGTGATGATACCGTAGCATCTGTCCTCTCCCATGGGGGACTGAAAGAGGAAACAGGGTGAGCCCGCATGGGAAAGAGGTACTGTTTGCCATGCAAAGTGTTAAGCAGGGGGAGTGTGGGCAGAGCAGGACCTTGTAGTCAGCCGGTGATGTCTCTCTGGACTCTGGCTAGGTTACAGGGGGCTTAAAGGCAGAATTTCTTGCTGGGATTTTGGCATCAGTTTTGGCTGAGAGCCTGGTCTCTTTCCACATCAGTACTGAGCAAGTGTGTAAATAAAGCATGCTACACTTCTGTCACACATGTCCTGCTCTCACTTTTATTAGTTTGGCTTTTTCTCTTTTTTCTTTACTTTGTCTTTCCTGAAAAAAATGGTGTTGCATATTTTTCTTTAATGATTATTGACTACTAGGCTCAAAGTACGGCTCAGCCACACAGAAACCTGTCTGGCTCAGGAAAATGGCCTCTTGCTTGCAGTATTGCTGTGTATCTGGGGGTTTCCAGTACAGGTACAAGCTCCAGAGAATGACTACTGAGCAATGCTGCAAAATCTGTGGGCCAGATCTCTCCCAAGGGCTACTCCGGCCATGCTGACAGCACAGTCGTCATATCAGGTATGAATCTGCATTACGACTTGAGCAAAAATATGCAGGGACTCTCTCTGTGATGCTCTGAAATACGTTAATACCATTTAGTATCTGAGGGCTGAAATATACTGAATCGCTAAGAGAGAAAAACATTTGGTATTTGTCTTTGGAATTTCACTGAAACTGTTGCCTATTCATGAAGCTCTTTATGTTCATCACAGCACATTCACTGCTCACAGGTTCACTAGCTGGGGTATGGATGGTTTTAACCCAATGCGCTGATTTCAGCTCTTGCACTCAATATTACAGTTTAAATAAGCTCACCACACTGCAGTCGCGTGCTCCACCCAGCACACTGCAAAGTTATTTACTCCTGCTGAATGTTGCATCTTTCAGCCTATTTGTTATGCTCAGGGGATCGTGACCAGAGCTCTGCAGAGCACCGTGGGGTCTTGCTCCCTCCCGTGAAGCTCCGACAGGACCAGTCCCGGCCTCAGGGGAAGCGGTTTGCATTTCACAGCCACCTTTGACTTCCAGCTTAACCCCACGGCCTTTCAGAGAGATGCAGATGGATTTTGAGGGCCTTAAATACCTGCTACCACAGGCAGGGCAGCCCGCAGTCTGATCTTGGGTTAGAAGTACTTTTTTGCAGATGTCAGCTGTGCTTCACGTAAAAGCACAAGCCTGAAGCAGGGAGTAAGACTAAGGTGAAGTACACATTAAAAGAAATACACCAGCATTTCTGATGTCTATGTGCAGTGCTGTGGAGCATGCAGGTGTTGTTGTTTAACCTGGAGTTTACAGGAATCCCACAGAAATGCATGTCAGAAACCTGGGGCTAGCATGGCTGAACCCCCTGGAATGCTCCAGCGTTTGTTCCTCATCTGTACTTGTTTAGGCAAACCAGACAAAAAGTACCTGATTTAGTCTGAAGAGGGAAGCTGGAGTCCAAGGTAAACATGTATGGGCAGCACTTCTGAGTAGCTCGACTTTCAAGTTTCCTGAGAGCAGTCATGCCCACGGAGTCGTTAATGAGAAGGAATTTGTTTGCTGAAGGATCTCTGGGGCTCTGTGCTTCTTTTCCAGGTGGGGGCATTCAGACAATTGATGAATGAAGTGTTTTCTGTCTGGGACAGCAAATATTTAACTGGAAAGTTTAGAAAGATCTGCGCTTCTGAGTTTTCAAGGCCTCCTCAAAGAAAACGTCTTTCCTGCAGTCACAAAACAAAAAGCACAGAAAGGAGAGCAGAAGCTCAGAAACACAGGGAAATCAGAAATGCTGTGTCCTTCGGTAATGCACTGTAGTCCTGCATCCCCTTCTCTGCAGCATGTGCAAGAAACCTGCTGCGGCTGCCCCTCTCAGACATCTGCAACATGTTGCAGAGTGTTTCTGTATGCCCATTCACTTCATTGGAGCATCTCCAAAATCCCATTCATCACATTAGATCTAATCACTGAACTTTCACTGCTTTTCTTTCCTTGGACAATCAAAGAACACAAAATATGGCCTGCCTAGAAACCCCGAATTGATGAGAAAGGGTAGGTTTTTACATGAAAATATCTTTCTCAGTTTTTTCCACTGTTCTGTCTGGCGGCTTTTGGAGATGAGAGTGGCATCAGCAAGTATCTCAAACTTTCTGGCATGCAACCTTTGGTGGCCTGGTAGCCAGACTGTCAGGGTGTATCAGAATGGTTTGTTACAGCTTCTCAGCATGGAGAACCACAGGCTTTGGAGGTCTGATCCCGGTGATGGCAGGGGTCCCAAGGATTTCAGCAGGAGCTGGAGTTGCTCTCAAGCATCAAAACCAGCTAAATCTTCCCATTCACTAACTAGGTTATATTTTGCAGTTCATCCTGTAAAAGTAGCTCCAGACAAACAGTCTTAACAGTTACTCTGTGATTGACTTTACTGGCTCAGAAAGAGCTGTGTCTGTTGTTGCCCTCTAAGATGTCACAGATGTGAGTTGTGCATGCTTAAGGCCACAGCACATTTTGTAGTCAAGCACAGTGGAAAAGAGAGGTCCCTTAGGTCTGCACGCTCCACCGCTGCGACTGACTCAAGGGCCTTCTCCTCTCCAGCATGATGCACACAATGTCACGAGTGAAATGCCTGCCTAGCAGAGCTATGACAAGAAGGCTTGAATCCACACTTAACCACTCAACGGCTCACCCAAGTGAAGACTGGAAAGAGGATCTCCCGGGGACAAAGTGTTCTTAGGAAGGTAATGCAGCCTGCTGCCCTGAGAGCAGTGCATGTCTTCAGAGCTAAGCACCGGCAAGAGGAGTGGAGGAAGGACAGAAATAAAGGAGCAGAGAAGAGATCTAACAGGGAGATTAAATGGGCTTTTTCTTGGGATTAGCATTTCTCTGGAGCACTTCTCTACCAATTTTGATGGCAGGTTGTTGACTGGTTCTCTGGGCTGCTTCTATAGAGTGATTCACTTTCTTGTTGAAAGTGGTCAGAAGCAGTCCTTTTGGGCTACCAAATCTTGAGTGGCCCATGATGGGAGAGTCATTTAGTAGAAAGCTATACAAGGAAGTGGTGGCAAAAAAAAAAAAAAGAAAATACTTTGATGTAACAGAGGGCACACAACTTAGTAAACAGGAAGGGGTGGAAGAAAAGAGTGCTGGGCTTGTTCAGCCTGGAGAAAAGAAGGTCAAGGGGGTACGTAGCTACTGTGATCTGCTGCCTCAGGGTTACAGAGAAGAGAGAGAGAGAGAGACAGACTCTTCTCATAGGTCTGCAGGGAAAGGACAAAAGGCAATGGGCATAGGTTGCAACAGGGAAAATTCTGGTCTGACATATGGAAAACATTCCTTGCACAAGAGTGGTGCAGGTCTGGGACAGGCACCAGAGAGGTGGTGAGATCTCTGTCCTTGGAGATTCTCCAGACTGACAGGTCAAAGCCCTGAGCAACCTGACCTGGCTTTGGTGAGCCCTGCTTTGAGCAGTGGGTTGGGCTGAAGACCATCAGATATAAATTCTTCAAGAAGCTCCACAGTGATCCTTCTGAGACCTCTCTCAATCCCATGAGCTTCAACAGCAATACATTGTACCGGTACCTACATGAGCCTGGGCTATGGAGAGATGAAGGGATGTAGGTTTGCTCATGCCTCATACTGAGAAGAAAGGTGCCCAACACTGTGTTTTGAAGAAAAAGCTCCTCTGTCACTGTCCTTCCCAACTACTGCCCCCCTGGAGACTGTTAAACAGTCCTCAGAAAGCGAAGATAAATCTTTCACCAGATATGACTGATGG
>VZSZ01004543.1:6841-23416 GCA_013398815.1 Ibidorhyncha struthersii
ACTTCTATGCTGTCTGTTTTGGAGCAGGTGACCTTTCCTTGCCAGGTGGACTGCGGGAAGCCCCCGTGGCACCGAGAGTTGCCGCTTCCCTCTGGTCCCTCCTGCCCCTCGGCTGAGGGACCACGAACTGCCTTTCAGTGCGGGTGCTGAAAGTCACTGGTGCTCTTAAAATCCGCTTTAAAGTGACCCCGGTAAGTCACGGAAAAGCCTTGTTGTCCCCAGCGGGGATGGGGACCAAAACGCTGTCAAACACGGGGCGCAGAAAAAAAGGTGTTATCCCGGAGTTTATAAACCCGAAACAACATAAAACTTGTCTTTTCCTACAAATATTTTCATCTCTGCCGTGCTCTGCGTTTGCAGAAGTCGCAGGCTGATGAGGAACTTGAAAAGCGATGTGGTGCGGGGGCAGAAGTGCTTCCAGCCGACGGGGCAGGGACGGGGCGCCCCGCCGGACCCGCAGCTCCGCGGCTTCGCCTCTCCCGGCCCCTCGTCGAGCCTTTGGGAGCACCCCCGGCCCCCTCGGGCCGCCCCAGCCACCGGGTGACACAAACAAACCGGGCCACAGCGGCGGTTATAGCGGGGCTCTGCCCCGGCCCGCCCCGCTGCCCCGCCGACGGCGGGCGGCGGCAAAACCCTCGCCCAAACCCAACGGGGATGGGCGCTTGGAACCGCTCAGGAAGACCGAGGCCACGGGAACCAAGTATTTCCCCGAATCGGCGCCGCTGCCTCGCTGCGATGGGCACGATTGTCCTTTGAAGGGCGCAGGCGTCTCCATAGCACAGAGAGCACCTGAGAGCTCCTGCAGCCGCGTTCCCAAAGTCCCGCTAACTGTCTGGTAACTCCTTCTACTGTCTTCCTCGCCGCTGTCAGTTGCCAAGATATTTCACATAAATAGAAGCTTTCTGATTTATAATCAGCCTCTTCCTTCTGATTCATTATGTTAATGAATTGAGATATTACCAACATTGGATTATCGCATCACTGAATGAATCCAGCAGAAGAAAGCTGATTATAGAGGAAAAAGCCAACCGTACCCGGAAACTTAATAAAAAGAAACGTCCGAAAATTAGTGTAAAGCGCCCGCAGTTGCTTAAGCTCACTCTTAACACCGTTCACAGATGACGGGGGGATGCGACAGTTTCGTTCACCTTTCCCCTACGGATTTACGTATACGTTTTCCACCGTTACGGTTATTATCACGAACGTTGCCGAAGAATCAACCCCGCTGCCCAGAGCTTCCCTGGGAATCTCGGCGGACACACACGAGGTGCCTCTCCTTCGCTTTTCTCAGCAGCCCCACCGCCCCCGAAACGNCAGCCGCTCGGCCGGGGCTTTCCTCAGCCTGGAGCCGCCCCAGCCCTCGGGCAGAGCCCCGGAGCTGCCGGGGGAGCGCGCAGGTTAGATGGCGCTTAGCGGGCAAGTGGTTCGCTTTAAGCAAATTACCCTCCGGAAGCTTTTAGTGAGCAACAGTTAGAGCACCGTGAATGGAGCTATTGGGAACGCATACAAACTAAATGGGTAAAGAAATGCGAGTCTGGAAACCAAAATTACGTTTCCCAACACCGCTGTGAGGCAGGTACTAATTTACTGCGGCTTCCAGCTATGTAGTTAGTCAAGGAGACTGTAATTTACTTAAAGGATGGCAAAATTTTCCTTTTATTAATTCGCAATATATTTGTAAAATAATCTTACGGCAGCTGGCTCTGCTCGAATCTGTTTCAAAAGTGTGATGTAAATACCGTCTCACACTATTTTGTTGCCTATTAGGGCTTTCTGGTAGGTGATACGACTGAGAGTAAGGAGAAAGCGCACCACACATTTATTTTTAAGATCATCATCACTAGTGATAAAACTTATGGAAGAAGCGAGCAGACTTCCTATCTGTGTGCGTTAAAAACGTATGCAAAGTAACTCAAATGAAAAAGATACAACTGGAAGACTACATACACAGCGGGTACAATTTAGGGCATTTTCAAGAGCTGTTTCAGCTGTGTTTAAAAGGAGCAGCAAATTCCCAAATTAAATCACCCTATTTACGGCAAAGACAAAGAGCCTCACACAGCAGGAGGATGCACTAAAGAACCGGGGTTTTTTTTCCACCTGTTTCCTTCACAAGGGTTTAAGTATCTCTATCCAGATCTTGCTAGTAATCACGTATCTGAAGTAATTTAGCACACAGCTATTGTGAAAAAAAATAGGAAGAGTTCAAATAATCGATCTGGGATTTGTTACATTTGGATTTTCAGCAGTAAACTTCTGAGATTCTGCTCTTCATGCAGCAGATCAGTATTTCAGATCAGTGTCAGAGGAAAACTGAGGAAAATAAACATACCTAAGCAAAGTATTTATCACTGGCATACTCACTGTCCACACACTTGGCTACGGCAGGCACCAATTTACATCCAACTAATACGGGCAATAACACTAAAATTCAAGAGGCAGTGACTACAGGATCAAAGCTTTATTCAACTGTAACATATTATATCCATGGATTATAATCCTCACGCGAACAGAATATTACAGTAATGAAGACCTTAGCATTACAAATATGTTAAAACAGCTTGCATTTGGGGTGATATTTAAGGTCAAGTTGTATCTGAACACAACTATTAAAATATTATGAAAAGTACCATTACGGAGTAAATACTGTTTTCTTTCAGATGTAACCTCTAAAAGTACATTCCATTTCAAATTTGGTTTTCCTATTTTTCAGTACCAACAAGCTCAAACTGAGCATCTACATCCCCAACCTGCTCTACGTGACTGAAAAAGACAGGAATAATAACTATAAGCTCAGCCTAAAATCTAGCTCCCAACTTCTATGAAAACATGACCCTGAATAAATACAATGAAGAGGATCCCATGGTAAGTGTCAAATATCACACATCTAAATCCTCTTATTATTTCATATGCACTCTCAAATGAAATTAATAGGCTTGAGAAAGATTCTGCAGAGTAAGAAATTTCTTATCCTAGGGAAAACTAACATGCCTTCTGCTACTGCCCCCACAGCCAGAATAACTGAGAAAGTAAAAAGCTCGGGAATGTGATGGTAGAGGTGACAAGATGGGTGAACAGGCTGTGCTCCAGTGTTAGTACTGTGGTTACTCATCTGTGCATAAACCTAAAAAAGGATGATTAATTATTTCTTCTTGTAAGATACTCAAAGATTAACTTACAAAGAGGAAAAACCTTTGGTTTTCCTTACTGCTGTTCTCTCAATTGCTTTTCCCTACCCACCAGAAAAGCACAAGAAGCAACAGGCTCTTAGGACCACTGCAGCTTACACATACATGTATCTTAGCACAAAAGGGAGAGCAGCACGTCAAGAATGCAGAATAGCAGGTTATGTTCTGAGGGATAACAAACATTTACCCAAGATGGGAAAGAAATTACATATGATATATATATAATGTAATATGTATACGATATATATTTATATACATAGAAAAGCTTGGGATGAGACGGTGGATAACTACACAGAATCCGTTTTTTGAAGTAACAGCTTTGACTCGGTGAACAGTATCCATTCAAGATCTCACTTAAAGCAAACATTAAATCCTACTGGTATCAATCAGTTTCGGGATTTAATAAATAAAAATTAAAAACTTGGGTTTTTAAACACTTAAGCTTAGCTAACATTTGCTTTCTCAAATTTATATCTATAGAAATGCAAGTGGCAAGCTAGTTCAGCTACAGTAAAAGCTGTGCACTCAACAAATCTATCAGGAGATACCATATAATTATGTTCCCTGCCACTGCTTGCCCCGAGGTCCGTGCCAAGTCAGGAAACACTCGCTCCTCTACCTTAACGGCCCTGCTGTGTGCCTCCCTGCCCCTACTGTTATGCTGTTTCACAGTCATACGTAATTGCATTTATTTATATCAAACCACAGGACAACATGACTGCTCTTGTCTCTCAGAGCAGTCACCTATACACATTCCTGCTTTAAATGTTTCTCTTTGTTTTTTTCCTTTTCTGGATATGTTCCTACGTAATTTTTCCATGCACTAGCTGCCCTATTGCTTCTGAAGCTATGCTGCAGAAAACAAAAAAGTAATTTCCTTCTTCGAAAAGAAGATAATTTAATTTTAATCTTAATCTCTTTGCCCAATAACAACAAAATAATCAGAAACACAGTATCCGAGCAGTTAACTGCGGCACAGAAACGACACTAACACTGCTTGCAGGTGCTTTTCACAGCACACTCCCAAATCTTCACCCATCCAGCTGCCATGCCCCCACAGTCCACACACTTAGCTTTCCTTCCATGGGAAATCCAAAGGGGCAAGGAGATAGTAAGCATCTGCATTGTGGCCCAGTGTTTAGGCGGAGTCCAGAGAGATAAAGACCCAGATTATTCACATGTATAAAGTACTTAGGGGCCCAGATTTTAGTTTAAGTGATTTCCCTTCGGATGCAAAGACCAGGATGAATCCTAGTCTTTGTTAGCAACTAACCGCTCACCCATCCCTTCATTTTGGGTAGGGTGTGTAATAGCTTTTTCCTTCTTGTCTGCTCAACTGGTTCCAATTATTTGCTTTTTAAATGTGAGCTCTACAATTCTAAAATCCATACCCGTTCCCGCTAAATCAGATTGAGAACCACATTGTGATCTTACAGAAGAAAATATTACCAAGTTGTCTTTGTGACAGAACACTGAGTAGGTATAAAATTGCAATGGTCTCTATGCCAGGTTTTTTTTTTTAAACTCTCTGCTTGTAAGATGAAAGCCTAATTTGATATTTTTGTAGTTATATAACAGTTCTAATATTTTGTGACATTTTGTATTGTGACACTATAGATGAAATTGTCATCGGACTGACACCCTTTACTGTTTATTCCTTAATTACAACTGTTAACAACACTGCAGAGAAGCGTGCTAATCTGCCATCACATATTATGAAAACAACGTTATTGTTACAAACACCAACACCCACTCAACAGGATATTTCTAAGATGGCAGTTTCTGTAAAAACTTATCAGTTTAATGGACACTTCAATAGAAAAAGTTTTAAATGCACTCTTAATATTCCCGTTAAAAACATACAACAAATTTATATCGCAGCTGAAGTTTTTATTGTGTCCGTAATTCTTCAGCTAATTTAAATTCAGACAAAACTGAGTGCATTATTTCAGGGAGAACAGCATCCGCAGATGTTGGTACTTAAAGACTACCCAGACTTTCTACAGTTTTCAGCTAGAAGTTAGTTCTCTAGTTCTGACTGGACCATAAACTCCTCACCAGCAGCTGATCAGTGAATAACTTAACTATGTTTAATTAACTAAATGAACACAAGCGTTTAGCACACAGATCCAAAGCAGTCAGGACATTTATGAGAAATGTTGCTAAAAAGTACCTCAGTTTCAATAAAAGTAATTAAAACATCCCTACTATTAAAAAAAAAAAAATCTCTACGTAGCATGGAGATGCATAGATCAGTTCACTAGCAGCCTAGCAAAATTTGTAATAATTACATTTTCATATCCTCCAACACTGGCAGAGGTAAGTTTTTTTTCCTCCTACTTCCTGGTTGAAGGTGGAAGTTTGTTGTTGTATATGAGATCAAATTTTAACAATATATTGACTCAAGTCCAGGTTCTTAATTTAAAAAAGTTTGTTTTTTTTTTTTTTCTAGACTACCTTTGCTTAGGAAGGGTGAAACTTCTGCAGGCCAGGTCACACACCTGGAAAGATCTTCCACTGAACTGATACTTTAAAAAGCACTGCTCTAAAGCAGTGAAATTTTCATACCAAGTTAGTCTACTGTACAATCAAAACTCACTGATACTGCACCTCTGTCAGAGGAAGCTAAGGAGCTGTTCAATGGCTGAAACTGAAAATATTTATCTCCTCAACTTCTACATACATTTGGTTCTTGGACAGCCACTGCCAGCAACCTTTTAGTTTGCTTCTTACAAACTTTTCATGCCTCAGCGAAAGTTCTCACTTGTAGATTATGTCTATGTAAAGCAAATAGCATTAAGAGCAGCCTAGAAGTAGCAAAAAACCCTAGAGATTTGTTTTTGTTGTCTTCATCCACCCATTAGACAGGAAATACAAAGTAGGCAGCAGGAGGTTGGGAAAAGCAGCAGTGGTTACTGGAGTGAAGTGCAGAAACGACGGAAGTGGCAATGACAAAACTCAGGCAAAACAAGATGCGGAAATTCAAGGTGTTCCTTCTACAACTGCTCTCAAGAAGGAAATTTACACAGGTTCCTGGTGCTAAACCAAGGCTACTCTGATGCAAACAACCTGCCCTTCCTGTTAACAGCAAATTCCTCCTTTCTGTCTCATCCACAAAAAGAGACATACAGCACAGATGACTGCAGTGAAGAAAGATAATACATGAATCTGTCTTATCACACTTATATGTAGATGCAGAGGATTAAAAATAACATAAAACTCTTCTCATACTGAAAAAAGAATTCCCTTGGTGGGTTTCTATACACCAGTGTTTCTCACTTTTGATCCTAAAAGCCCCTTTGAGGATTGCTTCTCTAATACAGAATAAAGAACTGTACACAATGCAACAATAGAAGCAAATTATCCAATATTGTTCATTTTCATTTAAATGATTTACATTACAATTTAGTGGCATGATATTCTGTTGCCTGATCTGGATGATCTTGTCTGCTTAAGACATAAATTACAAAACAAAATTAACCTAGAGTGTTTATTTTTGTGAATCTTCTTCTGGGTAGCTTATGTCCTTTTTTGTAGTTTTCATTTTCGTAAAACCAATAGGAACTTCTGCTCTTCCTAAAAGAAACTGTTCCCACTTGGGAAGAGATTCTTTTATTGATGCCCAATAGAGAGTCTGAGAAAGATATAAGAAAAAATAATTACAAAATCTGTGTCAGCCTGTTTAAAAACAATATAGATAAGCAATGCATTATTAAATCTTGCCTTACAAGTGAAGGATGAAATTTCAAATCTCTTGTATGATACAAGATACAAGCCCAGAAAGATTTCATTCTGCAGCATGAACTGTGAAGTGACTGAATATGCCCTCTTGTGGTAAGCAATAGATCAGTTTAGACCCTCACAGTACCTTTAATAAAATATTTTCAGTGATAATAAACTTTTCCAAAAGCAGCTTTTATATTTAAGTACATGTTAGTAGAATTTAATTTTGAAGCAGAAAAAAATTTTTAATGTTATAAATGAAAAGCATTACATAAATTGATTATCCTAGAAAAGTTTGCAGTAATGTAATTCAAAATATTTGAGTACAATTTTAGACGTGATCACTGATGAAGTAGTTGGCTCCAGTATTTGGATCACAAATTAAAAATAAAAAAAAAAAAAAAAAGAAAATCTGCATACTTATTCTGTGGTCTGGGAAAAACACTATGGATTATCTATTATCTAACCCTTTCTCTGCATTACCCTGTGCCTCTGAGTAATCATTTTAATTTCTTTTTTATCTGTGGAATGGACATACCATTCATCATTTTTGTCTTCGTGTCCTAAGGATAACTTTGTTGTTGGTAGGATTTTGAAGAGAATTTGAAGTGCCACATACCATTTTTCCCCACAAAATAATGTGATCAAAGAGCTGTATTAAGCCAACACTTTAATCCATCTACCAATGTAAGTATTTTTAGACATAGATGTTCATTCAGAAAAAAAGTAATTTCATAGTAGAAAACATTTATGGTACATATGTACTGAGCCTTTTTTTCTTTACTTGTTTAAGTATATAATGTAGAACCAGCGTATCACAAAACTGAACATCTCCCCTGCAGAGTATTAGATTCCTGGCTAATCATTTTGATCCTTACATGTAACTCAGATATAACTATGGCTCTTGCAGATTTACAAAAATATTTTCTTCAACAGATTTACTCAAAGAATCTTTTTTGACAAGCATATGTGCTGTCACACAAAACTACTCCGACTTAGCAAGCTGGGGATCCATTATAGCCATAACTTTCAAAGTATATTAATACAGACACATATATGGTTGAGTGAAATATGCTCAGAAGTGTTTTGGAACAAAGCACGCACAAGAATTTTGTACCATGAAAGAAAGTTTTCTTTTTCCGCTATTTATAGCACTCCTCTCTAGAAGTATAAAAAAGGCTGAAATAGGATCTTCTCCTTCAAATAGTAACTCTGTTCTCTCTAAAATTCAACCTCTGCTGCAGAGCGTAGACATCTCTGCAGCCATAAGCAATTGCTTGCATTCTCCAATTTGTGGACTTTGGTCTACATGCTGCAAGCAGCTTAACACCTAACACAGGACAGAGGGAGAAGCAGTCCAAAACTGATCCAAACAGCTCTAGAGATGGCTTGAAAGTCCTCGAGGAGTCTAAAACTACTTCTGAACACAGTCAGAATAGGTTCAATATTAGTAGCTTGGAATCTTTCTTAGCATCATTCAAGATGTACCGGTGTCTAGGAAAAAATGTATCCTTTTGCCTAAAATCTCAAAAAATGTTTTATTTTTTAAAATCACTGAACGGGCATACTCAGTGTGCGTCCTGTCAGAGTGACAGGAATAGGCTATTTACAAAATGCAACGACAGACAAAAACTTAAAACAGTAACCAGAACAAGAAATGATGCCTCTCATTTAAGCAATAGCCTAAGCTTTACAACCCTTGCCCAGCAGGTGTGAAACTAATGTACAATACACCTCTCTTCACAGGCTGACAGTGCTAAAATCTATACCTTTCCCCTCCTTAGACAGTGCCCTAGCACACAAACTGGTGTGGGACACCCCGTGCTACTATCTGTGGAAACTAAGCAACTA
The DNA here is from genome assembly GCA_013398815.1 of Ibidorhyncha struthersii. Taxonomy (NCBI): domain Eukaryota; kingdom Metazoa; phylum Chordata; class Aves; order Charadriiformes; family Charadriidae; genus Ibidorhyncha; species Ibidorhyncha struthersii. The sequence goes on from VZSZ01004543.1 coordinate 15,604, forward strand.
TACAATGAAGAACCTGCAAACCACTGCTGCAAGAAACAGAAGTGGGAACCTGGCTCAGTGGCCTCGTGTCATTGAGATTTTTGGTTTCCATCAGGAAGAGCTGTGCTCCAATTCCTGTTCCCAGGACTGTTGCTGTCCTCATCATTCATACATCACTGCATAACACTGATAAAACAGTTTTGAGACTATGGAACTGAACTTGGTATGTTATATCAGGATAATATTTAGTGACTTGCTGTTCAAAATCTTTATCTTTAAATACTGTTTTAGGACTACAGGTTGAGAAGTAAAAATCGAGTGTCCCTATTGTAGCAGTACTTTTCCTAAGTTCCCAGACCACCATGAAATAACCCTGAGAAGTAAAAATTTCTCTTGTTCATGCTGATAAACTGTTGACCCTGAAATGTAAAAATGACTATCTGTGGCAAACTGAAAGTGAGATGACCATATAAAACAAACTAAATAACATAAACACAGTAATCTTCTGATATTCACAATATTCATTTTTATATTTGACTTCATTTTTTAAACAGAAGTTTGTGTAGATCTGAAAGCTGCTAAATATTTCCACCAGAATGCTCCAGAATCTAGGGACCTTGCCCCAGAATTTAGGTTCAGCTTGCTACACAGTACACAGGCCTTTGGCTATACCAGTCACTGGATTTTAAAATCAATTATTTTCACTTTAAGAACATGCTTCAGGGGGAAAAAAAAAAGCAAAATATTTGGTAAATAGCAAATGAAACAACAGAGTTCTAGGACTTACTTCTAACTTAACAGTATCGGGATGTGGAAGTAAATACACTCTTTCTTGCAGCTTTTTTTCTGCTGCTTCTATATCCTAAAACACAGGCAAAGTACATTTTAAAAACAAACACTGGGAATATTAAAAGGAAAATGCACACTCACATAAAGACATTCAATTAAATGAACTCATTACAGCTAAACAGCCTTCAAATAACAACACTGAAGTTCAACTCTTTCTGTTTAGTCATTCCGAAATCCAACTTGTACTATTAAGACTAACATCCTACGGTTTCTAAATATGTTTGCTGTACCTTTTTGATACAAGAATAAATTTAATGACCGCATAAGACTGTTGCTGCAAAACACCATTATTCTTTCTGGACACTAGGGTACATTACAGTTAAATTCTATTCTCTAAAACTTACAAAAATGGGGGCGAACAGAATGGCTTTCTCTGTGCTGCATGAAGACTGAAGTATGTATTCTAGCTACTGTAACTGTAAAGTAACTAGGCAAATTATGTGCAAGATCTTTACTCCTCAAGACAAAGATGACTTGCTAATATGCATGCATAACATGTGCACAAAAATGTAGAGCTGCAGCAAGCTGTTCACCAGACAAACTTGGATGACAATGCACCTCGCATAGCTTTTTTACAAAAAAATCAGTATTTGGGTTTCTGCTTGTCCAGTGGATGTGTGCTGGATTCACAAAGGCCTAAATAAATATTTTTAAAAAGAAACAACCAAAAAACCAACATCAACAAACAAATCAAAACATCCCCCCAAACTAACCGCCCTCCCCCTTTAAAGTTCTGACCCATTCTTGTGGGCTTAGTTCCATACCCAAACATTGAAGAGATTGAGTGGTGGGCAGATGAAGAGAGACAGAAAGGGACGTGGGAGTGGGGTGTGAAGAAGCCAAAGCTGAACAGAGTGGAGGGGGAAAGAAAGTATAGCAGATGGCAGAGTTGGGAGCAGAGAGCGGGTGTGAAGAGTACAACAGAAAAACTAAATGAGAGAGGAAATTCCCCAAAGGGACTTCCCAAATATTCACCACCACTGCTGCTGAAAAGAAGAGTGAGATTCTGGAGGAGCGTATCCACAAGAGAGACCAAACATGATTACTGGTATTGAATAATAGCCAATCTGAATACACCAATAAGTAAACAGTGCTCGACTCAAGTTTAGTTTGAAAACTATGACTCAAATTCAGTAGAGTATGATTAATAAAAGCAAAAAACAGCCTTACTGCTAGCTGAAGTTCAACTTAGTGATATAGATACACTCAGTTCATTCAATTTACAGTGTTCATCTTAATCTATTTCATTAATTACTTTCACAGCATGACTGTATTCTTTTTTGCATAAGTACAAACCAAATCCAAGCAAAACCGTTCTCCCTTTTCTACAGCAAAGCACATACCCTTGTAGGAAGCTAAAGAATGTCTGAGAAAGAGCAATCTGAAGTCTCAGGTTTATCCAAATCCTCGGAAGCAGCAAGTGGCTGCCCCTTTTCAGGTGAGAAAAGACTAACAGGGAGTAAACATAAGGGGGGACATGGGCAAAGATGGAAGCCATTTGAAGTCACAATGCCAAAATAACAGAGGACAATACAGATTTAACAAACCTAAGCAAGGAATTTCTGTTGCAGGTACTTAAAACAGATGTACCACAAATGAAGCTCGTATCAGCTTCTCTTAGACTAAGTCTAGAAAAGTCCATACTGAAAAGAAGGATCAATCAGTAGTAATATTCACTTCATATTCTTCCATTGGATTTTTCTCCTTTCTGATTCCTTCTTCCTAATTCCTGTAGGAATTTTCACAGGAAGGAAGAATACCAATCAAGATCATTATTTCTTTACATACTCAGCTAAGTCACTGGAATGTTTACAGTGATAAGAAATGAGTGTCTTTCAGGCAAGAAAGGAGACAGCAGTTGTGCATATATGTTTAGTAGAGAAGGTCACTTTGGCATAGCCTAGATATTGGATGTGTCTTTTCGTTGCTCAGTCTAGTTTGTATGTTGTGCAGTCTATTGTCATTCAGAATACTGATTTAATGACAGACAGTGAAAGAAATTTTTGCTGGAAGGTGTAGTATGCTTTAGAAAATAACTGAAACTACTGAAAGATTAGATGGCACTTCTTGTGTATCTATACAACTGGTAAGCTTTGTAGGGAAAATAAATCCCCATCATCGACATAAAAAGAAATACATCAGCAGCGTGAACTTCTTTGGAAAAAACAGCAAATCTAGTATGTCACAGTACTGAAAAAAGAGAGCATCTTACAACGCTTCCCCTAAAACCACAAGGACTTGAACAAAAACAATTCAAGACCCTTCCCCAGAGGTAAAATGGAATGCATGACACATACATCACTTTTAGGGGACCAAATTCAGCTGTCACTTATATTGATATCAGTCTGGCAGAATCCCACTTAAATAATTCTAGAATTACATGCCTGTGAAGGAAAGCAAATTTGGTCTAAATTATCTTCCCAATACTAACTACTATATCGTATGTTCTTTATTTGCTATTTCATGTTATAAGTTGTTGCACAGTAATACATATTTCTAAACACAAGAAATATTACCAACAAACAAATGTCATAAATTAGATTATAAATACTAGTCTAATTCCTGCTTTTATTACAACAACATTATATAAGTACCAAATGATACAGATTTCCCTAATCTGCAGTCTCCCTCTGAAGACATCAAGGAAAATATTATGATAATTATGTTAAAATGCTGAACAAGTGCTTATAACGTTAAAATTTCAAATAAAAAAAAATGTTTAGTTCCTTGTTTCCTACTGATTAGTTAATAAATTAATTTTGAAATGCTTTCCTGTGCATAAATATCAACTAGCACAGAGAAAGAAAAATGTCTTTTGCTATGATCACATACTGAAAACAACTGATTCTGCTTACATGCAGAAAAACAGAAATGCAAATAAAAAAATAACACTTCATCATGTCCATGTATTTTTGAGTAGGCCAAATCAACAACTCTCCACATGGTAACTGTGAAATGTACAGTGCCTGGTATCAGGAACAATATTCTGAAGCTGGCACATTAATCAGTCTTGTTTTCAAGCTTCTCATATATTATTCTGCATAGATTTTTTTTTTTTCCTGTTTTCTTCTGTTATCAGAAAGCATCTGCAGGAGTGCATGCCTGTTAAAACTAGTATAAAATTAATAGATTTAAACTGATTTATGCTACTTTATCCTGCAACAGAATTTGTTTTGATACATATGTTTTTGCTTTTTTTCCGTACAAACACCAACATTTTTGACACTTGAAAGGAACAATTTTGAGGATGTGACAGAAGATGGCAAATATCTGTTTAACTGCAAAAATATTTACACTCTGTATATGTCTGAGCTATTGTTAACATTTCCAATACAACAAGCTTTCAGCATGCATAAATATACCCTGCATTTATTACGTCCACCTGTATGTTAACTGAGAATGCACTTATAAAATACAAATAATTTATAAAAAAATATATTTATGAAATAAAGGTCTATTATAAAATGGATATGGAAAATGGGAGTCATAATGGCTGAAATTACTAAACCAACGGAGCATGAACCATGGACAAAATAATTAAACTATCCACCTGTCCCCAGCCTCCCTCTGAAGCACCTACGCGTCTGTACCCACTACAGCAGTTTGATTGCCCCACCCCAGAACACACCAGTTTACCAGAGTCCAAGTTGAAAATTCTTCCTTGTCACAGAATAGTTAAGAGGGCATCCCTGAGTAACTGTTCTGCCTTGGCTGCCACTCCCTAAGTATAGCTTCCATTTAAATACAAAGAGGCCCTGCAATAGAACTATACCCATCCAAAATGTGAATATTTTAAATCTTGACCAGGCTTTGCATGAAAAAACAAAAAAAATTTCAGTGACACAAATTAGTATTGTAATTTTCTAGAGTAAAACTTAATTGTTTCAGTAAACACAATACATGCGATATGGACCCTTAATAAGTATGAGTTTAAAGAAAACGCAGGAGAAGTACGGTTTTCTACTGTTTCCTGAACAACCGACAAACATTTTTCAAATGCGTGCTCCTATCAGTGGCCAAGTGCAATCTCTTCAAACTCAGATGCCTAAGCTAGGGGTTCCAGAAGAGGTTTTAGCATTCCAGTCCCTGCAATCAAACCTAGGTCTTTTTTAACTGCCCATTCTCAAACATCTGCTGAAAGAAGACGTCTTACCTAGGAAACATAAATCTTACCTAAATATGACAACAGGTATGTAGAACAGCTATTAACGTTATTAACAGTATTACCAGTAGGAAGAGCCAGAAACACCAAACACTGCTTTTATAAACTTGCAAGTCTGATTCTTGAAGTCATTCTACACCTCTTTAAAGGAAAACATTAAACTGAGAACTTACTTCTTCCATAGTTTCATACAACCATAGCGGCAGAATAGTTCTCATCCTGGACTAAAAGCATTATAGGCTGGTTAGCCCCTATTTCCAAACATACCCTGGGATCCTGAATCAAAGCATAAAGGTGCTGCAAGTCCTATCAGACTAAGTTCTCTTGGGCAGACATGTAATAGTATGTGTTGCATCTCTACCTGTACTTAAAAAAAAAAAAAAAAGAAAAAAAGATAGTAGTAACTGCCACCACGAGGCTCATACAAGAAGGGCATGGGAAATAGGTAGTGATACCACCAGATAATAAAGACTTGTCATTTAATACTTTTGGTCAAGTTCCAGAAGAGGGAACTGTATATAGGAGAATTCAAAAGATAACTATAGAGCAAACACTTTTAAAAAAATTCTTTAAGCTACATAACCATGACATTTCAATGCAGTTCCTGGTAGTTGCAGAAACTTACATTTAAAAGTGCTGCATTCCTTTTACGAGCTGCATCAGCTGCTTGAGTTTGCCACGTCTTTTTAGTCTTTTTGTCTCCTAGATAAGTCTCCATCTGCTGTAGCAGCTCTGATCTCTGAGACAGTCTACAAAGGAAAACATTTTGCTAAGTGGGTAGAACATTTTGCTCAGGAGCTAGAAAATAACCTTTTTACCTTACCCAGTTTTCTCAAAACTATGGGGCTAATTAAGCCGGCTGTAGGGTGGGTGTGCTGGGGGAGGGAAAAGGTACAGGCAGCCACCACCTGCTGCGCTTGTATGAAGCTATAATGTTGCAACCAGCAGTCCTCATATGCTAAGGTGCTTAGAAGCACTGAGTCTCCCAGCACAGCAAAGGCAGGGTGGGTTGGGGTGACTTGATCAGTACTACTCTTGCTCATTGGCAAGTACGAGTTGTTATAAGAAAAGCAGATTTTTCTGAATCATTACTGTATTCGCTTCACAATCTGAGTTTACAGGGCAACAAAGAAGCAATTCTATAATTGAGGCGTAGAGCGAGAGAATCCAATTACCTTCCCCAAATAGGAATTTAACGGTGACAGGAGGTTAACAATGGAGATCTTAAACCAGTACCACCATTGGAAGTCAAAACCCTCATCAACCTAAATACCCTTAACGGCAATCAAGGATGCTAATTCCAAGAGTTCCTGAAGGAAGAGTGCCACCTCCTGGAACACCAACCCCTTGCTGAAATGCCACCGTGCCCTGTACAGAGCTCAGATTCACCGTTCACAGGACAGTCCTGTGCAGTGAGGGGGGTCCCGCAAGACCACAACACGAACTGCTGTGGGGCAGGCCTCCACGCTGGAACAATTACTTACATCGCTTCATGTCTTCTAGCAAGGTGAACCTCCTGAGCCAAATAGGATGACATTTTCAGTTGTTTGTCCCGGTTTTGGCACTCTGTTAAAGGAAAAACAAGTTAAATTAAAATCTTCCAAAGGCATACATGAACATACACTTTTCAGTATTAAACAATTCTGTTTTAAAAAGCTGCACACATTATATTTATATATCAGCTATTTACACAAAACCTGCTTATAAGTTTTAACATTCACTACAAGGCATTGATACATTATGCTTTGAATGCATACACACTACTAATGTTCACCTGTTTTAGCGAAATCTTACTGTAGTCTAATAATTTATGAGCGAACTAAAATTTGACTTTCATGTTTCAGATTTCGCATTAAGTTTTTTCAGGTTTCAGATGCTTACAACACCACAGAGAAACTATGTGCTTGCATAACTTGTGTATTACTGTTAACACTAGTGATTTCTGGCTTTTGTCATGTTACTCTGAACACAAAGTTATACTTGCAAGTATCACTTATAACTAACTCTGACAGACAACAGTGCCCTGTTCACAGGAATCTACTTAAGTACAGACATGATTAAACTAAATAAGCGACTAAAGCAGTTTGAGTGCTTGAAAAATTAAGCAAAAACTTGAGCTCAGCTCTTCAGTAGTGTAACACAGCACATGATGGGATACACAGCTTAAATTATTTACATCTTACTGATTTTTCTGAGATAAGAAGGAAATCAGCTGCCCACTGAGTGCAAACCAAGATCCTAGAGCACTTTTCAGAGGGCTGAAAGCATTTTACAGTGTTTGGTTTTTTTTTTTTCACTTCAGAGGTGACTGTTGTCACATTAATTAAAGAAAATAAGACCCTATCACACACTCACAATGTTGCACGGTGGGAGAACTAAAAGATGTCATCAAGATACAAGAGCATTAGGAAAGGCCACCTGTCAAGAGACTCACGTGTAACTTTGAAGTAAGTTATTTACATGTGCACTCTAACTTCAGCAGAGCCCATTTTCCAGGGGTGCATGTTTCACCACACTGAAAACTATTTCTGTGCAACTGGCCTATTGCTTCCCCTTGTTTTAATAAAGAGCACATCCCCTTTGCGCTCGCTCCCTCAGCCGGGGAGCTCCGTGCCATTTGCCATGATCTCTGCTCATCCGGCAACACCTTCACTGGCAACGGGACAACCTAAAGCACGGGGAGCGCAACCGCACGCACCTCTTTTCTTTAGGGGCGCCTCGCTGACAGACAGCGGCGATAAACACGCACCCAGTGCGGGCACCCGCCGCCCGGAGCCCCGCGGGGCAATCGTTTCACACGCGGCCGCCAAGGCGCGAAGCGAG
>VZSZ01004543.1:23446-43688 GCA_013398815.1 Ibidorhyncha struthersii
CCCACGCTCACCCCTGTCCGGTCAGAAGCCCTCGGGGCGGTAGGGGGGGGCGCCCCCCCCTCCTTCAGGGCGGCAGCCCTTGAGGAGGCGGGAGAAGAGCGGCCACAGGCGGCGCGCGCGGAGGGCACGCCGGAGCCGCCCTTAGCCCTACCATTGGGAAAGGTGTGGGGGGGGAGGATCTGCGAGCCCGTCGGAATGTACCATTCTGTAGGATTGAGGGAGGAGAAGGCAGGGAAGAAAAATAAATAAATACGCAGGCCGAGTTTACCTTCAGCCTCGCCGGCTTCGAAAAGGAAAGCAACCACCCACCATAGTCTCCACAACGCCTTAACCTCCCTTCCCCCCCTCGCTGCCATGGAGACGGCCGGAAAGGTGGAGCCTAGCCGTAGGCGCTGATTGGCCCCGTCGCGCCCCGGTAGGCGGGACCAGGCGGGGTCGGGATCCGCCTTCGCCACAGGGATTGGAGGAGCGAGGGGAGGCAGGGCCCAATCATTGCCGGCGGGCGGGCCGGGGCTGGAGGGCTGGCTCGGGGCGTGACCGTTATCTCTGAGGCGCCGCGTGGCCGCAGCGGCAGGCCGGGCGCGGCGGTGTGTCAGGCGTAGGCCGCTGTGAATCCCGTCGCTTGAACCGGCCCGCTCCGCTACGCACACGCACGCCAGATTTAGCAGTAGTTTGGGTAAATTCTGGGCCTTTGGAGCCCCAAAACGCTGAGGAAGAGAAACCCGCTCAGAGTGACGCTGATGGTGAGCGTTGCCTGTTCGGGCTCCCGCCAGAGTCTGCCTGTGCCAGTGCCACCGTGTCCTCTGGTGAGGGAGACTTCCCCTTGAAGGCAATTGTCACTCTGTGCCGTGTGCAGGAAAGTAGTATTTTTGGCACGGGAAGGGTGCTGTGAGCGCCAGCGACGTTCTCCACATGTGTTTTCAAACCCTGTGATCTTGCCCTCTGTATATTTGAGAGCATAAGTTCTTCCAGACCTCAAAGTTGAAGAGTTACTGAGGCTTGCTCTGGTCCTCTATAGTCAAATTTTCATCAAAATGTACTTTTTTAAAAAAAGCACAACTAACCCACTTTTTGGCAAATGCGTTGTCCTTCGCAGAAAACATAAACCAAACAATTCTAAGCCAAATACAGCAGAAAGCTTATTTTTCTTCATTGTTGCCTGATAGATTTACACGTTTACAGCTGCAGGTGGTTTCTAAAAGCTGCCCTGAAAGAGTTTGTCTTCCCTGTTTGCTTTCTAAACAGTCTCTGATCATAGTGTTTTAAGATGCCTCATCAGGAGCTTTTCTTACTGCTGGTCAGGAGTTCTTTCTTGTTATTCTTCAGCTCTTTATCTTTTCCATTTTTTCTCTTGATTATATTTCTGCAACAAACTCACGTTAATTCACTTTATGACATATAATTAAGTCGAAGTTCTTTAATGTACTTGTCAGCTTACTCCTGCTTATTGCATATTGCAGCAGTCAGGATAAATAGTACTTAAAATCTTTTCTTTTTTCTTTCCCCCATTGTGATTTAAAGGCAATACTTCCCAATAAATGATACGGAGAAATAGGAGCCTGTCCTCATTTTTAATGGTGTGAAAAGCTAATGGTTACGGTCTCACTAAATTTAACGGAAAGCCTAAGTGTTTTGCATATTCTACTTTGAGCTACACCAGTTCTCTGTAATGGCGGTGATCTTTCTTTCTTGTAGCATTTAATGAATTTCAGAAAGAATAGAGACAAATTGAAGTTTGGTTTACATAAACCATTATATATGCCGTTTGTGGAGGGAATGGAAAGAGCATTTTATTTAAGCTACAGATACTATCAATTGTTCGGTGTTGCGGAAACAGACAGGATGGAAACCATAATTTCTTAATGACTGCTTTATGTGACAGTGGATGAAACACTCTGTAAGTTCATAGCTAATGAGCTATAAACTCTGTATTTAGTTTTTCAGTATTAATGTTCTTTTTTCATTAGAAGAGAAACCTAACCTAGATCAGTTCCCAACATGTCAAGAATATAAGCTTTAAACATTTTTTTTTAAAAAAAGATGACTGCTAGTAACAGCCAGAAATCCCCAATAGCGGCAGTTCTGAATAGATGGTGCCTTGTATCTGTGGAGCACCTACAACGAAGTCAGTGAGGGTCATTGCAGAAATGGGGCTTTATAGACAGGAGTCACTTACATGGGGAAAGGCATTCGCTTGCGTATCTTAATGCAGTAGCATCTAATTGTAGTGTGCTCTATAGGTTGTTATGTCGTTTCCCTCCCCCGCCGCCCCGTTTCCAGTTATACTGTGCATCTTACAGAAAAAAAATGTTTAAAAGTTTTTATACGCGTGTGTCTTTATTAAATACTTACACCTTTGTATGACTTTACTCTTGGATCACTGGTGTAAACATTTGAAAACCTATATTTACTGTCCAATTGTGCTAATTGTACACTTTAACACTAGAGTAGTCTCTCTGTTGCTTGGTCACAGTCTGCAGTAGAAGCGTTTGGCCTGAGATTGTGTACTCCATGAGTGCCTAAATACGGATTAAAGACTTACTGTTAGCACTAAAATGTGGGCGTTGTGACCCTAGGTTTTTCTTAAACCCGCAATTTCGTTTTAGTCTGAACATTTAGGAGAAAAGGGTTTTCTGAGCGAAACTGGTGAATTGTAACACTAGGTGGCACTTAAACACAGCTAACAAAGACTTTTAAATCTTGCAACACACAAAACCAGTCAAACACATTCTGTTGTAACATGCAGTTAATTATATCCTCAAAATGATGTCTTGGATTGATATTACTAAACAAACATGTATAAAATGTAATTACAGACAAGTGAAATAAATACTGTAGGCTTATAATTGCAAGATATGTTTTTTGCTTGTAATATGCTACACACCTGTGCGTAGTTTATATAGCTAGTATTTTATTTTGTCATTTTTACTAACATTTAGAATGGTGCGATTTAGCTTTATGTGCTTTTATTTACTGGTACCATTTTTTGCCATATGTCAGTTTTTTAAAAATGGAACGTTTTTATCTATTGGGATTTTAAAACAGGAGTATTTCAAAGGGAAAACAATAAGAAGGGAATTTTTTTTATGAAACCACTTCAAAACTTTTTGGTTTTTTAAAATGCATGTATTTTTTTTTCTACTTGCTTTGCTTTCCTCTTCTTTCTTTACTTGCCTTTTGGAGGTATACCTCTATTGCTTTAGTATGTTAATATTGGCTTGGAGATCCAAAGTCTGTCAGTTCATAAACATTTCTTAAGTGATACCTTTGGTAAAATAACCCAGGCCTATGGGACAGCCTAAGAGCCATGAAATCCCATCAGAGCAGCTTGGGGCCATCACCTTGGGTTCTGGCAGGTTTTCCTATCAGCTGCAGAAGTGGTCTGCAGCATTTCAGTCAACTGCACAAGCCCTATGCGAAGGTGCTTTAAGTTACAACAAGCTAAAAAGGCAAAGGCGTGCAAGGCAATGTCCTCCCAGTGCAGGAGCAAGCTAATGAAGCATCAAACCTAGAAAGTGCAAAAATGGACTTCTACTTCCTCTTTCCTCTCATGTTCCAATATTCAGGGAGTTGCTCTCATCCTTACTGTTGGCAGGTCCCATACCATTCTCTGTTCAGAGTTACAAACAGTTGTCTGCTCTGTGGTAGTAAGATTAGAGCTGAGATGAAGCTCCTAAGTGGCAGGACATTCCTGTATTTGCATTTTGTTGTTTGGTAGCTAAAGATGTGTATTTGGTGTGGGAAGGACTGGTACATGTGTGGAAGCCACACTTTGTTGGAAGAAAATGGCCAGTGTGTTACTGTACACTTAGACAAACTAATGAGAACAATCCGTGCGTGCCTGTTGGAATTGCCCCCAGACATCAGGAGACACGTTTCAGGTGACCCAGAACACAACAGACCAGGATGGGCTGAGCACCCATCAGCCAGAGCAAAAATAGCTGTCCAAACTAGAGACAGCTGGGTCGAGTTCAGAACAAGAGTTGGAAGACCTGCAGGAAGAGGAAGAACCAACAGCTGTGGGTGCGAGGGCACAGAGGTGGTGGGATTCCAACTGGTTCATGTGCCTCTGGAAGCGCGGTATAAAACGGTGGATCAGGCCAGGCCAAACTCTGTCCAGTGTCAAAGAAAAAAAATAACAGTTGTGGTAGAAGGGCATAAGGAAGAGAATATTTTCTTTATGCTTCAAGTAGAGATAAAAACCTGATAAACAGGACAAAGCTAAGAAAATAGATATTCAGCTGCAATTTTTTTTTTTTTTCCTTTTGAGAAAAACTTTTTTAGGTTCTGGAACAGTCTTTCCAGGTAGCAGTAGTATAGCCGTGAAATACAAACTAGCCTAGACAATACTTGAAACAGTTTACCGATACACCCATTCAGTATCGTCAAAGGGATACATGCTCTAACAGGTGCTTTCCATCTACGGCATAGCTACTCCTTTTTGAAGGTTTCAATAGTTTGGCCCTTGAGTAATAACATTGTCTTCTCTTAAAAAAAAAAAAAACAAAACAAAGAGAGAGGAATCTAATGGCTTCGACTGACTTTAACAGCTGTACAGGTAGTAGAATGTTTTACAAGTAATTATAAAAACTATTTACAGTAATTAGCTTGAATCTAATTGCTTCTCAGCATGTTAGGATAATAAATTACAGCTTTATTTCAAACAACTCCCGTTGTCTGTTTTCCCTAAACTGAACACAGGAAATCCAAAAAACCCAAACACTTGAAGAACCACCATTCTCGGTTGCTGTTTGAAGTATGTCGGATGGGGATGCTTAGCTTTGATCTCACAATCAGCACTTCACTTACCTGTGTAGACTACATCTTTCTTCCCTTGCGCACTGAGAACGCACTCCTGAAAGCAGCAAGCACATGCACGTGAACAAGAGGGACAAAAATACAACTTTTGACTCTTAAGTGGGAGGGTCACAGCAGATCATTTATACATGAGAAGGCTGATTTTCCTAGGCTTCCTCCCTAATCCATGCAAAGAGATAAGCTCTCCTCGACAGTGATGCAGACCATGGGACTGAGCATTTGGAGTTGCTCTGAAGGACCAGAAGTATCTTTATGGGAGAGCTTTGAGAAACTGGCTTCCTTGGATTGGTGCCTATAATTACGTTCCTGATCAGTGTCTGATCATCTGCTTCAAAACCAACCACAGCTCGTGTCTATCACACCCCAGTGGAGGTTCACCGGACTTCCTCGAGACTGATCTTGCCTGCCACGCGGACAGAGAGCCTGTCAGCTTTGGCCTGATTTGAGGTTCCTATTTGAAACCGTGGCAAGTTTACTGAGGAGCAAGTCAGTGCTTGCTAATGTTCATGTGAACCCAATGACGTGCAGGCACAGCTGGTTATTTAAACAGTCTTCCAGCTGCTTTCCCACACTGCTTTGAACAGACTGGACAATTTAACTTTGTGTCCACTCTCGCTCTGGGTTGATGGTAAACACAATTTTCAGTTTTAGTCTGTTTGCACTGGGTATAGAAGCCAGCCTATAACTTTTATCTAGTGTAAGTAAGTAATGCTATTGCCATCTGGTCTTACATTAAAATTGTCTTATTCTGTAATGATGATACATCTACAGAAGAAAAAGTACTTTGAATTTTAATATATGCATTTATGTGACTGTCAAGATGCCCGATATTAATAGCTTGACTTTTACTGTAAGCAGAGGTAGAAGAAATAACACCACCTTCACAGTTCTGGCACAGTTTCCTTATGAGCTGAATTCTCAGCCCATAGTTTCTGTCTCTGGTTTTTGCCATACAAACCTGAGCAGGAGTACGCTATATTTTATTTCAGTTTAGATTTTGAATGCTTTTATTATGAGTTTCTTCAGTCCTTGAGAGAAATTAGAGAGGCAACAATGCTTCTCTTATTGCATAACACCAACATTTATTGACAATAAAAATAACTGAACTTGCACAAGAAGCCAGTTTCTAATAAACCCTTTTACTAGGTTGTTGTTATGAAGGTTGAGCTTTTCATTTTCCACAAGAAAACCACTCTTTTTAAAGAAAGGTCAGTTAATCTTTATAGAAAGATTTAATAAATGACTTTTCCCCCTTTACCAAATTTAGTCTTTTGTTGAATTGTTTCAGTTCCTATTAAAGCTTCACAAAAATGTACCTTCTATTATATTTCTTCTAATAGGTTTCTCAGCCTTATAACTATAATAAATTTGTCAGTCTAGCTTCACTGAACACTGGACTTGAAAATCCTACCACAACAGATTATAAATATAACCATTTCTAAACCCTTTCAAGAAGTTTTACCCTTTCTTTCGACACATTTTATATACTCAGCAATTCAGTGAAAATAACCTTTCAGAGTCATTCTTTAAACTCTCTTTCTTGGTGATAGCACAGTCGAGTCATTTGATCAGTCAGTCAGAAAACCCGAGTTCTGTTCCCATCTCTGCCAGGGTGGATTCATAGTCTGCACCAACTCGCTTAAAGCCAATGTTTTCTTAAGTGTTCATTCAGAGGAAATGACCAACTTGACCCATATAGGGCCTGATTTTCAGAGTAGCTGAGTGCTCAGAACTGCAATTTAAATCATTTTAAGTGGTGCCTTTAGTACTGCTAAAATAATAAAAAAAAAAGTCTAATGGCATCTTATTAGGTAACCAGAAATGAAGACCCTCAAAAGTAGCTTTTATAGCAGATTTTAAAAGGTATGCAAATATTTTTTTTTTTTTTTTTTTCACTAATCTCTTTCCTCTATTTTGCTTCTGTGAAATTTGGTTGTTGGTTCTGGTTTTGGTTTTGTTTTCTTATTTTTTTTTAGGAGAGAAGTTACTTTTTTTTTTTAGAAACACAAAATACTATTTTGATAAACAATTCTCTTCAGGATACGTTTTAAAGTTTGAACGAATCTAAACAGAATGTAACAAAACCTTTAGAACATTAATAACCATACTAAAAGCAGAGAAGCAAATGGCATGGTCACATAAATCTAAGAAAAGCAAACAGAGTCTGAATATCTCAAGCCCTGTGTCATAAAATGAATCAACTTGGCTTTGTAACACTATGTAAAGAATAAATAGCAATACATCATATTTGCTTTGTATGGATGAATGGGAAGCAGAGAGAGGCAGGGTTTATCTAAGTAATATAAAAACATAATTGATACATACTTTCAAGGGACACAAATAATCTGCACTAATCCCAAATTACAGCACATGCTCTATCCTTCAATTTAAACCCCATTCTCAGGTTCACCCATAATGAGCAAATGGAGGAAAACATGGACTACCTCACCCCTCCCTCCTTTCCAGAGAATTGTTCAGCTGAGCTCCTTGCAGGTCCCTTACGGGTCAATTCTACTTATTTGACCAGCTGTGATGGTTGTGGTGTGTTTCAGGTCACCTGAGTTCAAGAAAAATGAAGAAGTATAGAAAAAGCTTTTAGGATGATCAAGCTAGTGGAATGAGCTTGTGTTGTGAGAAGGGATTAAATTTTTTGTCTTATTTATCAAAGCAAAAGCAGGAAGAGCATCTAATTGGTTTCCACTAATACTTGAGTAGTGTTAACATCAGAGAAAAAAAAACTTTTTAAGCAAAAAGATAGACCTAGCAGAAGCACAAATGCATGTTATGAATAAACCTTCTCTTGAACAGAGAAGTTTGAGGAAAGCGCTTGAGCATCAGACAAGTGGACTTCTAGGGCAGCCTCCCAGAAAGAGCGGAAAGGGAGGGAGAGCAAGAAAATGTATTCATTTTGACACTGACCTTCAACAGTTTGTGATGGGAGTCTGCAACACGGCTTTCTGTGTGACCCTCAGAGGGAAGCCTGACTTGCAGAGCCTTTCCAACAGCAAGTCTTTCGTAGCAGCCATGTTCTGCTGAGCAGTGCTGGTGAAATTCCAGAATCACATCCCCAGCATCAATATAGTAATCAGCTGCTAGTCGTCTTTGAGAGAAAACTCGGCAATTAAAGCTCCAAGTCACCTGCTGCTCTATGCCTCTGGCTACGAATAGTATTGCAGAGGGAAAATCAGCAATAAACCATGTAATGCAGAACAACCGCAGTCTGCTTGGCTTTGCCTGCCAAGCCAGCCTGCTTGCTGTTGACACCGATGGTATGTAGGTGTGTGGAGTAGTGCTACATCATCCAGGCACTGAAAGGAGAATGTTTTTAACAAAATACCCCTGTGTTGTGATGATCTTTCTGTCTGTGTAGGTTTCCTAAGGTAAACTTCTGTTTGCTGTGATCTCACTACGAGCTTTATGTTACAAAGTCCTACACGACATAATTTGTAGTTGGCTGTTTGTCTGAACCTATTTCATAGCCTAAGGTACAGAAAGGCAGGTGAATTTAAATTGTAGCTTTCAGGGTGGTTTTCAAATGCTGTCAGTTTAAAATATTAAAATAGCAGCAAGTTCAAACAACATTCTCAGATTTTCTTGCCCAATTGACTGTCTTTGAGTTGTCCGAGCAGGGCTCTATTTGTGCTCAGAGTTATGGACAGTACTATAGGCTTTAAAATAACTGGGTAAAAATGTCAGTGCTGCCATTGATGTGAAAAGGGTCAATGCTTAGTCTTCTGTCATTCGTGTTTCAGCTTAGCCATAATGTAGTAAAGGAGATTTTCTTTGGGAAGGTGAAGCAGTAAGTTCATTAAGAAATATGAGAAAAGAAATACATTCCAAGGAATGAGAAAATTACTTTCCTTAGGGAGTATCATCTGTTTTCTTCATGAAACCGTGTCACAGAAGGATATTGGTTGATGGTTAGCTCTTCAGTTTCTGAAAATGGACAGGAGCCTGGAAAAAGCTGTAGAGTTACAGCAGTTTATATTGGTTTTTAAAGAGCATGTTTTTCTAACGAAATGAGGCTTATGCTCTGTGTGTGTGTACGTACACGTAGCTGCGCGCGCACGCATGCACATACCTTTCATGTCTCTCTTTTCAGTAATTTTTGAAGTTGACCAATTGCAGCCAAATTCAGCACCAAGGCTGCTAGTGACAAAGACATTGCTGTTCCAGAAGTTTTGTGAAAACAGATGGGTACTCAAAGAAAAAGAAAGGCTATAAGGAGAGCTTACCATTTAGTAGATGTCAGAAGGTCCATGTAGGATTTTTTGTTACCAACTCAAATCCATAGGAAACCAGGTTCTCTTATTCATAGAGCTGCTTATCTACTTACAATTTTTCTGTATTTAAAGCAACTGAAATGAAACCAGTTTATATAGGCAATCAAGCGATCTGTTGCTGAAATATGGGCTGCTGTATAAATCAAGCTGTTAGTGAGATGCCCTAAATTTCCTCGCTGGAAATGGCTCTCTGTAATGGGCTAATCTCTCAAAATAATTTGTGATACCTTTTTACACATTGTGCCAACTGGAATAATCAAACAGGGCTGATTAAAATTATGCTTCCCCCAGTTCTGTTTAAAAAATGTAGTTCATAACTTGTATATACTTTGAATTGGCTTAGACTCTGAGAAGGGACTGTTGTCTCTGTACTAGACAACGCATAGCCAAGTGAAGGAAATGGTTGTCAGTCTCTGTTCATGTATGAGAGACTATGGGTATTACTTGTAGGAAGCATCATTGGGATCCACGGCCTCAATCCTGCACAGCACCCTGAAGGTAGCAAGGTACATCACAACAAGGTGCTGAAGGAACCTCCCCAAAAATGTAATCTACTTGTTCATGTGATCTTCCTTTTTTTNCCTGGTTAAAAATGTAATTTGAAATGTAATCCTGGCACTAAAGGATCACTTTCAATGTAACCTGAGTATTAATTATCAAGTACTCTTGGACAGTAGTGGAGTAATTTCTGGTGCATATCTCCCACTATAGATATAGTAACAGCCAGTTAAAATCAGAGACCATATGAAGAAAAGAAACCGTATAAGAATTCATTCTGAAAGGGAACTGAGTATTTTTAATAAATAAAGAGCCAGGTAATTTAATTTGGGACAGTAAAGTTGGAATTATACAAGTCAGGAGCTATTCAGTTGCTGAGTCTTTCTAGACGCGCACTATGAGAGAGAACCAAAGTGAATCAGTAAAGACAAATTTTAAAGGACTTCAGCTCTACTCCATTGCTTTTGACTATTCAGCTAACTGCTCTTTTCCACGTGCCTTCGGTCTTAGCCAGTGAGGTGGTAAGAGTAGAGAAGAGCATGCACACCAAACCAGATACCCACACCAATGCCCACTACCCATGCTGACTAGAAGCTGCAGCTGGTGATCCACTTTGTCGTTCCACACCATCTCACACTAGTGTCTGTGTGCATGATAAAAGCAGCGTATTGCTCTTGATCTTCATCCTTTTTCGTGCTCTGGGGAATACCCAAACCAAGGGAAACCTTAAAGGCTCACAGCCACCAGTACAATGTACAGCAGGATGTACTGGGGACCACAACTTGAGCAGCCCCTGGCCAGGCAATCCCTATGCCTCCATGGGAGTCTGCAGAGCAGAGCTGAGCGTGTGACCCCAGGCTGTGGGGCAGTGTCAGGAATAGTTCTCACCATGAACCTGCACCAGCAGCTACTGCAGAATTTGCTCCTCTCAGCTAAGAGAGCATTAATTGCTAATGTTTAGAATAGGGCGGAAAGGAAATATCTATCTAAGGATGTGCTCTCCCCCTTGTTATGACCCACCTGCCCTGTTCTTCCAAGCTGAGGTGCTTTTACCGCAGAACCTAAGTGCTCCTGTCTCAGCTTGATAAGTAACTAATGAACCGTGTGTTTGCAAAGCCCACACAAGTTCTAAGAAAAAAAAAGAGGTATTCTTTTCCCCTGTAGTTTATTGAGAGTTTTCTTTTGTTCTCATTGCATATGCTTGCAAGACTATGAGGAAATGCAACCCTTGGACGGCTGGGAAGTTATGATAACATGCCTTCCTTCTCATCATCTTCCTGGTGTAGTCTGTGTTTAGATTTCATTCACTTGCTTATAGAAAAGCAATTGGATTAGTTTTAGAAAATGACTCGGCATGATATGGAGGGTGAGGAGGAAGAGAGACAGTGAAAGATCTCCCAGCTGCAAGACGGAGATTTACAATAAATGTGGCTTGGGAAAAGTATTTCTTTACTTTGAGTAAAATTTTTAAAAGGTGGTTAGATTACTAGCTATGTTCTGGGCCAAAATACATGCCTGAAAACCAGATTAATCTCAGTGGAAACGCTATTAGAAATGGCATCATCATTCTTAAGCTGTCAAAATGTTCTACAGAGCCCCATTTGTAGTTATGAACAAATAAGACACACATCATAGAAGTGCTTTAGAAAGAACCATCCATTTGCAGTCAGGGTGTGGAATTCACATCTGTTTACCGTGATACCACTGATGTTCCTGACAGATCTTCCCAACATAACACAGGCAGTAAAATCTGTATTACTCGGAGTGTAGGAATATTCATACTGTATCCTGTTTCTAAGGAGGGACAATAGAGGATATCCAGGGAAAGCGATAAAAAGCAACAGACATTAATTCTTACCAGGCTCTGACAGTCTCTAGACTAGGCACATCCTGAACCAGAGATCATATCCACATCTTTGTGTTTACTCCTCAGTTTAAACTCCTGTGTGTAAATGTCTGAGGATAAGGTAAAGAGCACCATACATAAATAAAGAGAAAACCTGTCTCTTTAGTATGCATCCACACGCTGCTACTGATGATGCACATGGGTCCACAGCTAAGGTCCCAGGACACTACTACAACAGAATAATTACTATTCATCATAAATATCTTTGTCAGAAGACTGAAATAGATATGCCTAAAATTGCTCAGGAAAATATGCAGTAATGCTGAAAGCCAAGAGATTTAGTGATAAGGTGACAGTAAAATCTTGGCTCTGCTAAAGTCAAAATGAACTTTGCCAGTGGCTCCAGTAAAGCCCAGATTTTTGCCTTGAGAATCTGCCCAGACCAGCTGCTCTTCCTAGATGTCCTGAGAGTGTCTCCTGCCTGAAGGGGCTCCAAGGAAAGGAGTGCTGTCATGAATTCAGAAAAATGGATTTTAACAAGCATGTGTGCGCCATGAATGGCTATGCTACTCTGTTTGGGAGCAACCTACTCTTTCCAGCTTTGCTATTCAGTTTCACAAAGTCAGATACTGCAGCTGAGCGTTCACGGTTGTCAGTATTTCCATTCCACCTTGTGAGGGAGACCTGGCAGAAAAACATTCAAATACAGAGGATTTGGGGAGGGGGGGGGAAGTTGGCTTGCTATTTAGATAGCACTGGAAAGTGACTGTCGTGAAAAATGAAAGACTTGAGCATAAACCACTCCTTTTCCCAAGCTTTCCATCTTCTGTACATACAAATCAGGAGAAGAACTACTCCCAGTCCTTCTCTGGCAATTTCTGTGGCCATTTTACAGCAAATGCATCTGCTTTTAGGTTTAGTGCTTTATGTTGTGGCGATTTTAGTGAAATAAATCTATTAAGAGCATGTCTGACAGGGACAGGAAACACAGTCTAGTGTACTGGTGGAGCTGTATCTTCAGGCACTAGACAGAACTCCTGTGAAAGGAGGATTGAATGTACCAGCTCAAAGATGGGGATGAGAGCAGTCCATCGCTGTGCCTTCACCACTGCACTCAGACCCACAAACCTGTGTAGAGCCCTGCTGACTTCGAAGACTATTGGCAAACTCTTGGTCTTGTTCCCAAATCTGTCTATACCGATACAACAGCAAGAGCTAAGCTTCTGCTACAGGCATCAGTTGCCATGTGGGGAAATGCAGTACACAGATTATTGATAAGCACGTCCTAGGAAGAACTGGACCCTTCCAGAATATCAACAGCATGTGATAAAATCTAAATGAGAACGCATAATGAAGCTGGGATTAGCTGCACAGAGAAACCTCTTAGTGCTTGAGTACTGCCTGTTTGTGCTGTAATCTGTAGCAGTCCATACTACAACCTTATAATGAGGTTAGTTTATAAATTATTAATAGATAATATGAGCACCTAACAGATAAGAATAACATGGGTTACAAGCTCATCAGCAGATAATGCTCTATTGCGGTAATAATCAACCTGCTGAACTCTGTAATCACCTATAACAATTGAGACCTATTTGTGAAAATGTGTATTAATTCTTACTAACTAGTATAAAAGGAAGTTCAATGCAAAACATGGCAGTAATGGGCATATAATATGAGATCCATTTTTTAATACTATTTTGTCTTTCAGCCCTTGCTTATGCTTGACAAGATCCTTCTGTAAATAGGAAATGTGTCAGCTAGAACTCAGGTGTGAGGAGAGGGAGAAATTTATTTTTCTTCTACCACTGCATTGTTAGGAAGCTCAAGTTTTAAGCTGGGTAGAGCCAATAATGGTTTCATGAAGAAGCGATTTGTTACAGCAGTGCATAGAACAGCTGTGCAAGTAAGCTGGGTTACGTGTAATGACGTCCTCTGGAAGTCACCCCCCTTGCAACACCTATTCCATATCAATCAAATCGCATCCCCTAACTGTAGGTGGAGAGCTGGGGGAATCTAAGCGGGGCAATGGCTTTCTGCGCCAACCTGGTCACTAAGTACCTCGTACCCACCTTGAATCTCAGCTTCACGTGGATATCTGAGAAAGACTTTGGGGATTTGTGTGCTTAACACAAAAATTGTAATTGCAGGAAGGCTAAAATTCCACTCTCCTGAGGCTCTTTACTTTCTACATTGCCTCAATCTGGGACTCAAGATAGTGCTTTTGTGCTATAGTGTAAGCTGTAAGTTGTAATGGCATGGTGTGAAACCAGTCGTCGTCCTGTTTTACACAAGTTGAAAATGAATTTTTAAAATCCAGCAAGAAGTTGAGACTAAAAATAAAATATCTGGAATTCATTTATTTGGAGGTCTGTTGTCATTCGGTTCAGGGAGACTACGAATGTCCCCAGTGCTGTGGAGGTGCCACCCTTGAGAGGCTATGGATTTAGTGACACCATTTTCCAAACCCGGCGTGGAGGAGCTGACTATATAGCTTTACAGCTATATATTTATTCTCATCTCCTAGGAGAAGCTGAACTGCAAGGATGCTACCGGCTCTGCACTATGGCTGGGACAGACACTTAGCTGTGTGGATGCAGCCCACCTTTAGCAGAATAACTGTAGGACTTTCTTCAAACTCCTTTGCAAAAGTACCTTGTATCCTTCACCGGAAACTGAAGTCAACAAAGGAATGGTTAGTCAGGATTTTAGTGAATAAATTGGCTTATCTTCTGATATTATATCAGTAGATAAAATTAAAGAGAAAAAAACCCAAACCCACAAAAAAACAGAACAAACCCCCTCCCCCTAGCAATAGCATTTTCAGTCATTATGCTGGGAATAACATGCAACAATAGGATTATGATGACTGCAAATGTACCATATTGAAATAAAATTAGTTTAAAAGGCAGGAACAATATCATCATCAGGTAGCTTTCTTGCAAGGTGGAAAATAGCTTTAATAACTTTATTGGAACTAGTCTAAAAAATAATAAAGGCTCTCCCCTCCCCCAATACAACAGTGATTGTGTTAAAAGCAAGACCTCTGGGTCTAGAGGGCTCTTTTGGTGTTCCCAGCCTATGAAAAATAAGGGCTATGACATGCAGCTGAAAATCAGATATGCAGAGTGTTGAAATCTCATTCAGAGATGGGTGTATTTCAGAGTACAGAACCAAATGGGAATATTCATTATATGGAAAGTTAATGCATCATGCTGCCTAGGAAGGATGCTGAGAGGTGGCACAGGAAAATCAATAAAGATTGAAGTCTCTATAAGTGCAGGCAGACTGTGGAATAAGAGCTCCAAAGGCAAGGAATCCAATTGCCAAAGTTAATATTACCTTTTTGGGACATGCTTTTTGGACTTAGTAAGAAGGAAATAACATAATGGGACTTTGCTCTCTATTTTGGAAAGGGACCACTGTATAGTCTGAGGAAGAAAAGAGGGTGAGAGATGATTCAGGCAGCAAATTTGGGCAGGGGTGGCTGGATGCTCAGGAAGACATCAGCCCTGCTCAGGGCTGTTCATTACCGAGACTGTAATTAAGCGCCTGTTAGTAACAAATACCTGGTCAAAGCACCCAAAGTGGTGGGTTTTATGCCAGTTGTGAGAGCACGGACTTTCCTCATCTGATGTAAAGTCTGTGGGGATACAGCTTCCCCAAAACAATTTTTGGAACAAACTGGAAACCGCCAGGAGGGCATTGGACTGGGTGAACATTTTGTGCCATGTGTCTGTGACTTTGTGGTCATTTGCAAAATTAGCTTTATCATATTGTGGAACGTGGTCTTCCTCCCAGTTACATGCAGTGGCAGGAGCATAAAACCAGGCAGGGATCATCTGAAAGAGATAAGGGCATAAGAAGTGGCGGCAGGGGGGGACTACTAATATTCCTTATGTGCGAACTTTGGTATAATTTGAACAACGTTATGCCATTTATATTAAATCACCGTGTCCTTTTCCCTTGTCATTTTGAAGCTTATTCTTTTTCTTTTTGTCATACCTTTTATATGACAAACTCCAGCTTAATATATTTTTTTTGGCAGTTACATACTTAATCTTCCCGATTCCTGTGGATACCAACACAACAAAGTGTTTCAGAAAATACTAGAGATGATGAATCAGAGACCAGTCATTGATCTTTGCTGGGGACTGGAAGGTGCTGAGCCCTGGTTGATCAGGCGCCCATGACTCAAGCTGGCGTATTAGGAGGAAGATTTTGGCAGGTAGAGAAAACTGTGTTGCAACAGGCCTCTGCTCATCTGACCAGGTTATGTTGAATTAGTCATTCTTCCTACACAGTCATAAAATGTTCTCCCAGTTCACTGAGTGAATGTTACGACGACATAATGACATAAGAGCTGGCTATGCACTCTGCTGTTGTGGAGTTGTTATGATTCAAGAAAGATACCGGATATTTTTAAACACATGTAAATTGTAAACACAAATAATGAGATAAACAAATGTTGTAAAACTCTTTAAACTGATACCCTGCGTGAAACCAATTAGGTATGTTTGCGGTGCACCTCATTCCTTCCAAATATGTTACACAGTACTACTATCAGGTATGTAAACCTATTAGATGAATGAAACCCTGCCTATTGCAAATGTACTTGTGGTGACAAAGAACAAAGATTGAGAAGAATTTAAGTTTTTTGTTACACAGTGGCATTATCAACAAATGCAGTCATCTGAGCATAATGTAAGAACCTACTGCTACAGATTTCAGGAGCCACATCATTGCTAGGAGGTCAATAGCATTTCTGAAGTGCATACAGGATCTATAACCTGATAGTAGACAAGCCACCTGCATCCTTTTTATTACAGAAAAAGAAAAGAAAATAGGTTAAAAAAAAGAACAAAGATTTACTTATGGCCAATTTCACAGGCTGCAATCAATTTACAGGTCACTAGGAGACACTCAGGCAAAGGCATAACATATGTCTAACAGGCTCAAAGTAAGAGGCTATCTAGAAAATTGGATTTAAGTAATAAGGCAGCTTATTTAAAGAACTAAAATTCAGATGGCAGAGCCTTTCATAACCTAAGTTACTGAACTTTTAAGAGGTTTTTATGATATCCCCCACCACACACTAATGGTATTTTTCAGCTTGAAGGCTAGTATTAAGCAAAACTAAGGACATTCTTTGCTAGTTGCAAAATGAGATAACCTTTCTATACCTAGGTAAATAAAGTGTTAAATAGCTTAACCCTTTTATTCTGTGTCACCTATTTTTATACAGCTTGCTATGTTCCAGCTACAATAGCCAACAGCTTGTTTTGCTCACACTCACACCCATGGCATCTGAACACGCCGGACGTTCTGCAACCCGATGTTCTCTACAAATGCCAATTCACAATGTCACGAGTGAAATAATATTTCATTTAAATAACATTAAATGAAATTTTAAATTCAAACTACAGTTTAGTTTCAGAATGTCTGTCTGATGATTGGACTCAAGAGTTTGTCCAACAGTTCTGACTCTGAGCCCGTCCCTTTAAAGATAATGATTTGAGCCTGTTAGGAAAAATTCCTGTAGGGTGAAGCAGTGTGGTGCTGATGGTCCCATCAGACTGCATGTAATGAAGGCCTCAATTTATTGTTTTTCTATGGTTTTCTGTTCTTTTTGATCATCTGCTGATGAAACCTGATAAGCACCTTGTTACAGAAAATTGCTCGTTTATCTAGTACATGCAGGACATCCCCATTCCATCCCTCTTGTGCACCATGTAGGAACCTCTTTGCAGAGAGAAAACAGCCAGGCTTTCTTTAAGAGATCATAATTTTCTCCCATGCATCGGCTGAGAGAAAGCTAAAGATCTCATTTTATCCTGCAATCAACCTTGTCAGCTCTCCCCTCATTTTTCCTTCTCAGCAAGGAACTGAAGAGGATTGCAGTCTTCCCCTCTGAGAGAAAGAAGGGACATGCAGCATCTCGGAGCTCTGGTGCTGACCTACAGAACTTGCTGTGCCGTGTGCCAAATGGATATTATTTGAACTAGAGTTCTTCCTCCCTTAAGTCTCGTCCTAGAAAATTCAAGGCAAATGTCATTGTCACCAGTACTTCCTGCCTCACTAAAGCTCTGTGTGAAGGAAGCACCTCAACCAATGGATGAGAACACACTGGCCACCGTAAGTGACTGTGGGGCATGCTGATTTCTTACTCCTGGAGACTATCACGTCTTCATCTATGTCCGCCATGCAGCCTACTGATTACCCAGTGAGCAGTTAGTGTAAATCAATAGAAAAATGGGCTGGTCAGATGTTACTGCTGTTTCCACCCACGTAGTTGCTGGAGCTGTCACATGCTCCGTAACAGCACACGGAGACGCGGCAGGCAGTTGGGCAATGGACGGTGCAGGGAGGCACCACGGGTCTGCGTGATTCATGGCTGAGAAGCCACAGTTTCTTTATGAGAATGTGAAAAAATTTTTCAGCAGTCTGTACTAGATTTCTTACAGTGTCTGGGTTTTGTTTGGAGGTTCCCTCTGTTGCCTTAGTGTCTCATTTCCCCCAGGTCTGGCTTGTGAGGGCTAGTGTGACACCAGCTAACAAGGCCGTGCATCACCCTCTGTACACACGTGGTACCTATGACCTGAGCAGCAATGCACTTTATGGAGCAGTACCAAAAGTAGCCATCAGCTGTCTCAAACCCATACTAGGGCAAATTCATGGGTAGGAAACGCTTTAGCGCTCTGTTCACTCCTGGCTGCTGGCATCATCCCCTGATGGACCCAGAGAAAGCCCAATGGACCCATAGAGCCTAAATGGCGCAGAAAAACATCTACATTCCATAGGAGCCTGTGCAATCAGAGCCTGCTGGCCCTTGTCTTTCAGATGGGGCATCATTTTAAATCATAAAAAAACAGCAAAACAGCTGGTGGAGGGTTGTGCCACATTCCCTTCTATCAAGCCTTGGGCTTCCAGCCAATAGTGCTATCCTTCCAAGACAAAACACACATACCTTCTGGCTTTCTTCTGATGTTGACTCAGAAACTGTCTCTTTCAGCAGCTCCCTAGATAGAGGAACAAAGTATTTCTGATTAGATATTGTGCAAGAACATCCTGTGATATAGGACACACGACCAACAGGGTTTCAGTTTGGGAGTGACAGAAATCGTGAGCCATACAGAAAGCGTGGCTCACGGACACAGAGACAGTGAAATACGAAACATTGGAAACCGCTGCCGTAAGAGACATGGAACTGAAACGCAGAATCTTTTCAAAATTCAAAACCATAACATAAAACACCAGCAAAGGAGGCGTCAACTCCTAAACAAGGATTTCAAGACATAAGGAAGATAACAACTTTAGAAAAGAAAAGCGAGCCCAGTGACTGTCAGATTAATTGAACACAGTGTCAGGAAAGATTGCTTTGTGAAGTGTTGCTTCTTAAAGCATTACAAAGTCAGAAAGACATCAAAAACATTGATTGGCAGCAAAGGGAAACAGAATCCACAAGTGATCAATAAGGCAGCTGCCAGCAGGTGGGGGTGACACGTCACTGCATGAAGCACTTTGTGCAGCTTGAAGTGGCTAAGTAATAGGACTGGGACCAAACTATTGATCGAAATTATTTTTATGTTGCAAAAGGTCTTGAAGGTACACCTTCTGGCATTTGAATCCATTTAATAAAAGTGCTCCTATTATTTGTGCCTGCTTAGCGTGACTGCTAGCAGCTTCTGGAAGCCTTAAAGGCTAAACTCATTAGTTATTTATTCCAGAAGGAGTTGGGATCTCCTGATACCACCAATTAATTCAGGCGTATTGTTAGGAGTGAGAAGTGCTGGTAAATCGTATCTTTGTTGCCACAGTATTAATGAACTACTTCCTATGTGTTTCCACTCTCCGTAGGTCTCAGCCAGGCTTCTTCCCCAGCACGAGCACAGAATCCAAGCACTTTCTCCAAGGCTTTGCCTTTTCTCCTGTCCTCCACTCAACTCCTGCCTTTGTTGCTCACCAAGATTGCTCGGGATGACCTGGGACTCAAATGCTACGCTGCCAGAACAGTGGTGCTGCCAGAACAGTGACGAGGTTTGCAGTATAGGGGCTGCCGCGGAGCTCGACTCAAGGCGAGGGTAAGTTAGAGAACAGCCACCCCGTGTCCGCAGCGAGCTCTGCCCCGTGTTTTGTATGTGCGCGTGATGATCTGGCCAGCAGCGGGGTGGGGGCCCCACCTCAGAGCTGCTGCTATCGAATGAAAATTTCTGTTTCTCATTAAGGGGCTGCCTTGGGGTGTCCTGATTTCTGTAGCTGCTACAGACAAATCTTTGTTGCATTACTGTCCCAGGCAATGTCCCCACTGCCCAACCCCTACCTTCCTTGTGGCTGTTCAAGCTCTATTTCTTGCCCTATCTACCAGAGATGTCGGGAGATTACACCCTTCCTTCAGGAGTGGTGTTTTACGCACCAGGAGAGAAGCCCCACAGCCTCTCCTCCACGCCTGCCTCTCCCAGGCCACCCTGGCCAGTGACCGTTCCTGTTGCTCTCCTTTTGCCTGTCTTCAGTGGGGTTTCACAATTTTTCCTGTGTGGTTCTCTCTCCCTTCAGGATACAGTTTTAAACCTGCTGTGAGTAGGATGGGAGGTTTCCTTACCTGGTCCCTGGGTAGCCCGGCCAGGTCCACATTGGTCTTTCTCTTGCAGCAAGTGGTGTTGACTCCTGTTCAGCTCACCATCAGCTCCATCTTTCAGGCACTTCCCAGACAAGGGGTCATGGTTTTAAACTAAAAGAGGGCAGATTTAGACTAGATATAAGGAAGAAATTTTTTACAATGAGGGTGGTGAAACACTGG